>OZ005740.1:74929984-75432383 GCA_963930735.1 Dioctria linearis | reverse complement strand
TTGATTATTTACTGGGGATGCTCGTGAATGATAGCTTGTGTAACTATAAGGCGGGAAGGTTCGTCGTCCGATACCTCCCCCGTAAACTCATTTTTCGGAAATTGATTCCATACATCTGACCATCTGACTTGTCTGAAATTAGTCGGTTGGGTTTGGGGAATATTTCCTTGACGGGGAGTTTGTTGCCTCGGAGAGAATTGTGGTCGATCTCTTTCGAAGTTTGATCGCCTTGTCCGTTCATCATACAGACCTCTTCGGCATTCATTCTGTCTGTGATTTGGCTTATGGCAATAGCTACAGATCACTCTCTTTACTTCTCTTTTGATGTTAGGGGAGGTAGAGAGCATTGGGAGCTGTGTTCTCTTAAAACAGGTCGCTCTATTATGACCCTTTTTACCACAATATTCAAAAACATTGGGCGTATTCAAGCATTTCACTGGCCTCTTCCTAGTCGCTGAATTCCTCTTCAATTTCTATGTCTTCAACAAAGTTTTCTTCCGCCTCTTCTGCCGGGTAGATCCTCTTGATGCCTGGGATAGCACATGGAGGGTTTTTTTAGACGTTTCCGGAAGATGTATTCTTCCTTGTTTTCGTGGAAATCCCACCGCTGACACCAATTTTTGTTGCGTGTTAGATATGCAACAGGACGAGGGAATACTTCTTTAAATCTGAGGAAGATCACCTGCCACTTTATATAACGTGTTTGGGTTTCCTGTATTAAAAATGTTTAAAATGCATCTTTGATGTAGGTTTTTGATTTTTTATTACACAGTTTCACAATTTAATAACTTCACAATTTATGTTCTTTATACAATAACGTTACAAACGATGTTTTGTGCAATAACTTCAATATCTACGCTGTATGCAATAACTTCACAATCTACTCTTTACTTATTATTTGACTGTTAAGATTCCCTACCGTGCGTCAGGGGAATCCTAATAGTTGTTCTTTTTAATCTTGTCCCAAAAATACTGCCCCGATCATACAAAGTGATCGGAAATTTTGTAGTAATGGTTGCGCCGTCTTCCCGTGATCAATCGCCAAGGAAATTCTCATTTACCGTAGACCACGCCCTTTACGTTAAGTCTCCAGCGAATCGCAGACGCAGCAAGACATTTTGAGTTTTTCCCCTCCGGGCATTTATTATAAGAATTATCGAGTATCTCTTCGATACTCGTTTTAAATTCACATGCGTTCCTATTTGCTTTAAAGCTTTCCCCACTGAGAATTCTTGGGTAATTCTTGAGTACATATGCATAGAGTTTTCGTTTCCTTTTTTAAAAAGATATTATCCTCTGAGAATGCTTGAATGTTCTTATGTAAACAGTTTCATAAGTATATGCTGGCGGAACATATGTTGGTATTTTGTAACTGAGGAAGCGGAGTTGTTTTCTAAAAATGCTTTGGCTGCGATTTGATACGCTCAATTGTTTGTAACTGAGCATTTGTATTTCCTCATGGTCGAAGAAGTAGAACAATTGGTTACTTCACAGAAACATAAATGATATTTATTTTTGGGGTTGCTTTATGGCAATTCTTAAATATTTTCACGGCCGCCTCTTGTAATATGTATTACTGGCTTGGCTTGATTGTTAATGAAACCCACGCTAATGGTTAGAAAATAGTGGGATAACCCCAATAGTATGAAGATAAAATGATCATGTTCTTTTCAGCTTCATGTGAACTATGATATAAGGGTAAATAACTCTGCTATCTTCCTATACTCACCAGCCCTAGACACAAAAAAACACAAATCAATTTGTTTGTTTTATTCGAATGTATTTACCACAACTTACGTTATAGTTGTTGCTGTTGTTTTTTCAGCAAAAGTAATTTTCAATTATAACTTCCACTACTTATCTAAGACATCATATCCTACAGATTAATATCAGTTGTTGTTATTTTCAGCTAAATAAATTGGGAGTCTTACATTAAAAAATATAAATCGCTCAATTTGTTTACTTTACTCGGCTGCTGTGCGAATTTATTTACATTATTCAACTGCGAATTTGTTTACTTCACTGGACTGTGCGAATTTGTTTTTGCGTGGAACAAAATTAGAAGCATTCCACCTGAAGAGCAAAATTACATCTTTACTAATTTCCATTACTTATCTAAGTGAACATATCTACCTACATTTGGCCCAATCAGCTTGGCCTGATCTATTTTTAGATATATGATCATATGGTGCACACTTGTTTATAAAAGACACCGACAGATTAATATCATCAAATCTTTAATCCACAACTTTTGTTTTTTGTTTTGTTTTTGAGCTACTAATATTAATTACAACTGAGAAGGTAAGATCGCTAATATCTCGAACCATAAATGATTTCTGATGAAAATTTTACCCCCTTGCAGTAATACTATTGGGATGAACAAAAAATATCCTAGGCTTTACTTGAATTATTACTAATACTAAGTACACTAATTCCCTTAGGGAATTTCATAACATTTCTTATTCACATAGATACACAGCTACACACATCCACCCACGCCTTACATAACGTTTCCTCAGCCACCACATATCACACATCATTATATGTAAGTATTTCACATCAATAGTTAAGCCGCACACATTCTACCCAAGCCTCGGAACATGTAACCTAGCCCAGCCCAACACACTCCAGATAATCCTAATCATAGTGTCAGATATTGCCACTAAAGCGCTCAGTCAATCTCCAGCACCCAGACACAGGAGGGCACCTAAAGGTCAAATTGTAGCCTCCAAGACCAGATCAAACTTAACCAGCAACCTCCACCAATAAAGCTTCCCACCCCTTCACAAATGTTGATGTCGACTTAGCGGCTACCAGTCTGAGATGAAAAATAAGCGACCTCCATGGTCTCATGGTATAGCGCCTCGAATTTTACAAAACCAAGCGTTTTCGGTTTGATTCCAAAAAAAATCCAACATTATTTTATTAAAAAATCAGCTAAGACAAGAGCTTGAACAGCTTATGGCCGGGGGGCAGCTAACCAGTTGATGTCATCTCCTGGACAGCCAGACGGTAGGAAAGCTATTCCCCACGCAGGCCCTGTGAGGTAGACCACTAGACGGAGTCCCCCTCAGTGGCCCAGAGCCCGGGCCAGTACCGCCAAAATAGGTGGAATTAACCGGACACTTTTTTATGGTAAAAGTGTCCTAGAACTCCCATAGCGTAACTACTGGTATCTGAAAGTCAAACTAAAAACTATTTATAAAACTATCTGAAAGTCAAACTGAAAACTATTTGTAAAAGTGTTGATAGATAGATGAATAAAACTGCGTTTAACCCAGATACGGAGTCTTAATTTCAAGTTGATAACAAAACTCAAGGGCTGGTGAACTTCCCTTTAAAGCACTCCCACTACGTGTTGTGAGAAATAATTTTAATAAAACCCCGATCACAACAAAAATTTGGTGGCAGCGGTTCCGTTCAATCAATCAATAGCTACCCCGTACAAAAATGTAACCTAAACCAGGCGCTTCAAAAGGTGTACCCAACGTGATCTCACCCAGGTGCTCAGAGATGGTGCGAATATATTAAGAGTAACAATGGATCAAAGCGGCCCCAAAAGAGATAATAAATACAACGAGATTAAGGAACAGATCATCCAATACACGCAGCCAGCAGACTCCGACGACGATACAATGGAGTTCGAAGAGTACCAGAAAATAATCACAAGACTACAGCGCATCGGTAGCCTTCGCAAGTAAGAATTGTATTGTCATTATATGTAAGTATATATATATACATTTTTTTTAAATATTTTGATGAATTAGACTTATATTTTATATATATGTATATTTTACGCGTTTCTTGGTCTGATCATTACCCCGATTACTCTGGTTATTCTTTTACATTGGTGAAATTTTCTTTTCGTTTGCCTATTTTTAATTGTGAGGTGCTAAAAGTGAGGTTTTAGAGTGCAACGGTTTTTTTTTGTTCCGTAGTCCTCTTGTCAAGATTGTCTCTACGCGATCAAAAAATTATTCAGTCCAAGCTACCACTACCCGGCTAGCAACTCCACATTTGGCCCGTGTTACCTTGAATATCCGTCAAACCCACAAAAAACCAACCATACCTGGCACTCGGAACTCCGCAGATAATCGTTCTTTGAAGGCAAGTGACATTAAAATTTCATTGACCGATTCTCGTAATATGATTCCCGAGTATGATAGTAACCCTGAAGGTTTACACAGATTCATAGCATATTGTGACCTATTATTCGAAGAAAGCAAATGTGACGCAGATCGATATATGTTCCTGAGTATTTTAAAAACTCGGTTGACTATTCTTCGTGGGATTTTTTAAAAAAGGAACTTAACACACATTTTCGGTAGACCAAGAATAGCCATACAGGGCGAACTTCTGCGGCTCAGGCAAGGCAGTCGCGAAGGTATTCAAGATTTTGCCAGAAGGGTTTCAAAAAAATTGGCTGATTTAAATGACGCCACCATGCATGAAGGAGCTGATAGCGCTTCACAGAAACATTTGCTCATAGAAAACGAGCAGAATGCTATTCGAGCTTTCGAAGATGGGTTCGGAAATTATCAATTAAAAGTGATAGCAAAAGCTCGCTCTGAAACTTCCCTCACAAAGCTAATCAGTTTCACAAATGAGCATTCACAACGCACTGAGGAGCGTGTCCTGTTCACACCATAATGTACTTGTTTGTGAATATTGTGGCAAAAAAAGCCATATCAAAGATAGTTTTTTCAAGCGTAAACAACTACCTCCTTTTCACGTAACATATCCAAACATAAAAAGAGAAGTGAATAGAATCACATGTGAATTCCGTAATAAATCACCGCGCTTACGAATGTGGAAACAAACGCTATGATGAACGACTTTCTAACGATAGGAGAAAATTTGAATATTGACCGGCTTCTAGTAACCAACCTCAACCAATGAGACAGGTTGGGTGGCCCATTCCTCATGAGTCATATCAGGGAAACCAATTTCCGCGGGGCGACTCGGACGGCGAAACATCCCGCGAGATAATTATTCACACCGTCATACACGAGTAACCACATTTAGCACTCCAAAATTATTGACATAAAAAATTCGAGTGCCCATGAGCACATCACAAAATTCACTAACAGTGCAATTTCCATTTGACATTTCAAAATATAAAACTACACGATTTATAGTAGGCACTGTTGCTGAAAAAAGTCTTCATAAAGCCGAAGCTATTTACTATAGGCACAGCCCTAGTTTATGAAAATCAGAGTTGCACAATAACAACCCTAGCTGGTGATGCAATTCCTTAGGTGTGTCATTTGGCTCACTCATTCTCAATTCAAAACTGTCAGTTAAACACCCATTTCCACATAATTCCAGAAAACAATAAATTACGAAGTGACGGCTTGTTAGGAAGTGATTTCTTAACAAACTACAAATGCAGTTCCAGTTATTCAGAAGGCTAGTTGGAAATGGTATTTCTTATTCCCCAAGTAAACAAAGTTAATATTTAACCCCCTATAATGTATGGAAAGCTCCCCAGCAATAATAACAACACCGTGAAATCGAGTCTCAGAAAGACCATACAATACGACCAATCTGGAACACATGCAAGAAAACTTGTAGAGCAGTGCAGAAGTGAGAAAAAAAACTGAATCGCTGATGAATACATTTAAGAACATAACGTCATAAAAGCTAAATAAAGTAGCACGGCAAATGATGAACCTTCAAATACAAAAGATTTGGGAAGGGACGTGTTTTATTGCAAGCCTTTTTGCAATATTTTCGATGAATTTAAATAAAACGCTCGACAACTTTCGAGATACAATTTATTTCCCTATTCCAATACAAGGCTTTTTTCTCGTGACAGTCAGCGAAAGACAGCAAAACTATATCACCAAAAATGGCGGTACGGTTCCCTACCAGCTACAACATCGACAACGGTGTAAAACAAAAATCCTGTTCTGACAACAATCAAAATAAAAAATATAATTCAACTTCAGCTTACAGTCAGGTCTACAATTATTTGAACTCCCTACAGTCTACTCTAGTACTGTTGACTCTATATAAACAATATTTTCCTCTAATAATGAAACTAAAAGTTATTAGTTTAATTCTGAACTTAACATTCCGCCGCCCTTGGCAATACGTAGTATTTCAACATGATGACGGGCAATTTACATACCTTGTGGATGGATCAACGAATTAAACCAACCTTTGTTCGGCCATCTGCCACTTGCACGTGACCATCCGGGCCGGGGTGAACCCTTTCAATGCGACCTAGCAACCAGCGTTGTGGTGGCAAATCTTCGCCAGCAACAAAAACCATCGTGTCCCTTCGAACGTTTGGCGATGACGACGACCATTTCAAGCGATTTTGAAGATTCGTTAGGCATTCCTTCCTCCAGCGCGTCCATAATGTTTGCTGCAAAACTCGAAGACGTTGCCATTGCCGAAGCAATTCTGTCAATCGTTGCCTCAAGATGCCCACTAGTGCTTGGGGACCTGCATGACAATTAGTTAAATGCAAATGATTCAGTAATGTTGTAGTAAAGGGATGGGAGGATTATGGGATGCTTCGTCGGATATGAAGTATCAGCTTTATGGAGTCGCCCTCCTACCCTTAGCAAATTCAATGCGGAATCCCTTTGTAGAAAGGGACTTAAGGATTTCAGGCTGCTTTTGTTATTCACCTCCTTTTGCTTTTCTAATGCGAGTATTTCAGGCGCGAATTCCTTGCGATGGATATTCCACATGATTGCTATTAGCGATGAGTCCAGTTCCTCAGTGGAAAATTCTTCGGTTAGATGAGTCTCTGGTTCCTTTGAACGACGACGAATGATAGCGACGAAGCGCAGGACGTAGGCGAATATTCTTTGCATCGTTCGAAATGAAGTAATCTGCTTATGGGTTCGGATGAGATCTATAATTGGCTCCACTCTTGCACTGACCGTTAACATAACTTTGGCATTTACTTTCGACTCTGGCAATTTTTCATTCAGGCAATTAGGAGGGGGTGCTCGCTTTCTGGTGGGCCACTCCGTTTGTAGTTGATGCAGGAAGGTTGGACCGGAAAACCAAAGTGTTGATTGCATTAGGGTTTCTGGCAGCATTCCTCTCGAAACTATATCTGCTGGATTACTTTTCATTGGTACATGTCTCCATTTGATAGTCGATACGTCTTGAATTTTAGCAACTCGGTGCGCTACAAATGAGGGCCAATCGGACGGGTGACCTGCTAACCGATCTAGGACAATTTCCGAATCTGTCCAACAATATATTTCGTCTATTGAGCGATCGATATTTTTCTTGACTCGGTTCATTAGATGCGCCAAAAGCTCACTTGCACACAGTTCCAATCCGGGAAATGTAATCGTCTTCACTGGAGTAACACGTGATTTCGCACACAAAAGGCTAACGACAATTTCGCCCATGTTATTGATCGACCAAAAATATATACAGCACCCATATGCTCTTTGGGACGCATCCGAAAATCCGTGTAGCTCTACCTTTGATATTTCTGTGCTGAGCAGTACGAATCGTGGAATTTCTATGTGTATAATTTTGTTGAGCTGTTTTGCAATTCTTTCCCATTGATACAAATATTTCATGGGCAGCGACTCATCCCAGTCTAATTTTAATTTCCATAAATCTTGTAGAAATATCTTCGCTAGTACTGTCACTGGATTTATAAGTCCCAGAGGGTCGACAATTCTGGCTGTCTGCGAAAGCACTGTAGTAATTTTCCTTGAGACAGTATCCGCAGAGTATCGAATGCACATCTTGTCATCTTTAGGATGCCAAACAAGACCCAAAGTTTTGACAATATCGGAATCATTGAACTTTAATGTTTGTTTCCGATCAGACAATGGGATGCCCTCCAGAATACTGTCTTTGTTCACGCACCATTTCCGTAGTTCGAATTGTCCCTTCTTCAGAATTTCACATAGTTCGGTTCTTATCTTGATAAGCTCATCAATGGAATCTGCCCCAGTAATGACATCATCCATATAAAAATCTCGGTATATTATGTTAGCCCCCATTGGGTATGTGCCCACGTACTCATCTACTAGCTGCTCCAGTTCCGTAGGTGACAGTATTCAACTGGAACGTCTGCAACGTTTCGGCAGAATCTTCCCGCCACAGGATGCACTGCAGGCGCTTGTCCTCATCGTCAACCAAAATCTGACAATACATCTTGGATATATCACCAGTTAGGACGTATTTATGCGATCGAAAACGAATTAAGATGTCAAACAATTCCTGCTGAAGTAGGGGTCCTACCATCATAATCTCATTGAGGGAAATATTTGAGCTTGTGGGACAACTGCAATTCAAAATGACTCTAAGTTTGGTAGTAGACGATTCTGGGCGCACTATGCAGTGATGAGGAACATAATATCGCACCGAATGCGCTTCTTCTGTCGGGATAGCCTCCATGTGTTTTAACTCACGATATTCTCTCAAGAAAGCCACATATTGTCTTTCCAATTCAGGGTTTTTGTCCAATTTTTTTCCAAATAAAGGAAACGTCGAGTATCAATTTCATATGAATTCCCTAAGACGGGGGGGGCTATCTTTGAGGGGGTACTTTATCACAAAACGACCTTCAGTTGTCCGTCTACAACTTTCACGGAAATGCTCTTCACTATCCTGTTGCTCTTGAGTCCAAATCAAAGGTGGCGATTGAATGCTTTCTATATTCCAAAACCTCTCTAATATTTTCAGAAGTCCCTCCTCAGCGGATTGTGAATTCATGGCTACCATACTACACAACCCCTGATGATTTCCCGAGATACTGCATTGTCCTGCCACGACCCAACCTAAGAGAGTTTTTTGTAGAATTGGTAAATTCTCTTTTAATTTTATTTTTGCAGCGCATAATAATTCAAAGAAAACCGAAGCCCCAATCAGAATATCAATTTTTCCCGGACATTAAACTGTGGGTCGGCCAACTGAATGTTCTTTGGAATCTTCCAATCATCTATCTCTATTACTATCCGGTTGACTATCCGCTATTGACTGCAGGACCCACATTTTGAGATTGGTCACATAATTTGCACAACGAGATTTTATCGTAACATTAAACATAAATTCAATTTCTTCAACAAGGGCTCACAAAGGAAATTTAACTGAGACGCCGAATCCAGAACCGCTCGACAGGGTATAAAGGAACCCCACTTGTCCTCAATGTAAACGATCGCGGTCGCTAAGAAGGTGTGCAATCCATGTGCCGGCGACCTATTTGAAGGCTCTGACGACAAAAATGAAGTAACGGGAGAACTTCCAGCGCTCGTTCCCGGCTATGGCCCGGCTACCGAGACTCTAGCTGAGACTTGATCTACAGAACCCGAATAGTCGCTCAATTTCGAAGAACCTTGATGGGACAATGCTTTGGGTTGATCCCTATGTAAGAGAGCATGATGAGCATCTGAACACGTGCTACATCTGGGACTACTACAATTGATGGTTGAATGACCATTTCCTAAACAGTTAAGGCATAGTGATAATCGTTTTACTTCATAAAATCGATTAATGGGCGTTTTGCTAAGAAATTTGCTGCATTTTACAATATGATGCTCTGACCACCGACAATGGATGCATGCATTTTGAGCGACTGATGTTAACACCGTTTATTTGGTTCGATTATTGATGTTGTGCTTGGGTTTAGAGGCAGATGATCTTAAAGAAAACGTGGCCGGACTAGCTTTGCTTGTTAACTCTCTTTTTTGTAAGATGTGACACCGATTATTTAAAAATTCTGAAAACTCTTCCCATTTAGGATAATCCTTTAATTTTTTAAAATCGTCCCACTTATTTGGGTTGACGTGTCGGCCTTCGACAACACAAGGTACAAGATCAATCCGTTATAAATATCCGTATCTGTGGTGATGGACGGCATCGATTGCAAATGAGAATTGACAGAGTCTAGGAATTTTCTTAAACTGGTCACAGAGTTCTGCAATGCGGCCGGTAGCTCAAACAGCTCACGAATAGGAGCACCCAATATAATGCAGTTGTTGTGGTACCGTTTCTCTAATATATCTTTCGCTTTCTTATAGTTATCGGACGTCGGCTCAAGCTTATCTCCTGTTGCCGTGACTTCCTCCCGTAAACAGTGCAAAAGATGCTGGAACTTCTCGGAATCATATAACTCACTATCATTATCTACCAACGATTTAAATTTATTCCAAAAATCTAAAAATTCTGTGTATTTTCCAGTGAAAAATGATAATTTCAGCTGCGGTAAATTTCGGTGTCTTATCGAGGGAATGCAAAAGGATGTTTGCGTGGCCAT
The DNA here is from genome assembly GCA_963930735.1 of Dioctria linearis. Lineage (NCBI taxonomy): Eukaryota > Metazoa > Arthropoda > Insecta > Diptera > Asilidae > Dioctria > Dioctria linearis. The sequence goes on along the minus strand of OZ005740.1, from coordinate 75,422,137 downwards.
GCTGCCTGCAGCCTTTCCCTTAGCATACACAAGGGCGAGAATGGCTGATTTAGTTCTACAGTATGCCTCTTCCAATTCACATAGCTTAGCGGTATTTGCCTTTTCCTCTGAATCTATACCTTCTATCCTATTATGCAGCTCCACTGCCCTAGCAAATTAATTCTCGAGTAATCCTAACCTCGTTTCAAGTTCGTAGAGATTTAACGATGCTCCACTATCTTGCACTAAATTCTTTATTCGAGTAATGCTGCCTTGCGCAGAAGCGCGTCTTCTTTTCAACGCAGCCAATTCGGAATTAGTACCTTTCCCTGATTGCGGTTCCTCCCCTTCACTCAGAAGTTTTTGAATCGGTCATTTTCCTTCACACCTATATATTGTCAAATTGTTTCTAATTGCCACCTTTTATTAAGTAATTTCTACCTCACACTCTATGCCGTTTATTCTTTATGTATTCATATACTGATCGATACGTAAAAAAAAAGCCAACTATTTGTAGACAATTTCTCATTGCTTGCTAAAATTTGTTAATGTTTACGGTTAGGTTGGCTTTGTTAATATCATGATTCAATTTTCTTATCAGTTGAACATCTGCACATTCCAATCAGTCTAACTGGGTTATTGTATTCATGTCGAAATATCAGACAGAAATCAGATTTGTACTTCACTTGTTTTTCGGATTTCATGAAATAAAGATCTTTGCAACTGAGTTCGCGTGTAGTTTATTAGAGTTCTCCCAATCCCAAGCTGATTTAGAGCTTCAGAAAACTTCGCGAGAAAACATTTGGTGCCAAAACCCGGGAACTATTCCCTTATATCAATTATTGTCGCGATCAGTGTCGCAAACGTGTAATAGGGATATATTCCCTCATACAACTTATTGTCGCGATCAGTGGGACAAACGTGTGATAGGGATCTATTCCCTCATAGAACTATTAATTAACGCGATCAGTGTCGCTAACTTTGTGAACGGGAACTGTACCCTTATCGAATTAAGTAACGCGATCATTATCGCATATAGCATGACATCGCGATCTGGTTCTTAATCTCTAGACTACGTGCGATTTCTCAATTAATCGACACTATTCGTATAGTTGTGTCCTGCGCTCATTTTCGCGACCACGTGATATGTGAGTGACTTCCTTTAATCATCCATATAAAATTAGTGAGCTCTAAATTGTGATTAAATGTGCAGCTAATGTGCTTAAGTTCATTACGTACAACGTTTATACACTGCATTACTTTCTTTTATTGTTTCCGCTGACCTCTAGTCAAGGTCTTACATTTTCTAGTAGTCATCTGATAGTGTTTAAAACAATAGAAAATAAAGGCTCGTGTGGTACCTACATACCGGTTAGGTTGCTGAATCAGACAAACGAATCCAGTTCATTGTTACTGGTGAGGAGATCTTTTTATCGCATACATCAAACGTAAGTCCATTCCAATTTATTATATTGTTGCATAAAATTTTTACAATCATGGACGCACTAGTTGACCAGCAGCTTAATATCATGACTTTAATGTCAAATTTTATTGACAATACAAGGAAATCCGGCGAAGAAAATTAACGGAAAGCTTTCTTCATGTACGACTAGAATTGTTACGAAAGTATTTGGATCGATTTTGCTCAACACATGATCAGATATTAAAAGTTACTACTGGTGATTTGCAACTTGCGTACTTTAAAGCTAATCATGTTGAAAACACTGAAATGGTTTACTGTGAGAGTAGTGCGCAATTATTGGATATGATAAAGGAACTGCACCCTTCACATGTTGAATCTGTTGCGAAAAGCCACGACAATTCTATCTCAGCTGGTTCTATTTCAACGCTTCCTAAGATTAATCTTCCTTGGTTTACCGGCGATTTGAAGGAATGGCCCGCATTCCATGACTTATTTCAAAGCCTAATCGACTGTAATAGTAACCTCACTGGCTCTCAAAAGTTATTTTACCTCAAAGGCAGTCCTGCTGGTTCTGCAGAGCATCTCCTACGTAACACCACAATAACAGATGCTAATTACGTTAAAGCATGGGAACTCTTATGCTGCCGATATGAGAATTAGCGTTTGCTAGTCAATTCCTACCTTAAATTATTAACGTCATTGGCTCCTATGAAGAGTGAAACAGCTGAGGAACTTCGTAAATTATTTGACGGTACCAGTGAAGCTATAAAAGCATTAGAATCTTTGGGGCGTCCCGTCGAACTATGGGACGATTAGCTCATCTTTCTGACTAGTCAAAAAGTAGATCCTGCGACTAGGAAGGTTTGGGAAAATTCTTGCAGCGCTGATACGCTTCCAAATTTTCAAGAATTCAACCAGTTTTTACATCATCGTCTTAATACTCTCGAAGTCGTTGGTGCCGGCACAAATCGAACGAAGGAAATTAATAAATTTCTTCCACACAAACCTTCTAACAAGCATTGGCCCTTAAAGGTAAACGCTACAACTCATTCACCACCTGATAAATCCAAGAAATGCCCTCAGTGCCTCGACAAACATTTTCTTTAATTTTGTTCGTCGTTCAGACAGAATACAACAGAGCAACGTCGTGACTTTGTAGCTAAGAAACGTTTATGTTTTAACTGCTTGCGACCGAATCATGTTTCTACAAATTGTCCATCAGCAAATCGTTGCAAGTATTGCAATGAGCCACATCACTCGATACTATACCTACTACACGACAAGACTTCTACTGTGAATCAGGTGGGAAGCTCTTCAGGTATAGCGCCATCGTCAACGAAACTGGTACCAGATACTAGGTCATCACATTGCAACTTTGCATCACCTGCTTCTTCGAATACCGCAACTACTTCAAACTCTGTCGCATTATTCACTGCTAACTCAAACCTAACCAGACGATCAGGTACAATACTATTAGCTACAGCCCAAGTTCTCGTCGTTTTACCAACAGGTGAAAAATTAAATATCCGAGCGTTACTCGATCAAGGTTCACAGGCAACGTTTATTTCATCACCGATTGCTTCGTACCTCCGATTGCCTTACAAAAGGGTGAATGTTTCTATAGAAGGAGTAGGCTCGTCCAGTGAAGTGGTCAAAATGGCCGTGAACCTACTTATTCAACCAGTAACCGAACCAAGCCTTTCATTGGCTACTACCGCGTTGGTCCGACCAAAGCTAACGAAGCTATCAGTCCCGACTTCAATAAATGCAGCTAATTTCTTCCATCTGCATGGTCTTCAACTTGCTGATCCCACATTTATGAATAATGCTGATATTTATTGGCATATACTTCGTGATGGAGTACGTAATGGTACCCCAATGGCACAATTTAGGTTGGATTCTATCAGGACCAATTGATACTGATATGAATACTGAGGTGTCACCTATACAAGTGTATCACATGCAAACTCAAACCGCATCAGAACAACTAGACATTCTTTTACAAAAATTCTCGGAAATCGAGAATGTTTTAACCACTGATGCTGTGTTGTCTGAAGAAGATCAAGCTTGTGAGGACTCTTATCAAAAAACCACGCGAAGAGATCAGGATGGTAGATACGTGGTTAGACTACCTTTATGCCCTACAAGTGGAGACGTGAACGCTCTTGGTGATTCGAAGACTAATGCAATACGAAGTCTGTTATCCATAGAAAGACGATTTTGTTCAAATCCTGACCTTCAAGAGCATTACATAAATTTCATGGATGAATATCACCATCTTCATCAGATGAAGCCAATTCCTAATGATCCTGGCATCGATGCTTCAATCCATCAATTTTATCTACCTCACAATGGCATTTTAAAGGAAAATAATGTAACTACCAAACTTAGAGTAGTTTTTAATGGCTCAAAGAAAACCAACACCGGATTAACGTTAAACGATTGTCTAGCAGTCGGACCAAAACTACAAGCAGACTTACCTTCGATAGTCTTGCGATGGAGGCAGTATTTCATAGCCTTCAGTGCTGACATCAGAATGATGTATCGCCAAATAAAGGTAGATGATCAGGACTGTGACCTTCAAAGAATTGTATGGAGAAGAACACCTACTGAACCTATTCAAAGTTTTCGTCTTCTTACTGTCACTTATGGAACTGCTTCTGCTCGATAATTGGCATTGCGGACACGTCTCCAATTGGCCCAAGACGAAAATACCAATTATCCGCTAGGATCGCAAATTCTTTCGAACAACTTTTATGTCGATGATGTCTTGTTCGGAGCTGATAATATTCAGCTGGCTATACAAGCTCAACAAGAGCTGGTTAAAATACTTGATGCTGGAGGATTCCATTTACATAAGTGGTCCTCGAACTCTGAAGAGGCTCTCCGCATTCTCAATGTAAAGCCTGTTACTTCTGACCATCATTTGTCAGATGATTCTGTTGTAAAAACACTGGGATTGCTATGGAACCCATCTATAGATTGCTTCAAATTTAAGGTGACGCTTCCCCAACTTCCATCTATACTTACCAAAAGAAAACCACTTTCGGATATCGCTCGATTGTACGATCCAATCGGTTTTATATCACCGACAATTCTACTTGCTAAGTCTCTGATCCAAAAGCTGTGGCTACAAAAAATTGAATGGGATGACGCATTACCCGACACCATCATCAAGGAGTGGTCGACATTTCGACAGGAAATTATCCATCTGGAGCAGATTTCGATTCCACGGTGGATAGGTATGCATTCAGCTGCCCAGTTTTACGAAATTCACGCATTCTGTGATGCGTCTGAAAAGGCTTATGCATCCGTAGTCTATTCTCGAGTCGTATATGACCACGATAATATTCACATCTCTCTACTCTGCGCTAAAACTAAGCTTGCTCCGGTGAAAACGGTTTCTATTCCTCGACTGGAGCTAATGGGGGCTCATCTGCTCGCAAAAATCGTGCACAGCCTAAAGTTATCACTAGCAATAACCAACATCCCAATATTGTGCTGAACAGATTCTCTCACCGTGCTAACATGGTTAAAGGCTCACCCATCTAAGTGGAAGACATTTGTCGCCAATAGAGTGAGTCAAATTCATGAGGCTGTTCCATCAGCCACTTGGAGGTACGTACCATCTACTAGTAATCCCGTGGATTGTGCATCGAGAGGCGTCTGAGCCCCCAGCTAGCTGCACACTCACTTTGGTGGACAGGGCCTCAATGGTTACAATCTTCTTCCGTATTGTGGCCACATCTATCACAGCGAAATACCATAATTCCTTCTGAAGAGGATTTAGAAGAAAAGGCTTCTGCTATCAGTGCAGTTACGGCATTGCATAGAGGCGAATATTGGAACCTTATAGATCGATATTCATCGTTAACACGGCCACCTCGTATAACAGCATGGCTGCGCAGATCCCCCATAACACTCAGTCCAGCTCAGAGAATCGTACAAGTGGAAACCTCACAGCAGCGGAATTCACTTAAGCACGTCATTTTTGGATTCAGCATAACCAACAGCTTTCTTTCCCAGATAAATACAAGCAACTTGCTGCAGAGCAACCTATGTGCAATCGTAGTGCTTTACTTCGCCTGTCTGTCTTCTGGAAGAAGGAGAATTCTACGCTCCATGTAGGAGGCCGATTACAAAATGCGGTTTTATCCTATAGTTCAAAACATCCTTTTGTACTCTCGAAACATAGCCCACTAACAGCTCTAATTGTGAACGATGCTCATATGACAACTCTCCATGGAGGAGTCCAATTAACACTCAGTTATATTCGCCAGAACTATTGGATTATCGGAGTACGAGAGTTAGTACGTCGTTTTATTCGACTTTGCATAGTTTGCTTCAGACAACGAGCATCGGCATGTGAGCAACTCATGGGAATTCTTCCTCCTGAACGTGTTCGACCCAGCAGACCATTCCTCCACACAGGTCTCGATTATGCCGGACCGATTCTTGTTCGTTACGGTCCAGGAAGAGGAAGATCAGCTCACAAGGCGTACATTACGCTATTTGTTTGAATGGCGACTAAAGCTATACATATAGAGTTAGTTTCGGATTTAACGAGCGATGCCTTTATTGCTTCCTACAAAAGATTTACTGCTCGTCGAGGATACTGCAATAAAATTTATAGTGACAACGCGACGACTTTTGTAGGAGCATTAAAGGAGCTTAAGCAATCATTCTTTCTCTGTCAACCTGAGCTACCCGTACGTTTAAGTCAGCTACTAGCCTCTCAAGGAATAGAGTGGCACTTTATTCCACCAAAAGCTCCGCATTTTGGCGGTTTATGGGAGGCAGGTGTTAAGACCGTCAAGCATCATCTCAAGCGTATCAATGGAGGGTCTACTCTCACCTTCGAGGAGCTCTATATGCTTCTTACGCAAATCGAAGCATGTATTAATTCGCGACCGCTATTTCCTCAAAGTCCTGATGCTGATGACTTGGAAGTTCTAACCCCTGGACATTTCCTTATTGGGACAGCCTTTCTCACCGTTCCTGAACAAAGTTACGAGAGCATAAATTCAAACCGACTGACACGATGGAAACTTGTTCAGCAAATGTACTCTCATTTCTGGAGACGATGGTCATCAGATTATTTGCATACGTTGCAAGGAAGAACCAAGTGGATGAGGCAGCAAAATAACATTCGACCAGGACTTCTTGCTCTTCTTCATGATGACAATCTTCCACCTACGGTTTGGAAGCTCGCACTTAAAATTTCTGCTCACCCAGGCCCTGATGGGCTTGTCCGGGTTGTCACCATAAGAACCAATGGACAAGTTCTCAAACGAGCTATTAATCGAATCTGTGTTCTACCAATCTCAGACATTGATGAGGCGTTCTCGAAACCGGATCATTCACGGCGGGCAGCACTACCGTGCCCGGCACAAGTACACTCTACCTCAGAAGATGACCACCACAAGCCAAGTTTGCACACCTGAAGAACCTGTCGTCACAAGGACGAGGCGGGCAATGATGATCTATACGTAAAAAAAAAAAAACCCAACTATTTGTAGACAATTTCTCATTGCTTGCTAAAATTTGTTAATGTTTACGGTTAGGTTGGCTTTGTTAATATCATGATGCAATTTTCTTATCAGTTGAACATCTGCACATTCCAATCAGTCTAACTGGTTTATTGTATTCATGTCTAAATATCAGACAGGAATCAGATTTGTACTTCACTTGTTTTTCGGATTTCATGAAATAAAGATCTTTGCAACTGAGTTCGTGTGTAGTTTATTAGAGTTTTCCCAATCCAAAGCTGATTTAGGGTTTCAGAAAACTTCGCGAGAAAACATATACATAGATAGCAGTGTGGCTGTATATCATTTATATATCATATAAAGAAATGAATAGAACCGTTGTACTTACTCTTCAACGCAAGAGCTTCTTACCAGACCGTTATACTGATTTTTGCACCTGATTCCAAGAATCCGAAAATTCGATTGCAGGTACAATCAGATAACTCAAATTCCCCTCTTCTTTCTCGAAAGATGCCAGGAACTAACCCTGGATATTCACTGCTGTGATGACTTTGAGAAACGAAAATCTCCACGAAAAAGGCGGTTGATCCAAGTTGTCTCCAATAATGTTATAATTCCACAAATCCGGGTCTGATGGACCAATGTTTTATTGCAAGCCTTTTTGCAATATTTTCCATGAATTTAAATAAAACGCTCGACAACTTTCGAGATACAATTTATTTTCCTATTCCAATACAAGGGTTTTTTGCTCGTGACAGTCAGTGAAAGACAGCAAAACTATATCACCAAAAATGGCGGTACGGTTCCCTACCAGCTACAACATTGACAACTGTGAAAAACAAAAGTGCTGTTCTGACAACAATCAAAATAAAAAATATAATTCAACTTCAGCTTACGGTCAGGTCTACAATTATTTGCACTCCCTCCAGTCTACTCTAGTACTGTTGCCTCTATATAAACAATATTTTCCTCTAATAATGAAACTAAAAGTTATTAATTAATTCTGAACTTAACAGGAAGGATCTAGTAATGACAGGAAATTGATTTCAGTCTTAATGGTCTTCCAAATTTTATACTATCTAGTTAAGATAGCTTTTAAAAGCTTTTCTAATGGTAATTCTAGATCTACGAGTTGTCTGGTATGTGAGGGCTCATTTAGCCAGCTCAGGCGAACTGTACTGCCTATGTGGGTGTTGCTCAAGAAAATCAGAAAAAAGAACCATTGGAATAGGGATAATAATGATATGGTAAATGGGAACCAACAGGAGTTGCAAAGGAAATATATGATAACCTGCCTGCACAAAATAAAAATCTCAATAATATAATCACGTTACTTCCAAGAAGCGAAAATGTGGTAATGTTACCCACTTCAGAAATTAAAGAAGTGATGAGCGAACACAAAGAAATTCAATCTGGGGTGACTTTAGGAAATACAGTGTCAAGACCGAAAAATCATACAATTAAAGTTCTCGTATTAAACTCAAACGATAACGAAGTAGATATACCGTATGAAAACATACAGCCAACCTGGTCTTAATTAGATGACTACGACATAATCGAAGCCAACTACGAAAAAGACCCAGTTATAGATCGGCTGAAAAATCTAGAAGAGATACTGAAATTACAGCATTGCAATAAGGAAGAGACAGAGGGTATAATAGCCATTTTTTGTCAATATGATGATCCATTTTATCTAGAAGGTGACACATTAACGTACACCGACGCAGCTACACAACCTACCTAAGTTAAATCAGACACCGTCCCAATCCATGTCAAACCATATAGGTTACCGGAATCCCAAAGAGGTGAGATTAATCGACAGGTCAACGAGATGTTAGATCAAGGCATTATAAGTCCAAGCAAAAGCCCGTGGAATTCTCCCCTGCTTTTGGTCCCCAAAAAATCGGACGATACAGGCAAGAAACGTTAGCGTGTAGTTGTCGATTTACGATGCTTAAACGAAGCCATTTTAGGAGACGCCTATCCGTTGCCTAACATTTCTGACATTCTCGACCAATTCGGTCGTTTCAAGTACTTCACTACTTTGGACTTGGTTAATGGTTTCCTCCAAATACCAATGCATGAAAGGGATAAGGAGAAAACAACATTGAGGACCCCCTTCGGGCATTATCATTATAACAGAATACCCTTCGGACTGACTGAAAGGGGCATCAGGAACATTTCAGCGTCTTATGAACACAACCCTCACAGGTCTATAGGGATAACATTGCTTTGTGTACCTAGATGATATCGTCATCTACGGTTATAATTAAAGTAATCACAATGTCAAACTCGTTCAGGTGCTTGAACGACTAAGAATCCACAAACTCATGTTGCAGCCTGAGAAGTGTCATTTCCTGCAGAAGAAAATAATTTACCTGGGACATGTAGTGTGTGGACATGGTGTTCAGCCAGATCAGAGCAAGGTTGAAGCAGTTAAAACCTACCCCACATTTCGTGGTTTTGTAGGATATTATAGACGTTTCATACCGAATTGTTCCAAGATAGCTAAAGCTCTGACTAACCTATTCAGAAAAGATGTGTGTCGTTTAAGATCCTAAAAAACAAGCTTATTTCCCCGCCTATACTAGTATTTCCTGAGTTTGATAGAGAATTCAATATAACAACTGATGCCAGTGACTTCGCCGTGGGCGCCGTATTATCTCAAGGAGAGATCGGAATAGATCGCCCAATTGTGGATAATAGTTCCCTGTCCGAGGAAAGAGGCCACCTTCTTAATGAAAAAGGCGTAAGATACAAATTTTGTATGTTACCCAAAACTGAGGATCAAACTGAGGTTTACTTAAAAGAAATATTTCCGGAGTTGACAGACAACTTAGAAGTTAGCAAAATAGACGAATGCAAAAAGAGGAATCAAACGTATGGCATAAGAAATTCTAATATACCAATGCGAACGGAAAACGACAACAAATAAGTCCTAAAAAAGCAACGCAAACTCACGAGACTTTATATATTGTTACCTAACGTCGATCTATTAACTCTTTCGGAATTAAAAAATAAGATAAACTTCATATTCCAGGTTCCGGATTACAAAATTAAACTGTTTATTACAAGAATTACAATAATTAAAAACTTAGACGAACAGAGGAGAATGATAGAACAGCTACATGAATCGCCCCTAGGTGGTCATCAAGGGATCACAATGACAATTTAAAGAATCCAGACAGTGCATAACAGGCCAGAAATGAACCTGGACATAGAAAAATATGTCAAAAGGTGTCGATCCTCTCAAGCTAATAAATTAACTAGAAACCCAAACATGTCGATGAAAATTACATCGGCGAGCACTAGGCCATTTGAAAGGGCAGCTCTGGACATAGTGGGACCCTTGACTATCAGTCATGACGTCCATCGATTCCTCTTAACATTCCAGGACGGCCTGATAAAATACACGGAAGCCATTCCTCTTCGCCTGCAGCGCGAACAGTCGCTGAAGCATTTGTAACAAATATGATATGCAAACATTGAATTCTGGACTCCCTACTAACAGGCCAAGGAACCAATTTTATGAGCGAAATGTTCACGCAAATGTGTAAGTTCTCAAGCCTAGTAGTACAAAAGGTAACACCTTTGTCCAGGTCTTTTCATAACATGCCATTATACAAGCCTTGAACGTCCGGTGCCATCTTTCTAAAAAACCGTTGGCTTGATGGTGGTAAGCGCTGGTGCGATTACGTTGAAAACCTAACAGTTTGGAAAGTTCCAAAAATAATACAGATTCGAATTGTGCACCTTGATCAGTTATGATGGCTCTAGGGACACCAAATAGAACTATCCACACTTGACAGAGTGCAGTCGCGACTGCTTCAGCACTAATATCCATTAGAGGAATGGCTTCTGGCCATCGCGTAAACCTGTCTATAATCGTGAGACAATACCTAAAGCCTTGCGAGGGTGGCAGAGGACCAACGAGGTCAATGTGGATAGTTCGGAAACAACTGGAACTTTCTTGAAATGAACCTAGCGCGCTTTTGCAGTGCCTGGACACCTTGCTCTGCTGACAAGCTAAGCAGGACCGGGTCCTAGTGTTGCCGTCTTTATTTATAGACGGCCAGATGTATTTAGACGCGATGGTTTTGTTCGTTTTACGAATGCTTAGGTCAGATAAATTGTGGACGGTTTTAAATACTTGAAGTCTGAAAGTAGTGGAAATAAATGGTCGCATTTTCGTTGCCGAGATTCCAGTACAATTCTTTATTAGAGCCGAAGAAGAGAAAATTTTCAAATTTGAACCTGGAATTTTGAAGGAGTTGTTGAAATTCTGTATGTTCAGGTTGCGTTTCGGCAATAGCTTCAAAGTTGTTGGGGTCTCGTAGTTGAATTTCATGGACTCTAGCGTCGGCGACAACGTTATCTTGTCCTGGCACATGCCTGATGTCTGTCGTAAACTGGCCTACAAAGTCCAAATGGCGTAATTGCCGCGGAGAAGCCTTTTCTTGATTTTGTTAGAACCCATATTGCAAGGGCTTATGGTCCGTGTACAGTGTGAAGACACGAACCTCGAGTAAATACCTCAGATACGTAACACCTTTGTATGCGTGGTTTCCAGTGACCGTCGACATTTTGTTGTATTGCAGCACCGATGGTAGTATCCGAGGCGTCTACCCATAGCGATAACTCGGCCGAAACGATGGGAAAGGCGAGAAGAGCCGTTTGAGCTAGTTGAGCTTTGGCCAATTCGAAAGAATTAGTTACTCGGTGAGACCAGTCAATGCGCTTAGCACCATCTTTTTTGGAACCAGAAAGGTAACTGTTTAAACTAGCGTGATGCGCTGCAGCGTGTGGGATAAAACGACGGTAGAAATTTACCATACCCAGAAAGCGTCGTAATTGCTTCACAGTTTCTGGAACTTTGAACTTTGATATTGCCTCCACTCGATCAGGAGCTGGTTTGATGCCCTGAGGTGTAAGTAAGTGTCCCAAGAACTTCAACTGTGACTGTACGAAGACGCATTTTTCGCCGTTCAACAGGCGTTTGAAAAATTGTTCGATTTGTAAGTAATACTCAGCTTGAGACTTAGAAGCGATTAAAATATCGTCTAAGTATACAAAACAGAAAGAAGAGTCCTGCAAAACCATGTGGATAAATCTTTGGAAGGACTGAGCAGCGTTGCATAAACCAAACGTCATGCGCGTGAACTCAAACAGTCCAAAAGGTAAAATGAGAACAGTTTTCTAAATGGTAGGCAAAGTCGTAGTTCAAAGGAACTGGGTAACGATCTGGTATTGTACTCGACTTTAATCTCCTGTAGTCCCCACATGGCCTCCATTCATCATGTGTGCTACCTGCTTAGTGTATCCTATTTCCAGAGTAATGGTGCGATACTTTTTGAGTAGCTCCTGAGCGGCTGACTCAATTGTAGGGTTAATCAGGATTGAAAGGCCTGAATTTAGGCTGTTGATAAGATGTCCTGATGCTACCAATGAGGTTAGAGAATCTATGAACGACTTCTTTTTTACATCAACTAGAAGATAATAATGGCGTTGGAAATCTGCACCTAGAACGGGCCTAGGAACATCCGCAATTATAAACTACCAAGAAAAGGACCTGCTTAAGCCCAAATCCAATGATAGCACTTTTCGTCCGAACGTACAAATGGAGGAGGCATTTGCCGCCACCAGCTGCAAATTAGAATTTGGGTAAACATGTAGAGGCGTTCTTGGGATGACGGAAACATCCGCTTCAGTGTCTATGCAGGCTAGAATCGCTTGCATGCTTGCTGGTAAAAGTTGCAGCCAGAGCAACTTTAGTACCGCCTCCCTTAGTTGGTTATTGTTAAGTGCTTTCATCGCACGGAGTAGTTAAGAAGGTTGTGCATCGCCCAGTGCGAGCTCTGTCAGAAGTTGCTTAAGCTTTTGATTTACGCTACCAGAAATCCTGGAAATTAACGTTTCCTCGATTAGGTCATACTTATTTGTCGCTGGTGGTGTACAACACCCTCGTCGAGCGCACCAACGACATAATAATATTTTGCCTTGTCTTGATTAATCCCAGCCAATTCGAACTGTGCCTCTAGTTGGAGGAACCACAGCTCCGGATCGTTCTTCAAAAAGATGCTGGCTTGACCGACACCGCACCCAATAAGGCTGTTTGTGGCATGGTTACTGACAGAGATGCATTGGACTCACCCAGTGCGTCATCATTAAGTAGGCCTTTAAAAGCGTTTTTCTCTAAAGCAAGACCAATCGCAAATAGAAATGACGAAATGTGCGGAAATTCTACAAAATTTGTCGTACGACGAAACACAAGAAAATTCTAGCAAGACGTCGGTGAGCGTGGAAAGCTTATACACACCTTACTGTAAACCGTAATAAGCTAGTTGCACCATGAAGCGTAAAAAAAATAATTACAAACAAATTTTGTCAAAATTATCAATATAATGGAACAAAAGAATCTTTATATTAAGGTATGTAAACACTGGAAGTACAATATGCAAAGGTGTAATATAACCAAACATTTAATATAATAAGTCTTAACTATCTAACCTTTTCTTAAATATCTTCTTCCGTTGATTCGAATCACGTCGGGGTCACCAATTAAGTGGTATTCCATAAGGCGTACCACGACCTCAGGTTCCACTAGATGTCTTGATCAGATGTAAGTGAGTGATACTTCAGGCGAGTTGAAACCAGCAGATCTCTCTACAGGTTGTCTGTATACACCGGTAGTAATTGGCGTAGTATAGTAGTTCGACTTGACTACACTGGATATCTTCAGGAAGTTGTATACACATGAATGAGAGCAACAACACAGTTGTCAGTATAACAACCGGATAATGTAACCTTGAATTACGATGTGCGACTAAAGGTTTTATCGTTAGTCTGTTTATATCAGTCTTCTGCAAATGAAAAAAATGAGTAGAATATCGTAAATGAAGTTCCTGTAAACATAGCATATAAGTCTGTTGTAGTTGAGAGATTAGCCACTACATCTGTAATACTTTAAGAAATTGAATTAGTCTGCTTTACAGTCGCCTAGCGTTCGGTTGCTATATGAAATATAAATTCCTATTTTTATTGTTGAACCGGTGTTTTAATTAGTTGGAACCCTACCGATATTTTTAGATTTTCCACATTGGTGCCGAAACCCGGGAATTTATAGGAATTCGATGATATATTATCGGTCGCCACGTGCGTTAAATTTAACAATTATAGTTACACGTGTTTTTTAAATATGGACTTAACCGGTCGCGCTAGTATTCGAGGCCACGTGACGCGTTTAACGAACTCAGCGAGTGAATATTTAAAGCTCGAGACTTCGCGTGTAAAGGAGGGCAACCGTTATAATTTAGACTGCATCGAAGAGGAACTTTACTCCTATATCCAGCGAATAAAATCAGCTCATGATCAGTTACAAAGGGCGAATGTTGAAGTACGCCCTTTAAGTAAAGACGAGGATACTTCAAAGATCTAGAAAGCTGTGCTGAGTACACAGATAAGGCTATTGGAATATTGGCAAAGCTAGAACAGCGTTTAGCCCGACTTCGATCCTTTGAAAGTCAGCCCTTCTCATCAAATGGAATATTTTTGGATAATAATCAAAGTGGTCAAGCAAATAGAGCATCTTCGTTTAAATTACCCAAAATCCAACTGCGAAAATTTTCTGGGGATTTTCGTGAATGGTTACCGTTTTGGGAACAGTTCGGGCAAACCATACATGAAAACGCATCATTGAGTGCTGTAGACAAATTTAATTATCTCCATGCACAATTGTCTGGTAGAGCAGCTGAGGCTATTGCGGGATTTACTCCCAGCGAGTCATGTTATGATGGCGCTATAGCACTATTGCTAGAAGAGTTTGGCGATGGTGAGAAAATAATCGATCGTAATATGCAGCAGTTGATGGAATTACAGTCTGTTAATTCTCGCACAGACACAAGAGGACTGCGCAATTTGTATAAGACGATAACAACATCTACTCGATCTTTACTGCTCTAGGTATCCCCTCAAGCCATTATGCAGTGATGCTAAAATCTGTTTTACTGAAGTGTTTTCCCAGTGAACTAAGAGTTGATTATCATCGATCTTTTCAAAGAGTCGATAAAGCGGAATGCGAAAATACGGCGAGGGACGTTGGAGAATCTATGGGAGGAGATGATAGTTCTGTTTCATTCGACGGTGATATCCATGTTCAAAGCATTCTCAAATTTTTAAAAAAAGAGGTCGAATCTTTGGAAAAGTCACGCGTAGTCGGAAAAAGTACTTCTTCTCTTAAAATGAACAGAACAGCTGCAGGCTTATTTACGGCCACCACTACAACTACATTGACTGCGGCATCAACATTTAAGGCAGAAGTTGATGCGTGCTTTTTCTGCAACGCTAACCATCATTCAACAGCAAATTGCAACGAACGCATTTCTCTAGAAAAAAAGAAAGAGATGTTAAAGAAAGATGGTAGGTGTTTTCGGTGTACATTAAAAGGTCACACAGTGAAGCGCTGTCGTGTTAGTGGACTTAATTGTAACAAGTGCAACAGAAAGCATAGTTCATCGTTGTGTAATGCTGAGTATTTTAATCGTTCGGTAAAATTGCAGTTAGTAGTGAAAAAAGACTCCAATGAACAGAAGGACGATAAGAGTGTAGTGACAGTAATGTGTGCGATGAATATAAACGCACAAAAGTGTATTTGCAAACTGCGTGTGTATTCGCCCTTTCCCCAGCTAAAAACAAGGAAGTGTTTGTTCGTTTGATTTTAGATGGTGGCAGCCAACTTTCCTTCATAAAGCAAAGTCTCTCCCACAAATTGAAGCTGCCAGTTATTGGAACTCAAAGACTTAGTGTAATTCCGTTTGGTAGTAGGAAACAAACACCATCGAATTTATTTGATCGTGTTCGTGTATCATTGAAGGGTCAATATGGAAATGATATTTTTGTTTTGGAAGCACTGGAAGTTCCAGAAATTTGTTTGGATGGTTTTGGCAGCTCCCGAAGTGGAACATCCCTAGCTCGATAAATTTACATTAGCGGATTCGTGCAACGCTCCTACGCAAGTAGAAAACGGTATCAGCATTTTGATTGGAGCCGATTGTTATTGGCATTATGTAAAACCAGAAAACGAGAAAATCACTGATCAAGTCATGGCTATTAACACAGTTTTCGGGTGGACTTTGCAAGGCCCGGCTCCAGTTTTGGAAAAAGACTTCAGTTTGACAACTGCTACGACTTTGCAGATAAGTATTCTTGAAGAAGACAATTTTCAGTATATACATTTTTGCGATCTAGATATTTTAGGGATAAAAGAAGAGAAAATTGAAACTGAGGACTTCACAAGCATGTTCCAGGCTAATTATATCAAAAACAAAGGTGGCAGATAAGCCAGCCTGCCGTGGAGGCCAAAATATACACATCTCGATAATAACAGAGCGGGAGATTTATCGCGCCTTAGATCGCTCACGCAGAAACTCACGAAAAACTCAAAGCTTTTAGAGTATGATGAAGCGATGAGACAATTCATCAATGAGGGGTTTGCCGAGCGAGTCTATAATGAGCAAAACACGGACTGCACTTATTTCATGCCGCATCGAGCCGTGTACAGGAGTGATAAAGAGACAACCAAGCTACGTCTCGTTTTCGATGCTTCGGCCCACGCTCCTGACTGTACATCTTTAAACCAATGTGTTTTGACAGGATCCAACCTTCTTCCAGATCTTTTGAAGATATTACTCGATTTCCGTATTGGCAGAATAGCTTTAACAGCTGATATAGAGAAAGCATTTTTGCAAATTTCTCTATCTGAGAAGGACAGAAACAGTCATTGCTTTTTTTGGTATGCGAGCGAACTAAAATCTGCAACGAGGTTGCCACCAATTCAAACGTATCGAATGGCCCGAGTTACCTTTGGTGTGAGCTGTAGCCCATTCATATTGGGAGCTACCATACAGAAACATTTGGATACCATGAGCACAGAATTTCCAAGTACTTGCAAAGTACTAAAGTCGTGTTTTTATGTCGACGACTTAATTTTAAGCACGAATAGCAAAGAAGCGGCTGTGAGTTTGCATCGAGAGGCAGTATTGATTATGAAAAATGCATCAATGTATTTGCGTAAATGGAACTGTAATCGACCAGAAGTGCGCGAGAAATTCTGTTCGCAGGAAAACTACCCTGATATACAAAAAATTCTTGGTGTAATCTGGTTGATCAACAGCGATGATTTGTCGGTGAATATAGAATCAGCGGAAACCGGAAGGTCAATTGTTGCAGGAACCAAGCGAGCGGTGTTGCAGAATTTATCGCGAATTTTCGATCCACTTGGATTCTTAAGCCCTTTTGTCATCAGATTTAAAATTCTATTTCAGTCGATTTGGCGTTTAAAGGCTGACTGGGATGAGATCCTACCCAACGAATTGCAAGTTCTTTGGAATTCTTGCTGTGAAGATTTTCATTTTCTGGAAGATTTAGCGATTCATCGATGTGTTTTCGATGCGGTAAATATTTTAATTACTGAACTACATATCTTTGCAGATGCAAGTCCACAGGCCTATAGAGCTGTAGCCTATGTTAGGAGTGTTGATGAATACGAGAGGACTACTGTGCGCTTTCTGTCTGCTGAAAATAGAGTAGTTCCGCTAAAGCAGGATGGATCAAAGGAACTTACAATTCCAAGGCTTGAGTTAACCACCGCCTTAGTCGCAGCTAAGATGTACTTTTACATTAAAGAAAATATAAATTTAAATTTCTCTACAGTACACTTCTGGTCGGATTCTCAAATATGTATTCACTGGATTAAGGGGACCAGCTCGAAGTTACCTCCTTACGTTGCAAATAGAATCCGAGATATAGTCCGACTGACTAACCCGACAGAATGGAGACATTGCCCGGGTGTTGATAATCCAGCAGATTTACTAACAAGAGGAATATCTGGAAAAGAATTATTAGCTTCAGATTTATGGATTTCTGGGCCGAAATGGCTGAACGCAGAACGAGGCGCCTGGCCGCAAACAGCTGAGGTTGTCAAGTATCCAGCAATGTTGCTTACCTTTCATGAAACGTCAACATTATCTCTGGATGAAATGGAACCGATTCTCCCATTTGAGAAATTCAGCAGCTGGACATTTCTTTTAAGAACAACAGCTTACGTTCTACGCTTTGTAAGTCTTAGAATTAAGTCTCTTAAGAAATCTATAAAATGTTCCAACAAGTTTAACGAGAAATTGCTCATACTACATGAATATCCAAATAATATATGGCTATCAGCTGATGAAATAAAGAGCGCTCGAGACTATTGGGTGCAGTTTGTGCAACATAAGGCGTACGGAGAGGAGATCAGTGCCCTGCAGATGGGTCGCGAGATTCCCAAATCATCACGAATATTATCATTGGACCCTATACTTGATAGTGATGGGTTTTTGCGAGTAAACGGAAGACTCGAATTCTTTAAGGAGTGTAACACCGCTCGCCCAATTATCATGCCAAAAAAATCACAAATAAGGATACTTATCGTTCAACATATACACAATATCACCATGGATGGAGAAGTTAACATGGTCATAGCGAAGTTAAGAGAAGCGTTTTGCATTCCGCAAGGACGTCAGCTCATTCGTTCAGTGATAAGGATTTGTGTTCGTTGCATGAAGATGAAGGGAAAGCCGGCGACGCAAGTTATTGCACCTTTACCCCTCGATCGGATGTCTATGACCACGCCATTTTCGACGACAGGTATAGATTTTGCGGGTCCTCTATATCTAAAAGAAGCCACCGAAAGCAATTCGAGGAAATGTTATGTTATGCTGCTTACATGTGGGACAATACGCGCCGTTCATCTAGAACTAGTACCTGATTTATCAACTGGAAGCTGTCTCCTAGCTTTAAGAAGATTCATTTCGCGCAGAGGCGTTCCGGAAATTATTTACTCAGACAACGCGAAAACGTTTAAACGAGCCGCAACTGAGCTATCTGCGCTGGAAGATTTTGTATTAAATGAGAATCTACATGGATTCCTAAGTCAACAAGGAATCACTTGGAAATTCATTGTGGAAAGAGCCCCTTGGTGGGGTGATTTTACGAGAGAATGGTCAGAACCGTCAAAAATTGTTTGAAAGCTGCAATTAGAAAGGCTGTGCTGAACATGGATCAGGTCAACACGTTATTAACTGAGGTAGAGTATATTATTAATTCGAGACCTCTTTCGTATATTTCAGATGACCCGTTAGACCTTTCCCCGTTGACACCAGCGCACTTACTGCTGGGCTTTCGTCCACATTCTCACCCAGCTAATAACGACAGCATCGTAAGTGCCGAACATATTCGTCAGCTGTGGAATTCGAGAATTAAGGAAATAAGGTTCTTCTGGAAGAGATGGCGTCAGGACTATTTACAACAGTTAAGATCACTGCATCACGCCAACAAACAGCGCCGTTTTGTCTCAGATGTTAAAGGTGGTGATGTAGTGCTAGTGGAAGACAAGTCAATTCCCCGAATTATGTGGAAGCTTGCCTTGGTAGAGGAAGCGTATGAAGGTCGAGATGGCAAGGTCCGAGCTTGCCTAGTGAGATTTGCCAATGGTTCAAAAATCAGAAGGCCAGTTCAGCTACTATATCCGCTTGAGTTGAAGTCTAATCCTATTGTGTCTTCGCCGGCCGGAGGATGCAAAAAATGAGTAGAATATTTACAATAATTCCATTACATTATAAACCTAGTATCCTATAATCGTAACTGAAGTTCCTGTAAACATAGCATATAAGTGAGATTAGCCACTACATCTGTAATACTTTAAGAAATTGAATAAGTCTGCTTTACACTCGCCTAGCGTTCGGTTGCTATATGAAATATAAATTCCTATTTTTATTGTTGAACCGGTGTTTTAATTAGTTGGAACCCTACCGATCTTTTTAGATTTTCCACAGCTCCCAATGGCAAAGTTGGTGAGGGCGGCCAGGTTGAGGTTGAGCTCGAGTAGGTCTATTTTCTACTTCGCTGGAACTTTGTCAGCTTTGACAGCTAATTTTTGTAATCAATTGATGCCAGTTGTTCACGGGAAAAGTGTACGGGAAATTTGTTGAAAAAAAAAATTGGGAAACATATCTAACGTGCAAAGTGATTCCTGCTGTAGGAAATATCACTAAATAATTTGAATTTTCGAGCCAATAGCCCAATTAACTGCTATCTGGCTCTTCAGGTTATAGTGAGGTCGAGGTTGGAAAAGTTAGCACTGTGTTTCTCGCTACACCAGCACCAGAAATCAGCTGTTTTTCAGTGCTGTCTTCGCAAAAGAATGAAGTGGTTGTAAAAAGTGTAGATATAAAATAGTTTGGTTCGGAACACCGTCCAACGGGTCAACTAATGCCACTGATTTAATTTTTTATTGTTTAGAAAGACGATTACATTTATCAAAATTCAATTTAATTGTTTGAGTACACTTATTTGGTTGTTTTTTACTAAAATCACTTTATTAATTTGGTGTTTACTCCGTTAGTTTACCGGATATTCACCGCGTGACAGGGAAGGAAGCAAACTTAGCACTCAATAAGTGCACGATCTATCTGTGATGGAAGTTGGGCTCAGGGGCCCTATTCTGGATAACTCGTTCAATTCATTCGGGCTATCGGAGGAGGTTTCTCAGGAACACTTCCTTAAGACCACCGCCAGCTGTTCCTACTCTGGGAATCTGCATTTCTTACAAAAATTTTTGGTTTTCTTTCTCGTTTTCTTTTTTTATATTCTTTTCTCAGGAACCTGTTGCACAGGGACCAGTTAACGCACGCCAGCTGTGATTTTGATCACTTTTCCAACGGCGACTTAGATGGTTATTGAAAAGAAGGGCTAGACTTTCGATGATGATTCACAGCAGATATGGTATCACAATCGCTACTTGTGTTGACGGCCGCTTTCAATGGAAATGATGGAAAACGATTTATTGCTTCTAAAAATGAAGAGCAAGTCGGAATTGCCATCTGCTCGAATATAGAGAGAGAGGAACTCTCCCTCACATTTATATTGCCAACTTGGACAGACGTCTTCTCGGCTGAACTCACAGCTATCTGGGAGGCTGTAAGGTGGGCTGCCAAGCAGGAAGGCACTAGCACAATCTTCTCTGATAGCCTTTCCTCGTTGAAGGCCATCGAAAACATTAAGAATAAAAACCCCCTGGCATCCAACATCAGGAACTCTCTACGCGCTGGCAAGATTACCCTAGCATGGTGCCCAGCTCATGTTGGAATTCTGGGCAATGAAAAAGCGGACACACTAGCCAAAAATGCATTACGCGGCGAAAGCAGAGAAATCTTTCCACCTAGCTACAAAGCTGCCAGGGCACATGCTCGTAAGCTCCAACATGATGTCAGAAGCGATGACTGGAACTTATCCCGCTCCTTCCTTGCTACACACCACCGAACAGCTGACAAAATCTGCATGCCCGACGCTCCTAGAAACAGAATGATTTCGATCGCGAGGCTAAGACTGGGTCATATTCTTCCTGTGAAGAAACACATCTTCACCAAAGAACCTGCCCCCACCTGTCCCTACTGTCGTAATGTCACCTTAACGACGGCGCATATACTGCAACAATGCAGCGAGCTACAGAGGCTTCTAAACGTACGCGGAACGAGAAAATCACCGACAGAACTCCTAACATACAGGGAGGAAGACACGGACACACTACTACAAGCACTAAGGACATACCTACAAGAAGGACATCTACACACTAGACTCTAACAGGCATACTGTTTTACAAAAAAAAAAAAATATATATATATATATATATAGAAAAAAGGAAAAAAAAAATATACATAGAACAAGAAGATAAAAGAAAATATATACATTTAAATATAAAATACAATATATAAACAGTAATAAATATAATACAGTAACGGAAAGATTGATGAAATACAAAGAATCTTAGAAAACGGAAGAAGTAATAATAAGAAAAAAGGAAGAAATTGAAATAATAATTACATTTAAGAGCTTAGGAATTAATACATGGATTTTTCACTTAGAATAGAAAGTAGGTTCCTTATTCTATACAATCAGCTTTAAGTATAATTATTTTAAGCATACACATTTTTGTTCTTTCCAGCTAGCATAAGTACAACAAAACTTATTTGTATTAGAATTACTCCCTTTATCGCAAATCACTTAACTATTTGTAATTAGACTCGCAAAGTCCCTTCAGGACGCGATTCTTGCAGCGTATCACAGAAGGCCTCAATCCTATGTAATGAAAGCTTCCTTTTTGGCTGCCTTCACGAAGCTATCTGATCGCGCAAGCTTGACAACTAAAAAGATTAAGTATATAGTTAGTAGTATTCACCACAGGTGAAAGTAGGAAAAAATAAAAACAAAAGCTACTTCCCTAGCATATACTTCTTTTCCACGAGCACCATAATTATTGAAATTGAACTCGCAAAGTCCCTTCAGGACATAATTTTATAGCATAACACAGATCGTCTCAAGTCAAGTAACTAAAGCTTCCCTCCTTAGGCGGCTTTCATCAAGCCAGTAGAGCTGTGCAAGCTTATTACCTAAAAAGTAAAATGTTTATAATTAGTAGTATTCTCCATATGTAAAAGTAGATAAATAAAAACAGAATCTACTTCCCTAGCATACACTTCCTTCCACAGCAGATTGTCACGCAGCCCTCCTTGTTTTCAGCTCTCTCTTATATAGCATAGATTAGATGAGACATCCTTCTCGCATCAATCCTAAAATTAAAAAAAACAAAACACTGTTAAAATCAAATCACTTAGCTCAGAACTCTGTTAAACACACTTTTTGTAAAATGTAATTAATAAAACTAGAACGGCAAGCCAGCGGATAGCTGCCCAGATGGCCTTGTAGCCGTGGGCCCAAACATTAATTGTAAATTAACATAGGCTTAGATTAAGAACTATGTAAATTGCAATTAATTAAAATAAATAAATAAATAATAATAAATTGTGTAACATTTCTTCATTTAATTGAACAAGATCAGAGTAACGATTCTGCGCACAAATTTTCTATGTTACACTCTTCATCGCTGCAATTAAAATTTTCCTCTTAGTTCGCACAGATAACAGCATTTAAAATATACGTCCGTTCTAACTATTGAACTGTTTGAATATGTTAAGTTCTCTATCAGTCGCAGCACTCGGTTAAAAGTCAAGTTCTGAAATTGCATCCTTATCCATAGGAAATATCCCCGTTTTCTTGAAGGCAGCAATGATATTGGATGGAGTCATTGCTATATGAAAAGCGATTTCTAGACATGATGCTACCTCGTACCTATATTGAAAATAATTTGCCAGGATTGCAAATCATCCATAAGACAACTGCGGAATTGTATGCATTTGTAAAAGGGTAGAATACTCCAACGTTTAAAGGTTGAAATTTGTGCGCAGAATGGGATGTAAATGCTAAGATTGTCACACCATTTTTTTTTTTAGCGATATGTAACACTGTCAGTCTAGTAACGAATTATCTATATACCAAGTGTAATCATCATTTACTAATTCACTTATAGTTGAAAGGGTTTTCGCATGTAACTCTGTCCTGCTAGCTACCGCTCAAGGCCTCATACGTGTATCAAATGGAAATGTAGTCCGTGCTAGAGCACTCTTAGATCAGGGCTCGGAATCAAGTTTTATATCAAATTCGTTAGCTCAACTTCTTCAGCTACCTAGGCAAAGAGTTAGTATTTCCGTACATGGAGTTGGCGGGAATAATGCGGCATGTGCAACATCACATGAAGCCAGTTGATAATGATAATGATGACAAGAATTCGTGTAGCTACTGCCTGTCGCATCATGCAGTCGCACCACAAGAAAATTACGTGTGGTATTCAACGCCAATCAGAAAAAATCGCTTCGTATTTCAATGCATATTATGCAGGAATGATCCCTCTGAAACAGTCACCTATGTTACTGCTTGCGCTCTTTCGTAGCCTGTAGAACACTTCAAAATTATCCGCAGATTTTGTAGCAGCTAATAAAGAATTGGGCCAACTTTCGACAACTTTTAGTAACTTATACTGAGACAACTTACATCTAGATGTGCAAAACCTCACAAAAACGCGGTCCAACTTAAACGAGCTAATGACTCTTTAACTGAAACCTCTACACATTCTCTCTCTCTCTCTTGCTGTATTATGCCTCATAAATTCTTCGCAATGATAGCTTTTCTTGGTTGAATAAAAAGTTAAAGAGCTTTCAAAAAGTGTTCCGGGTTTATATGGAGTTTTGCACATCTAGTTGTAAGTTATCTCAGCTTATAAGTACAGTGCAGAGTTACTTGCCAACTACAACACAGAGTGGCGCTTCATTCCTCCTCTCTTTCGAACTAGATCAGTTCCCTGGTGCACTTTAACACTCTTGAAATGTGTTCAGAAAAATGAACAAATATTATAATAAACTTCTTACTGCCTAATTAGACCTTGCTGAGAAAAGTCAAACTGATTATGTAAGTAGAAGCAATCTACTGCTTGACGTTCTAATGCTTTTTCCTGCAGAATACTTCAGCTTCTTCTCGCTGGTTATCGCAAAATTTAATTTTCAACTTTGTTCGCTGGTAAATATTTTTGACATCTGATTGTTTAAACTGACAAATTGATGAAATGCCTCCAGTGGCACTTCGCTATAAAAGAGTGGGAAATAATGTTTTGACAGTCAATCACCTCTTCCTTATTTTCTTATAGTGCAAAGTAATAAGACCCTCTAACTCACTTTCTCAGTAAAATCGCATGTTCTTCTCTGGTTAGTTTATTCACGGGGTATTATTTAGTATGGTACTAAAGGGTTTCGTTGAGATCGATGGTTAGCATAAGTGTGCTTAATTTAGAGAATTTCGGTTATGTTTTTTAAATGACGATGTTATTTTCTATTTTTTAAACCACATTTCCTATATATAAAACCTTTTATATAAGAAACTTTTATATAAAAACTATGCATTCACATACGGATAGGTATTCTGTACGAAGTCTACGCTTGTTATATGCTAAAGGCCTGGAGTTTGTACTGTACTGTAGCCAGAGGGCTAAGGAGCTAAGGAGGTAATAATGTAAAGAAACAATATGTGTAGGAATGCAAGTGGATTCTTCTTGGGACATTTTATTTAAATATTCTTTGTATAGGGCGAAGTCTATGTCTGTTATGCTGTTAAAGGGCTGAGTATTATCTGAATTGTGGCCATGGGACCAAAGAGCTAGGAGATGGATATGCGTACTGTTGTGGGGCTGTTCACTATGGGGGTTATCATGTTATCATTTTGCGGAGAGCGAAGCATCCGCCCGTTATGAACTAAACTGATCTTACGAGTTTATGATTTTTCGTGCATAAATGATGACATTTCAAGTTTTCTTACGTCCCGGAAACTGTAACAGTACTGCAGTGGGTCACTCTTGGCGGTTCCGAAGAGTGTCCGGGTTTTGTTAGTGTTACTATTTTGTTATAGGGGATCATTAAAACTGCCATGTAGGCTAACTATTGGCTCTTCCGTATGACATTTCGTTCCAGCCACGGAACTCTTCAGCTGTGTTTCTATTGCGATTTTGGAGGGGTTTTTCTGCCCGCCTTGTGTTTTACGAGAAAACACGAAAAGTTGTTAAAAATGGCTATCTTCTAAGCTATTAAATTGGGTTTTATTAGTTGATTCTGGGAATGCTTTTAAATATAGTGCCTTTTGGTGTTGGCTTTTAGGGCTTGGTTTTTCTGTACGACGTGGTAGTGCTTTTGCTTTGATAGAATGACCCTATAAACGATAGGCACGTTTTGTATTGTAGCAACGTAAATAATTTTTATGACACCCTGGTTATCCTAATTTATGCATCGGTACGTGATGTGTATGAAGTATAAATGCATCAATGTGTAAATTGCTTAGTATATAAACTTCAACAAAACGAAAATATATATATATATATATATATATATATATATATATATATATATATATATATATATATATATATATATATATATATATATATATATATATATATATATATATATATATGTATATATGTGTGTGTGTGTGTGTGTGTGTGTGTGTGTGTGTGTGTGTGTGTGTGTGTGTGTGTGTGTGTGTGTGTGTGTGTGTGTGTGTGTGTGTGTGTGTGTGTGTGTGTGTGTGTGTGTGTGTGTGTGTGTGTATGTGTGTGTGTGTGCGTGTGTGTGTGTGTGTGTGTGTGTATGTGTGTGTGTGTGTGTGTGTGTGTGTGTGTGTGTGTGTGTGTGTGAGAGAGAGAGAGAGAGAGAGAGAGAGAGAGAGAGAGAGAGAGAGTATGTGTGTGTGTGTGTGTGTGTGTGGGTGGGTGGGTGCGTGGGTGGGTGTGGTAACGTCTTTATTCTATTTTAAAAACGTCGTCTGCGATCTATGTAATTCTACAGGAAAATCTTTGAAAATCTTTTAAGTTTTTCTTGTATATTAAGGTATATCTTTCAATTTCGCTTATTTCTAAACAATTGGTCTGAGTTCATTAAATTATCTGGTATTACTTCGGGTTTTTTAAATTTAAACAAGTGGAAAAGCTAGAATTGGTCTAAGACCAATTCTTATGATACCCTAGATAGAAGAATGCACGTATGAAATTTCGTATGATCACCCATTTGAGCAATTTTGATTTTTAGTTTCTCGCATATATTTCTAGAACGGCTCGTCGGACAGAAAAAATCATTGTAACCAATTTTATAGGATTTCTTATTCTGAAGTAGTTTTTAGTACAATAAAAATGTCTAGGACTGATCGTTTTCAGAGTATATGTAAAAAACCTAAATTTTAATATGGCAACACCAAGGAGGGGTTGCTCGATTAAGTTCATTTTTGAAATTTTATTTGCTATTACCATGAAAACACAATGTACCAAATGTCAGCTTTCTATGTCGACGTGTTCTCAGGTAGTGTCCAAATATATCGTGGAAAACGAAATTTTTGTATGGCAACCCCACGAAGGCGTTGCCCGATTTATCTCATTTTCGAACTTAATTTTACTTTTTTTTAATGTCCGTGTACAAATTTTCAGCTATCTAAGTGAACGCGTTCTCGAGTTATCGTGCGCACGGACAGACGGACATGCATAAATCAAAAAAACTTTTAATTTTATGCGTGGGTGCCCAGTCCATTTTGCTCTACCATCATTATTTCTGTGCGTTACAAACGGAATTACAAACTTAGTATACCTTATAGATTTCATCTAGGGCATAAAAACTCTTTGTATGTTTTTTCCATCGAATCTGGCTCAGACTCTCCCACAAGCAGTTCCCCTTGGGTTTGCTGTCAGTTATCTTGAAAATTTTTAATTTTTCGTATAGTTGTAAGGATATTTATCTGTTATTTTTATTAATTCTTTTTTATTTGCTATGACTATTTCTATATATGCGTTTTATTTGGTTGATGTGTGAAATTGTATTCATTGTTAAAAAATATAAATAAAATAAAAATTAATAAATTGTTGCTTCAGAAACTGTGATGTATAAATTTGATTTTTTGAATTTGCATGTGTGTATTGCGGTATATATGTGTTAGTATTTCCGATCAGATTGGTCCATATGTTCAGGCGTGCTTGCATATATGTATTTCGTGGGTGTGTACATTTCTTATGTCGATTTCGATGGGACCATTTCAGTTTCGCACTTTTTCTGGCAGCGGAGAATTGTGAGCACTGAAGTCCATCGCACATGTTGCTGTCATTTTGCGAGGGTTTGTGTACACACGTATTTTATACACGAAACTGTCAAAACCGGTTGCCATTTGGTTGAAAATTGTGGTGTGTTTAGTGGTTTGAGCAAAGTTTTTAAATAAGCTCTTAATTTCATTTCTCAAAGGTAAAATAAAGACTGATTCGTAATTCTTAAGAAAGTGATTTTTTTAACTATGTATTAATTTTGATATTTTTAATTTAGTGATTCGTAGTTCTTAAGAAAGCAATTAGGTATAAGTATTAAAATGGACTTGAAGGATTATTCCCTATATTTTGGTACGGACGGTACGCTTGTCTACGACGGAGTTATTGTGCTCCAGCACAAAATGAGTAAGTAACGCCAAACATATTATATAATATTTATTTTTTTTAGGTGAAGATTTGGTTGAATTTCCGTATGCGCCTGCAGCGGAGTATTTAGGTATACTGGAAGTCCCGGCAGATAGCATCGAACGGACAGAAAAGATCCAAGCGGGAAAGTTTCAGCAAGGAGAAGCAGTGGAGAGGAGACCAATGTCGGAAATATTACAATGCTACCACAGAAGGAGGATGCTGGTATAAATGCAAACCAACCGCCACCCAAATCAGAAGAATATGGTATTTATAGTTATTTATAATTGGTTCATTTCGCGTTATTTTCTCGGTAGCCAATACCAGAATTTTATCTTAGTATATTTTTCGCTTTTACTGAAGGTATATAAAATACAAGGTATTCCCATTTTGAACCATGTTCCCCTGTAAGGTGTCGTAATATTGTGAAATGTATAGGAAAGTACGGCACAGAGAACACAATACTCTCTTCTCTCTCTGTCTTTCCAATAGAAAAGTGCACAAAATTTCGTCACAGCACAGGTGTTCAAAATTTAATGAGACTACTTGTATTCTACATACCTTGCATTTTGCTTATTTTTTATTTACTCAGCACCTCCTATTATTTGCTGAAGCTGCAGTGTTTTTATACAAATAACTAAATAGATAAATAATGCCACATGCTTATATTTTTATTTTGGTATTAACAGGAACCTCGATTTTTGGACGGACGGCGAAACCAGATTACTGTTAGAACTGTTCTAACTGGTTTAGTTGCTTGTTACAAACAAATAACTAAATAGATAAATAATGCCACATACTTATATTTTTATTTAGGTACTAACAAGGAACTCGATTTTTGGATGGACTGCGAAACCAGATTACTGTTAGAACTGTACAGGAAACATTTTGGAGAAGTTGGACCACTAAAAAAATTCCAAAACAAGAAGAATATGTGGGAGTTTATATGTAAAAAAGTTGCTAATGATGGCCGATGCTTCACACCGCTCCAAGTGCAAAATAGATTTAAAACTGTGCTGGAGCATAAAAAATCAGCAATTAAAAATAATAGAAGTAGTGGTGCTACTAGGATTAATATGCTGTTCGAAAGGGAATTGGAAAATCTTGTTCAAGTTGATGATTCAATTCTCCCAGAAGTGATACTGAGCGCTGGGGTCCGGGAAAGATAGCAACCACCTTTAAAGCGAGATATATCCCCGCTGCCATCCAGTTCCACATCCAATGTCCATTTGTTTGAGCCGTTGTCATCGGATTCTGGCACAGCCTTACCACTTGGCTCCAAGGACACTTCGCATGAGGCTATTAACTCGAAGCCATCTGCAACTCCACTTATGCCTTTCAGCTCCCGTCGGACACCCCGATTAGGTCCTCGGGAAAAGTTATTGAAAGAATTTTTGGACAGAAAAGAGAACTTTCAAAGGGAAATGAATTTGGAAAAGAGGAGACGACACGATGAGGCAATGGCTAAATTTGATGTACCCAACGAAACATTTTTAGGAGTAAAGCAAACATTAGAAGCTATTAACAAAAAATTAGGTAACTAGTTTGTTAGAAATTATTGTTATAGTTAGTTAGTTTAGTTCACTGGAAAAAAAGTGAAATTTTCAAATAACAAATCAAAAATGTGATATTTTCAAATTATTAAAAAAAAAAACTTTTATTTACAAATGTTTTTTATAAAATATATATTTGCCAATTTTAAGTAAATATATTAAGAAATATATGCAATTTTATTTCTTTTAATTTCACCCAATCTGCGAAGTTCCCATTCCCTTTGATTGTCGGCTTCCATATTTGTGCTGCTCCCCGGTTCACTTATGCTGCTAATTTCAGAAAAACTATCAGTTTGATTGATGCACATGTTATGCAGCACGCAGCAAGCCAGCACAAACTCACACATCGTTTCAACTTCGAAAAAGTTCAAGCGAAGTAACTGCCTGCCATAATCTTTATATGGCGTTAGCAAATATTCCCGCAAAGGATATGCAGCATCTCCCAAGATATGGTAAACTTCTCCACAAATTGTTGGAATTTTCTTGCTAATAAAAGACAGCTGGTAAATTCGGAAATCATGTATTTTGCTGGGTGATCCAATATATACATCAGTGAAGCTTTTTTCACTGTCACAGATGCCTTGCAGGGTTATAGATAACTGATCATGCCGATTAACGTACGTGGACCGTATCTTGTGTGCTGGTTTTGTGATGGTAATATAGCTTCCATCTATACATCCTAATACATTTTTCATTCCCGAAATCTGCAATAAAACGGCATTAAAGCACATTCACCCACTTAATACAAATTAACACAGACCAAGAATAAAATGTGTGTAGTTCATCGCAGTGCAAAGGGACATTAAATAAAGTGGTCAAGTACTGCATAAATTTTATTCTTGAAAGTAAGCTATACTTAACATTTTCAAACTCTGTAGCTGCTCTCAGTTTTTCTTCCGTAGTAGTAGGAAACCGAATGTGGTTTTTAGATATTCCGAAGAAAAACTTTAAAATGAAATTTAAATGCATTGTGGAAAATGAAACCTGAAATAATTTGGCGACCTCACGGTAAGTTGTTTTATTACCAGCAAACCAAAAAAAAAAAAAAATTGTTAATTTTAACACTTCCAATTAATGTACATATTTGACAGGCTAGTTGTTGCGTTAACCATGTAAATAGTTAGCAAGGACACAGCGGATACTGTTATCCCTGTCAGATATGAATAACAACTTTTTGAATAAATTTTCTGTGATGCTCAATAAACCTCAACAAAGCTACTTTGACTATGCACTTCTTGTAAATATCGTAGGAAGCTACCACAAAGCCCGGCAAACAAGCGCAATGCTGAACAAACTATAAAAATGACAGCATTTGAGCTCTGGCCGATATTCCTTCTTTGCCGCCTTTTTTTTTAAATACTCCGATCTCTCAAATTCCTCTACAAGCAGTGCAGTGGTCTCCTTTGAAACTCGAAAGTTTTCCTTGAACTAAAGTGTCACATATTATTTATTCAATAATGCTTTAAAAAATTACCTCTGCCGCTGAATATTTATCAACCACTTCAATCACAAAGTTCTCAACTCTGTTTTTATTTTTTGGTGCATCAATTATGAGGTCCAAAAGAATTTTTTCTTCAATATCCCATTCGTCCTCAGATGATGAACAAAATGAGCTGCTGGGAAAAATGTAATTGCTCGCCATACCGTAACACCGTAACGTATATTTTTATTGCTACTTAAAAAAAATCATTGATATATATTATACAATATTATACACTTTATAAAAATTACCCAAATAAAATCTTTTATAGTATTTAACTCAAAGTTTTCACAAATAACTCCTTTACAAGATCACTTTGACAGAGCAAATGACAATCTGACCTCAATATGTATTTGTAACACCGAGAAAATATCAGGTGCAAAGTAGGGGAAGTGAGTGCAAAACTTTTGTTGCACTTCTGCTATAAAAATTGTCCCATCGAACATTTTCAATGTTGCACTACTGGAAAAAGTGAATTACTGGTGTTGCACCGAAGTCCCATCGAAATCGACATTAATTTAATTCATCTTGAATCTAATTAAAAAGTGACTATTCTCGGTTGGCTGTTTCTGTGAGTTCAATTGCTGTGGGGAAGCCTATGCCCTGTGCGATGCATTAGATTTTGTTTGTCTATTTTTTAAACGAAATATATGGACTTACCAAGGTTCCGCTAGAGTTGCTGTTGTGATGGTTTATCAACGTTTTTAATGCTTCTATAAATGTTTACAACTATTTCTATTTTCTCACTGTTTTTTATATTGTTTTTATATATACTATTATATTGTTTCACGGGTTGAATTTATTATTTTTTGGTTCCTTGGCGAAAACGTTTTTTGTTTCAGATTTTCTATAGGGTCCGTTGGATGCCGTTCAGGCTGTTTTGTATGCTTAAATTTGTTGTGATTTTTATTTCTTATTATTTCTCGGATATTTGTGGCCTTATGGCTTTTGGAAGTTTAGATTGAATGAAGCTGTGTGTTTTTGTTAAGTTCGGATTCAAGTCTTTCATATATCCATATAGACCTACATACACATGTATATATATATGTATGTTCATATGGCCCCGAATTTGTATTTCACGTGTGGGTCCGTACATGAAAGTAGTGTTAAGAATAACAAAGTCTTTGGGGTTGTTTTCTGTCGCTGTATTATCTGTGACCGAAGAATATTGCGGATGAATTCTTTGGAGCTTTTCGTATTGTGTGTTGATCACTTAGAGTCAATGGGATGTTTTGGAACCTATTGGTTTTACATGAAGTTTGTGTTGCAGCGTTTTGTTGTGCCACGGTTGAATGTTTGCAAAATTTTGGACTATTGGTACCGTGAGGGTACTTGAGACATTTGTGATTGGGGGTTCTTTTCTGGAATAACTTGTAGTAAAGAGTTTTAATGCGGCATTTTTAATGTTCGTCCAATGGTTTTTATTTTACGGTTATACACATTTCACTTCATTTATGTTAACTTTAGTATACACTATGTTCTATATATATGCTGTGGAACTATTTTTGCCACGATATTTATTGAATTTAAGTTCTTAGTTGTGAGCTGATGATATTTATTTAGGTTAAACTGAACTATGCTTTCTATAGAAATTTTTTTTTTATATTAGGAACACGTTGAACTGTATAAATGTTTAATGCAAAACTTATCGAGTATGCTTCAGGATCACGATTGAAAATATTCGTTCGCCCTGGTGTTAATGGAGAGGCTCCTAATGATTAAAAGAGAAGTAATTGAAGTGTAATATGCAAAACTTCAATAATACCTTTTGGAAAGACTCTTTTAAGTTCTAAGATTAAATATTTTGTTTCAATAATCTTGCTGCAAAATTGAACCGGAAAATTTTTGAGAAAAGAAACAACATCAAACTACACCATAACCACCATAACGCCTAAGTATCTTATTATTTTGTTTGTTTTTTCAAAATTGCTTACATAATTGTTAATTTTTCAGACATACAAAAGAGCGGCGCGAGTATTATCTCCTCGAGAACTATGATGTGTTGACTTTAGGGAAAAAATCACACTTAATTAAAAAAGTACAGAAGCGTCAGGATCATATATTGCTTATGTTGTATCATACAAAAATTTATATCATATTTTGTATGATTGCCACGTAAACAGATCAGGCCACGGAGGACGTTGTAAAATGGAACATGCATTTATAGGCAAATATTATATCCCGCGGACATGTATTCAAACATTTTTAACTTGTTGCAAGGCTTGCAATGAAAAAAAAACCGCGCAAGAAGAAAGTTGTAAAACGAATATTATCGAATGACTTTTGCGGGCGAGGACAGGTGGATCTTATAGACTTTCAGTCACTTCCAGACAGTAATTATAAGTGGATATTAAACTATCAAGATCATTCCACAAAATTTGTGATTCTTCGCCCTATGACTTGTAAACGTGCACAAGCAGTTGCTGCACAGCTTTTAAATATTTTTCTTTTCATCGGTGCTCCAAAAATACTTCAAGGTGATAATGGACCGCAGTTTGTTAATGGTGTAAGTCAAGATTTACATGATATGTGGCCGGAATCGGTAATTATTCATGGCCGGCAAAGGTACCCCTTTCTGTTTCAAAACACATTCTTACTTGCTGCATATGCTTAGCAACTTCAGAATACCGTTGTGGGGTATGTAAAACCGATTTTCACTTCGCATGTTTTTTGCTTTAAAAGACTCCTAACTCTGATGATATTGCATGCTGGCCTCTGTGCAAAAAGGAAGAATTGATAAAGGAATTGAGAACGTATTCACGAAACAAAATTAAATTCGCGGCTGAAAAGATGCTCGCATGCAGTAAAAAAATATTTTCTAATATTAATATCGGTGATTGTGTCCTTCTCGCAGTGCCTAGGTTTGACCGCGGTCCTAACGATCCCCAAAATATTACACGCGTAATAGCAGATCAACAAAATGATGTTAATCAACTAGGATGCAAGGCTGGCATCATAAAAGGTTGGTTAAATAGATAAAGTCTTACCGAAGCTGACTCAGCGCTTCTGATTAAGGAAGATATTGATTATGATAAAAGCTGTAAAATTTTGTATTGGAGGGCAGGGATATTCAAAATGTCTTTGCAAAGCCTCTGCGGTACAATTCAATACCAAAAGGTGTGTCTGTAAGAAAAAAAGGTTTTATGCAACAGGAGGTGCCATAACTGTTTGCCCTGCGTCAATAAATAAAAACTCCTTTTGCATTCTTAGCTTTGAACGAATGTTAATTTTTTGTGGGTCTTTCATTACATACATAAAAAGGAAAGGCTTTAAACAATAAGAAGCAAAGATGGACTTAAAATGTATTTATTCTTAAACTTCTCTTTTGTAAGAGTAACAAGGATATTGAAAACTTGTCTAATAATAGTACCTGAAAACTAAAAAAAGAAACAAAAATGAATTTATAATGTATAATGTAAAGCCCAATAATATATGTTTACATAGGGTTTCAGTCCCTTTTAAATGCATAATTTTTTTATTTTTTAAGTCATCAATAATTGTTCTGAGATGATGAATTTGATTTTAGTAACATTGTGGATATTGTTCCAGAACGGAAATAAGATTCTCTGGCAGAACAGAAACTGCTGGAGATCTTCTTTGCGGAGCGAGCACCTCTGCAACAACAAAAAAAAAAAAACACAAAGAATCATTGAATTTATTAAAATTATAAACTTATTACCTAATTGATCTCCAAAGGTTTCCATGAAGTAAACAGGCAGATGTAAAAATTTTCGCATGCCAGCTATCACGTCAATATAACTATATCACACAATATTGACAAGTTAGAGAAATGAAACACACTCTAAGTTAAAATGAAAGGAAAGTACGTAGTGGAACGAAAATAGTGCCATCTACATTGCACTAGAGACATCGAATATAACACAATTCCTTGGATCAATCAGATTTCCCTATTACCATGAATCAAGTTTGAGGAAGTAAATATGGTTCGCAATCTTATTCAATTAAAATTCTAGTAGCATATACAAATTAATTTGTTGTCATTGCAAGTAAGTATATTTAACAAAACGAAAGTCATTTTATACCATATTGATTGAAATTAATATAAATTAGTTTAAATTATTTTTAAAGATATTTAGCAAAAACCAGCTTGATAGCAGCAATGACTAAAATGGTAACACTGTATAAACACATGATGAGTTGCAGTTGCTATGCTGGGTTACTCTTGCTATGCTAGGTTATTGTTACTATGCCGGTTATTGTTGCCATGCGCCTTTGACTACCATTCTTTGGTGCCGTGTACAAACCATGGCTATATAAACAGCAATTTAACTTGACTCGATCTCTTTTTCAGTTTGGCAGTGCAGTGATTAACTTGGCAATTTTTTCTCAGTGGTATTTCCTAGTGTTGTGAATTTTTATTAACAGTCTACACTTTGTTTGGTTGACAACTGAAATAAATTTTTCTTGTTCTGGGTTGCGACTAGATTAAGGGATTTATTTGGATAGTGACTAAAACAAAGATTCTTATTACGGGTAACGACTGTAATAAGAAATTAACTAATAAAACACTTTATTGTGGGTAATGACTACAATAAAGATTCTTATTACGGGTAACGACTGTAATAAGAAAACTACTAACCAACATTTTATTGTGGGTAACGACTGCAATAAAGATTCTCTGTGGGTTTCGACTGCAGTAAGAACTACTCACCTCACTTTATTCCGGGTATCGACCAGAATAAAGAATATACCAATGCTAAACCTCAGTTAAATTTATTCAAATCAAGTGAATCAACTGCGAAACATAGTACAAAGTTTATTGTAACAGAATTATCATTTTTGTTTTTGATAAATTGGATTATTTATAATATTAAAACTCTAGTTTGATATTGAAGTGTAGAATTAATAGTCAAACGAATAGAACCACTAACTTGATACCAGTGCTATCAATTTTCACCACATTATTCATTTTTGCATGTACGCTCTGACTACGGGCAGTACATTTTATGGTCCTTCGAGCCGGATTTAAAGTCTAGTGGTATATATTTTCAGTCTTTCAATCATGGCCGCACTTCAAAAACTTTTCGCCAATCAAGCCATCTCTGCACAAATGTTCGAAAAATCGTTCAATAACTACAACAAGACTGATGTAGAAAAACGAACAAAAGGGCTTCTTTCTGAGCGATTGAACGCCTTAGGCGAAATTTGGTCAGACTTTAAGACTGTTCATTATTCAATTCTCCACGATACGCACGCTTTGGATGATAGTGAACTAGAGAAATACAATTATTTTACAGACGATTCTCAAGCATAGAAAATAATTATTACACGTTCCGAGGTATTCTTAAAGATGCATTGGATGCATTCGAAACAAAAGAATCAAAGCCAAACACGGAGAATGAATCTTGTTCCTTTCTGAGATTGCCTAGCATCACAATACCAAAATTCTCTGGGTCATATGAGTCATGGAGGTCGTTTCACGATCTATTCCATTCCCTGGTCCATTCAAATTCTGCAGTGCAGAAATTTCATTACTTGAAATCAAGTGTATCTGGAGAAGTAGAACACTTATTGCGTCAACTTCCTATGACCAACTCGAGTTACGACAGCGCATGGAAGATATTGCTTAACAGGTATGACAAGAAGCGAGTGTTAATTAGTGCTCTATTCAATTTCCCTAAAGCAACACAAGAGTCAGCCAGGGCTACAAAAAAAGTGCTGGACAAATCTTCCGAATGTATATACGAACTCGAAGCATTAGAATTCCCCACTAAACACTGGGATACAATCTTGATTTATATGCTAGTGTAGTGCTTGCCAGCAGAAACTAATCGCTTATGGGTACAAGAGGTATACAGTGCAGATGGACTACCTACCATCGAATATTTGAAGATGTTTCTAGATACAAGATTTAGAACTCTCGGTGCAATCTCAGACGCAAAACCAAATCCAGTCAATAAATCAGCTCAAATACCAAGAGCATCAACTCACTATACATCATCTGGCGACAGATGCATTATGTGTAAAGAGCAACATCGATTATTTAAATGCCCCAAATTTATTAAACTGGACGTTGATTCAAAACTCAAAATTGTCACGTCAAAGCGGCTGTGCATCAACGCCACATTAAAGCCACAATACAAAATATGGCACCAACAGGTTTCCATGCCAGCGATGTGGAAGAAAACATCATTCCTTACTTCATAGGAACATCACAAATCTACAGAGTTCGCCTAAACAAATAGACAACGCACACGTACAAGTACAACCTTGTAACTCGCCTTCCACATCCAACTGATCAATTCAAACGCTTCACGCGAATCAAACAATGCGAACTACACAAGCCCTGCTTGCCACAGCATTGCTTTAAGTTCCATCAAAATAGGGCACCATGTTCACTTTACGAGCTTTGATTGACTCAGGCTCTCAAGTGACGTTCATAACAAAGGCTGCTGCACGCAAGCTGCAATTGGCCACTAAGAACACATCGATACAAATCACTGGCTTAGGAAAGTCAGAAGCTATGAGTGTTAGCAGACAAGATTCAATAAGCATTCACTCTTATTCACCCTTATCGTGAACACCATCACGGACATACTGCCTCCGTCCACCATTCCAAGCAAGAAATGGAGCCACGTACATGGCCTGCAGCTCGCAGATCCACTGTTTTTCAAGCCAGGAGAAGTCGACCTGCTCTTAGGAGCACATGTTTATGGAAAAATCCTTTTAGAAGGGTTGCGAAAGGCCCTCCAGGTACACCTATAGCACAAAACAGCACCTTAGGTTGGATCCTTTTCGGCAATTTAAAAGACACTCACACAATTCCCACAGCGTCCACATTAACAGTAAATGCTTATTACGAGGAAGACTCTTCTCTCGATAAACTTCTGCGGCGTTCTGGGAAACCGAAGAAGTTACCCCAGGAAGACAACTGTCTAAGGTAGACCGCGATTGTGAAGAGTTTTATCAAAAAACTCACCATCGAAACGCAACGGGCGTTACGAAGTCCGCTTGCCCTTTATTAATGAAAGTCCCAGCTTAGGTGACACTCGTGGTACGGATCTACGAAGATTTGATTTTCTAGGGTACAAATGTCCGCTTGCCCTTTATTAATGAAAGTCCCAGCTTAGGTGACACTCGTGGTACGGATCTACGAAGATTTTATTGTCTAGGGCACAAATTGCACCAAAATCCTGAGCTTAGTCAGGAATACAAGGCTTGCATCAACGAATATAAATCATTAGGGCACATGATACTGGCTGATAAAGAAGTCAGTCGTGATAACTGTTATTATCTTATCAGTACTATGACCAAGGTTCGAGGCGTCTTTCATGCCTCGACTAAATTCACTAATGGGAAAAGTTTAAATGAATAGTTGCATACTGGTCCAATACTGCAGTCTGAGCTTTTCTCAAAATTACTTCGATGGCGAAAATATAAATACGCTATGTCAGCCGACATAGAGAAAATGTACCGAATGATCAACATTCAACCCCCAGAACAAAATTTCCAACGAATAGTCTGGAGAAATAATCCCAGCGAAAGCATCAGAGACTATAAGTTAACCACGGTTAAATTTGGCACAACACCAGCTCCATATTTAGCCATCAAGACCCTTCACCAATTAGAAACTGATGAAGCTGCAAAATATCCTATAGCTGCCAAAATTATACCGCGTGATTTTTATGTTGATGATCTGCTCACTGGAGCAGATTCCATCGATGAAGCCTTGGAAATACAAGCGCAGATGATTAACATTTTTTCGTCAGCAGGCTTTAACCTAAGGAAATGGGTAAACAATTCGTCGGATCTCCTATCAAGCATTCCGGAAGAACATAGGGAAGTACAACTTCCATTACGGTTAGCAAGTGATGAATCTGTAAAAACCCTGGGAATACATTGGACCCACGAACCGACCTTTTCACCTTGCAATGTAAACAATACGGAGATCGCATCTCTACACAGCATTCTGTGTTGTCAGAAATTGCTACGATTTTTGACTCACTAGGTTGGATATCTCCGATCATAGTTACAGCCAAAATTATGATAGAAAACCTTATGGCTTTCGGGATGCTCATGGGACGAGCCGGTACCTTCACATATCGACATTCACTGGCGACAATTTAAAGAAAAGCTATTTCACATTAGCTCAATCCATATATCACGGTGGATAGTCACCACTAGTGATTTATCAATGTGCCAGATACACGGATTTTCCGACGCGTCCAATCACGCGTATTCGGCGGCAGTATACGTCAGAGCTATAGATCAAAAAGGAAACGTGCACGTTAATTTACTTATTGCAAAATATATATTCCGATTGCGGAACAAACTTTGTTGGAGCGGATAAGATTCTACAAGAAGACAACATCAGTAATACTATAAAACAAGCAAATCAAAAAATGGCATCAAAGGTAGTACAAGACGGAATGCGATGGCATTTTAACCCGCCTTCAGCACCACATTTTGGAGGTCTCTGGGAAGCAGGAGTTAAGTCAATCAAGTACCATCTTAGGCGCATATTAGGAAATTCATCCTTAACCATTGAAGAATTTTCAACGGTCTTAACACAGATTGAAGCCTGCTTAAACTCGAGGCAATTATGTCCACTCTCAGATGATCCAGATGATCTGAACACATTAACACCCGGACATTTTTCAATAGGCAGTGCATTGATCACTCCTCCAGAACCTATAATAGAGAGAAACATTTCATCAATAACAAGATGGAATCATGTGCAATCATCACAACAACAGTTTTGGAGCAAATGGTCTCAAGACTATCTAAACTCCTTTCAGAACAGGCCAAAATGGCAAACGCCAGTCACTAACCCTAATAAAGGGGACTTAGTAGTCATAAAGGATTCCAATTTGCCTGCGTTTCGATGGGAAATGGGACGAATTATTGAAATATATCCAGGCGCAGATGAATTAGTTAGGGTGGTATGCATTAAAACTCAGAACGGAGTTTTAAAAAGACCAGTAACACAGTTTGCCATACTTCCCCTGGCTTAAAGGACGTTTCAAAATGACTTCCTTTTTAACTTAGTATGTTGCTCCCAAATATTTATTCTTCACCCAAATTAGCATCCTAATCAAAGTAATTATTGATGAATGCATTTTACCATATCATTAAAAGCTTCAAAATTATTTACATTAATTGCATATAAGTGCATAAAATTCTTATACAATAATCATGAAAAAAAATTATTGTCATTTATACATATCATGATAAAATTACATTCAATTTCATGCATCCATGTACATACAAAAAAAAAAAAAACAATACCACATTCCTCTTCAAATGTACAAAATACATTCTTGCTACGATGCATTCCAATGTATTGTTAAAAACAATAGCAAATTTGCCTCGATACAAATTTGTCTAATTACATTTGAAATGAGGAAACAAGAGGTCCGTTAGGTCTCTTTAAATGTAGAATACTGTGTGATACAAGTCACAGTCAACTTCTTGAGCTACTAGCGATGGCATCTTCTGTTCAGGATAATAAAAATCTGCCATCAACCCCTGCGTAGCAGGACAGTGCATTGTGCTATAAAATGATAATATATATTTAAATGCGTTCTCCGCATCACGTCATGGTTAAACAAAAAAATATCAGGGGTTTCAGATTTTAGGGGGATGCCGTGTAGGCTCCTGTTTGGCTATACTTTACATGTTTCGTCCCAGCCACGTGACTCATCAGAAGTTTTACCTATTCTTTAACGGGTTCAGTTTATATTCTGTGTGGGCTTATGACCACATTTATTTATTCTATAATCTTTAATTCACAGGTTCACTATGTCTATTTAAGCTATGCTATACGACACACGAATGTACCGACTACATGATCACCGCCACCTCACTCTATAACCACATTCTTGTGATTGCATGTGTGGGTTTTGGGTACGCACATGTATTTATTATTTCTTCTTGGTGGGGGTTCTATGCGACGCGTTCCCACCAATGCTCTAATCCTATTGTACCTTTCCTTTTCTAATGGGTCATCAGTGGTCTTTCATTACTATCATTGCTTTGACAGTCATTTGTAAGTTCTACTACTATTTTACTAACATATCTCTTTTGTTTCAGCAACGTTATACATGTTACCTACGTTTTTACCTTACACAACATCGTGATCACCAATATCACCATCGCCGCTACCATCACCGCCAACGCCACCACCACCAATATCACTATCACCACCACCATCACTATCATTACCACCATCATCATCATTGACACCACTATGTCAGCAATAACGATACCATCAATGACAATGACACCCTTGGCAGTAACTATAATATGATTGGCAATAACACCACCAGCAACAATAACAGCTACAGCGGTAGCAACATCAAATGGTAGTTGTATTGATATTGACTCAACCCCCTCGATAGTGGTGATAGTAATCAACAGCATCAATACTACCAACTATCATTTTATTACACTATTGCTTAGTTACACTGTTACACTATTCTATTATTACTCTATTATTTTAATTTCTAAATTTATTATTTTATTATTTTATTTTATGCTCTTCTTTTTCAGTGCATTTAGTGCGTCGTAGGTAGGTATGGTAATTAGGTACTTTTCTTAAAACATTTTTACTTTATATTTATGCTCTTCTTTTTCAGTGCATGTAGTGGTTAATATATATATGTACATAATATAGTTGATATATAATGTAGTTAATTTAATTTAATTTAATTTATATATTTTAATTAATATGTTCAGCGGAATAATTTTGCAATGCTCACAATCGTTGACTTGGATCCCCTGGTTTCCACTTGCGATTGAATATCAGCGGATACCGTCTTACTAAATAACTGTGTCGTATTTCAGAAAATTGTTTCGTACGCTTTTTATTAGATGAAAGGGATCAAACATGAAGTAGACTGGTTTACAGTCTATTAAAACTGCAGTATGAACAGTTGTTACACCTAACAAACTTGTCAAAGCAAATAACGGCAACCGGTAGAAATATCATTTTGCGTAGACGAATCACAATATCAAAAAATAAACAACGCTTTACGTTCAGAGCAGAACATGTAGAATGCCCAAATATGTAACCCAATGGATGTTTCCTATTATCTGTTATTCCATGGGCCATTAATACCAAGACACTCTTCCTAATAATGTTCCTCCTCTTGGTATCGTTGTCTTCTAATCCGATAATAATGCTATTTTTTACATCAATAAATCGGTTACTCTTTAAGGATATTTTGTCGAAAAAAATTGTGCAATATTTTGCATCATCTGACATATGTTCTGCTTTTAATTTAGGTGCTAAAAAATTCGTAGCACTAATACCAGACTTCTCAGGTCACGTCTCCATATATTTTCGGACAGAAGCCTTGGAAGGCAGATCCATTCACACTGGTAGCCGTTTGTATATTTTAAAGAGCAACGAATTTTACCTCCTTTGTATATCTTCTTCCTGGTTTATATCTATCTTTGTTTTTGAAATGATTTTGTACTATAAGTCCTATTATAAGTCTTATTTCTTATGGTAAATCTCTAATTGTCTGCTGTATTACACTTTTAGGTACCGACCAGAGTTAAGTGCTCTGTTTTCATTCTTAAGCCTTTTAATTTCCATGGGGAATTACAAATTGTCTTTGCGTATTTTTCTTTTTCTTGGCATACTAGATGAAAGAGCTTTCTCCGTCTGTATGGATATATTGCTCCCAAATGCTGTACGAGTATTTGCGAGGTATAATCTACTCGGATTTTTTGTGGTGTAGTGTGGATGGGAGAAAAAGATTGGAATAGATGAATAGAGTAATTGGAGCTCAATCTACATCCTACCTCTACAGGGTCTTGAGAGTTTTTACCCCTTGAAAGGGAAAAACCCCTCAAGTCTATAAAGCTACTGCATATGCCCATCGTTCGGGATGCACCCTAGCTCTACAGAATGTTGAGAGTTTTCATCTCTTGAAAGTGAACCCCCCAGAGTCTACAAAGCTACTGTATCCATCGCTCGGGATACATCCTACCTCTTCAGACGACTGTACAACTCTACTTTCACTTCCTGAATGCGACTCAACAATTTGCGATCCTATAGGCTCCTATATTTATTGACAGAAAAATTAAAGAAAGGGTTGCGGAATATAAAAAGTAAATATTTATATAATGGAAAGAAAGAAGAAAACTTAGAAATAATAAATGGAAGAATTGGTTAAATAAAATTAGAAATATTATAAGAAAATAAGGTAAAATTTTATACATTATACTCTAGATGAAAATAAAAGTGAAATAAAGTGAAAAATCAAGGCCAGCACAACAAGAAGGGAGTGGCCGATTTGCTCCACTTTTTTATTTATATTTATTATTTTTAAGAAAACGCCGTGTACAAAATTTCAGCTCTCTAAGTAATCGAGTTCTCGAATTATCGTGAAGACGGACAGACAGACGGACATGCAAAAATCAAAATAACTTTTAACATTATCTGATAGTCTCCAATCCATTTTACTCTACCAGCATTTTTTCTATGTGTTACAAACAAAATGAGAAACTTACTTAAAACTCAATCCTACAGATTTCGTCTAGGGTATAAACTTCCCTTCATTTCATCTTAAATAAATTTTGAAATAATAAATAGAAGAAAAAATTGGATAAATTGTGGAATGACCATAATGCTTAATTTATTAAGGGTCTCTAGCCATACCTGATTAACCCACACATTATCAAATTAGAAGCAATAGATTAAAAAAATACCTCGTCTGCGTCTGGAATAGCAGTTCTTCCAAGATTTCCCATTGGGGTGCGCATATGATTTGGGATATGCTTTTCACAAAATTATTGTTGTGCCCAGATGATCCCACATCTTTTTGAGATCTTTTCTGTTGATCATTTGCAGCTCTAGAAATTAATAAAACCAAAATTTCATTGGAGAGTATATATTA
The DNA here is from genome assembly GCA_963930735.1 of Dioctria linearis. Taxonomy (NCBI): domain Eukaryota; kingdom Metazoa; phylum Arthropoda; class Insecta; order Diptera; family Asilidae; genus Dioctria; species Dioctria linearis. The sequence goes on along the minus strand of OZ005740.1, from coordinate 75,378,391 downwards.
GGTTTGGATAGAAATAGCTCTTGGCTTCATAGTCTGGTAGCCGCCGAACAAGAAAAAGCAACGATAAGGTACACGGTTGTATTGGCACAAAATAGTAAAACGTTATCTTACAAACAAAAGGTCTTCTGCCTCATACACAAAGATAGATAGAATTTATTTCCAGATTATATAAGCCAAATTCCAATTAATTTCACCTTGGAAGCTCCTCAGTCAATAGGACTTTGATAAGAAAAATACTGAAGTGGACAAAAACTACCAGGAATGGATAACAAACAGCAATCATTAATACAATATACTGTAACCTCGTTGAATACAATACCCAGCAATAGAAAATTATCGACAATGGAAAAATAAAAACCTGATAAACATTACATATATTCTCCTGAAAAGGATAAATTGGGAGAAGACTTCATGAAACCCGACTCAGAAAACTGTGTAAAACTAGAAAAAAGAAAGCCTCGTAAATTTAAAAATTGCAAAGGTAGTGGTTACCCTGCTAGTTTTAAATGATGCAAAAATTTCTCATATACATATTGTGCCACAGTATATTCATAAAATTTGAATAATTTTTGTTTTATAGTTAATTCTACATGAAAAATAATTCTGTCACATTCACATATTTGAGTCAGATAGTCTTCAAAATTGAAATATACTACATAGTTATGCTTCACACACAGTATGAATGTTCTGTGCAAATACCTACTCTGGTATACTCATATACATACAATAAATAAAAAAGCCTCAATAAAATACTTTGACTTTAAATGTGATGCTGGGGTTCTTTAATAAAAATTCATCTATTTATTCTAGTCTCTCAATTTATGTTGCGTCGTCAGTCGAAAATTTCCCGATACTAATAACTTTACTCAATGTCATCTTGGATAACATTTCTCGTTGAAGTTTGACAAACTTAACATTAATCCGGTCAAATCGCAAGCTTTATTCTATTCCTCATGCTCTAGGACTCTCGCTTCATCCAGCCAGGTTCCTCCTCTGATCTTCCACGGTTGGTGGTCCCCATCTCAGCAAATCTTGTCAAAATCTGGGATTGCTGATGGACCCACACCTCAACTGGGGGTCACAAATTAAATTAATATGTGCCAGAGTCTATGGTGGACTTCGCTCGTTGTGTGCTGTGCCTTAAATACTACCACCCAACATCCGGATGATGCCTGCCAAAACCCTTCTAGCCGCTCACTTCTTTTATGCTGGCATAGTAATATGCCCATTGCAGAATAACGCAATGGACAACATTCTACACGCCCTTAAGGCTTGTGTATGATTTCTGTACGGACTACTCTTGATATTAGAGCATATCTCGCCATTTATGGAGTTACTCTCACCTTTATCATGCGGTCTTGTCTGAAGCTGCTCACTGAAGCTCTGTTCTTTTGTGTCCGCAGAACAGGGCAGAACAAAGTATACACAGAAGAACGGCTCATACATTTTCATAGAAGATTTATAAATGAGGCGAACAGTACAAATAGTTCGCTTCTATCAACAGAACAATTTGTTCTCTCCAGTATATGGGAGTTCTAGATCAAGGTACACCAAAGAACACAGCTTGAGTGTGTTAATGCTAAATCAAATGGAGTGGGAGATGCGCTACCCGTATTATGCAATGCAATCCCGTACCTGAACCCATTATGGATCCAAAAGTGTTTATGGACTGGGGGTTTCATACTGGAACACGCTGCCTTCCCTTTTAAGGGGATTGGTTGCCCTAGAATGTTTCAAGGCCTTAGCATTGGACCACATGACTAAAACCTCATATCCAATTGAAATTTGTCCTTCAGCGTAAGTCAGTATGATACTGGCCATGATTTATGTGATTTAACTCTAAGATGTTAGTTGCATTTAGTTATTGAACTTAGTTTGAGTAGGCTACTATTGCCCTAATTGATAATTATTATGCGCTTAAATGAAAATGCTTTTCTCACCGTGTTAGTCGTTAAGACAGCCTCTTCTGATGAGGCTTTAATTTGTAATACTTTGTACTTAACTTTGTTAATAGTTTCTACGTCTTTCTAGTTTACATGCAAAATTTCTTTAACTCACTGAAATGCTGTTTTAAGAATCGCAATGTTAACTGCTACTTAGGTACACTAAACTTAATCAACCACTTTAGTACTATTATAAGACCTTCTATATTACAACTAACCACCAGTCAAAATTTTAATTTTAAAAATATATTTATTAAATTAATTCTGTATCCCTGAACACAACACAACTTTGACCTTATTTTATTGAGATGAAAATATTAAACACTTCCTAAGGAATAAGTATTATTTCTATAAAATCGAAAGAAAGAAAGTTTTTATAAATTATACAATAAGAGCGCGCTAATATTTCATTAAAAATTGCACATTTTACAATTACTTCCTTAAATTTTCAACGTTTTGTCACTTTATTTTGACATATGTCGAGCTGTCATTTATTTTTCTTCTCCAGTTTTGCTTGTCATTTTGCCACTTTTCCTCTACATGTTTCAGAATGCGTTCAGATCTTCTTCTTCTTCGATTTACATAGGAACCTTTTTTTTTTAATTCAATAGTGTGTTAGTTAAAAACTGTTGAAAGAGAAAGTATATACATAGAAGCATCCTACTCAACAGAGTTTTATGTATGTATGCAACTAAACAAAAATTTTGTTTTTCATGTGTCGACGTAGAGAGCTAATGTCTCCCAGGCATATGAACGTATGCACGCACACACAACGAAACCCTAGAGTGCGGAATCGCGTGATCGAGTCAGATGATACCTTAGATATTATACATCAATAACCACCCACCCGCACCCAACTAGTCAACTATATTATCGCCAGGCAACGCCGACGGGCTCCCCTAGTAGTAAATATATGACTTTAGAATTGGGATGAGTCGGGTAAGCCAAAACCCTCGAGAATACTTCCCAAGCCATGAAACAGAAATCTATATGTATGCGTTCGGAGTCCGTTCTCTAAAATGTTCTATATTTATGCTTATGGAAAAGTGCCAAACATTGACTTTATATATGCCATAGAGCCTAAACTACTATCCATACAGGAAAATAGTCTTCTAGTAATTTAAAGCTTGGTTCCTTACCTTCCCAAAGGCTACACTTTGTATATACCTTACTTAACAAAATAATAAAATAGTTTTGATTACAAAGTAACCTTACCATTTTACGCCCAATACCTCTCAGCTGAGTGATAATTGCATGTGTGTATGTGCAGCCGGAGTCCGAATCTGTAGGCAGCTACATTCGATATCATCAGCCCACGGCATCCCATGACGCCTGACGGCACAGCGACATTGCATTGCAATGATTACTCAGCTGAAAATTTTTGTTTGGGGAATCGTAGTTATTTGGTTAAGACAAATTTTTTTAAATAATTTTGTTAGGAAAGGTATGAAAATTTTATTACGGTTCGGAAGATAAGAAAGCAAGCTTAAGTTTAAGAGAACGCCATTTTCTGTATGAATAGTAGTTTAGGGCGGAGGAGCTATTCAAATCAAGCTTTTGTCAGTTTTACATAAGAATACTGCAAATATTTTAGAATTTAAGGACTCCGTTGGGCCTCGTATGTGGTAGGGAGGGAGTCTGTTTCATGGCTTGCGAAGTATTCTCGAGGGTTTTGGGTAAGCCTGACTTGGTTATTGCCATGTAAAAACTTAGATTTTTTACGTATATTGTGAAAATTATCAGTCCTAGACGTTATGATTGTACTAAAAAGTTCTTCAGAATATGAAATACTATGAAATTGTTTGTAATCATTTTTACAGTCCATCGGTTCTTGAAATATATGCGAAAAACCACTGAAAATATAAAACACAGGGCATTCATCTATGGTACAAGAATTGTTCTTATTGTTAGACCAATTCTAGCTTTTTACTTGTTTTTTAAAGCATTACCCCAGTTTAGGTTCAGTTTGAAACGTGTATGTAGGGTGACCTTCCTGCATTCCTGCTCCCCTCCAACTATCATCTTACCCTTTTCGTGCAGCAGGGCAGCATATTGACCCGTCTAACCTCAGTGTTTTTGTAGTCATAAGTGAGCAAGCAAACAGATAAACTTCCTTGGAGACTGATCAGTGGTGTCTGGACTGCGGTTCTTTTTTGAAGTATGTAATTGGCTTTAACCGGAAACTTATGTGGGACGCTTTATTCCCATTTTCTTTAGATTGACTTTCGGGAACAGATTTTGGGGCTGCCAGTGTTTTTTTTTATTTTATTTAACTTGTTTCATGAAGAACTTAGAGCTCACAGTAAATTCAAGAAAATAAGGTTGTCAAGAATGGCAATAAATTATATTGTTACGTGCAACAGAAAAGTACAAGCCGCATGTATTGGATATTATCTCTTGGATATAGATACTTCGCTTAAAATAACTAATTATGTACGGACATATACAACCTTGGGTTCCGAGAATCGTATTAAATGCAACAGGAAAGGAAAGCGACATATCTTAGTTCGGACAGTAAAAAAATATACGTTCGGAGATTATAGTGGAATAAAAAGAACTTTTGAGTTGTATCCGAAATGTTGTGTTTCGAGTAACGAATTGAAAGTCAAGTCACGCTCGTAACAATATGTTAAGAGGAGTCATTACCAATGCTTGCAAGTTTCATACACTTTTCAATGAACATTTCAGGCAAACTATTTGTAGCAGGATAATGATTTATATCTTAAATTAAAGGTAATGACGAAGTCTAGTAAATAACGTCAACACAAATTAAAAAAAGTGTATTTGAATGGAGATATTAAATAGCTCGGAAACTTGTAGGTAAAAATTGAAGACTTTTAAATCAAATTCCTGTGGGTAGGAATTCTCATTTCTTCAAATTGTAACGTCGAGTTTTTTTTTCATTTTTGTAGCGTTTTTTATAATTATTTGACTCTAATAGTACTTGTTTTTTCTCCCGAAATTTCACCGACTAGAAATTGCAATATTTATTTGAAAGTTGTTTAAATACAAGGCAAAATACTTTCTTTAACAATTATGGGCTAAACAATTGAGGAGAGTTAATTCTCGTTAAAAATTTTAAATTTACATATGTGAACTGCAAATTTTCATTTTTCGTCTTAAATTGTACGGTTTTGTCGGATGTTGGGTTTCTGTCTTTTGCTGTAGATACTCTAGTGTGCTCTGTGGTCTGGGTCTAGGCTAATTTTATATGAATTTTCTCACTTTTAGGACACACACCTACGTATAGTAAATTTTATTACTTACAGGTTCGCTGGTATCTATGTTGAAACTTTTGCTGAGTACTGACTCCTCTTAAAGGAGTGTCATTGTGCTTTCCTTAAAGTGTAGGAGGGTGACTTGAATGAAACAAAAATGTCGTCATCATCAAGACAAAATTAGTTAATTGAAAATAGTGACATTATAGTCCTGTGTATAAACTACCTACTGTTTTCGAAAACACTTCTTTCTTATAATATCAGATGGCTCCACTTACACCATTTTGAACAGTTTTGCTCACGGCAAGTCGCTTAACATACAAAGATTGGGAAGTACAATAACCGGTAACGCCTCGCTAGAATATAAAATCGAAGATGCCTCGATTTAATGTCGTAACAAGGCCGCCTCGCTCCTACATGAAAACTGTGTTCTTCTGTGTACGTTGTTCTAGAGCTCCCATATACCTACTAGAGAGAACAAACTGTTCTGTTGATTGAAGCGAACCATTTGTACTGTTCGTTTCATTTAAATCTTTCTATGAATATGCATGAGGCGTTCTTTTGTGTATTTGCGTACTGCTCTGTTCTGCGACCGCAGAAGTAGGAATGTTCACGATATTACCAATTAGCCGATTTATCGATATTTTTATCCAAATATTTCAATATTTCTTATCGATAATTCCTTAACGATATATATCGGTTATCGATATTTTCGAGCCGATTTTTATTTAAGCCGAAACCTGAATTCAATATTTCAATTTCTGCTGATTTTCGGAACGCAAACCAAAAGCAATATGTATTTCTGTCAGCCCATCAGCGCTGGTGATTTGTTTTATGAGATCAGGGGGGTGATTCTGATCTCTTTGTCCTAGCTTAGGCGTATATTTTAATCACATATTTTGACATTTCACCTCAAATTTGTCGTACTTTTATATTCACCATATGCATTTTAATTTATCCTTTTCATCAACCACAAAATAAACTAAAATGAATTTGCATGAATTAATGTCAAAATACACGTCTAAAAGTACGACAAATTAGTCAACTGCTTCCGAGGTTGTGACAAAAATTTTATATTGTGGTAAGTTTATATTCTATATCTAATTAGAGCAATGCAAGTGCCTAAATTCGAAATAATATTTTGAATTTGTAATGCGAAGTGTCATTTTCAGTTCATTCTATGTAATGCAAGGCTTGCTAAGCTGGATAAAAACACGAAAAAATCAGTAGAAAAGTTCATTTCATTTAGGCGTATATTTTGACATTCAAGTACGACAAAATATCAGAATCACCCTCCAGGCTAGATTTATTTAAAATTCAGTCAAATTTCGGCTAAAATTTTCTTAAAATCCACTAGATTTTCGGCTAAATTTATCGGGACATCTTAAAGCGGCAACCCACACGCTTCAGTTCTAACATAATACTTTTGATACACTGTATTCCTTTTCCTTCCTTATATGATTACCAGGTTAACTGTGTAAGTGTTCAAACAAGTAACAGTTTTTGATATAAATAATAACTATCACAAATTCACAGCACCTAATGAGAACTAAATTATTATATTATCACCTCAAATCTGAGGTAAAGAACTGCACAGCCCTTCGATCTGGAAACTTAAAATATCTAAAATCGAACTATTTGCTTCCACTAGCATTGGTATGTAGTCAGGGCTGCAGTTCGAAAATTGGCATCTCAAAAATTGGCACAAAGTGAAGTTTATTGCAATGCATGCTATGTTATTACAAATCAAATTAAAGGTCTGGCCGAGTACTATCGAGAGATGTACTCTTTTCCTGATTCAGAAAAGCTTCTCGGGACGTTTTTGTCGCCGAAAAAAACAATTTTCCTGCACTTTGGTCACATACACCCCAGCTACTACATTTCGCATATATTTTTTCCGTTCTTTCTTTCAGGGACATTAGTGCTCTGTTCTGAACATTTTTCTCAGAAGAAATCATTTTACACGACGCATGGATTTCGCACAATCACGAGCTCCAAAAAGTCCACCTTTTCATCCAAGAAAGTCGCTCAAAGTACATCCAATCGCCAAAGCTTTCCCCCGGTTAATAGAAAAAATGTTTGTTAATAAAATATGACTTTCTCGTGACGTTTTTGTCACTGAAAAACTAAGTTTTATACGCTTGGGTCACATACACCCCAGTTACTACATTTCGTATATATTTGTTTTGTTCTTTCTTACACGGACATTAGTGCCCTGTTCTGAACACATTTCTCATAGGAAGTCATTTTCCACGATGCATGGATTTCGCATAATCACGAGCGCCATAAAGTCCACCTTTTCATCCAAGAAAGTCGCTCAAAGTACATCCAATCGCCAAAGCTTTCCCCCGCTTAATAGAAGAAATTTTTGTTGTATACTCAACGTATCATAATGCGTCGTTTAAGGCCTATAGAGCAGTTTTGAAACAAATTTCAGTCTCAGTTTAGGATTTCTTTGTTGTGTATATACAGAAATGTCAAATTTTCAGTTACATGATTGAAATCCGATATATCGATAATTCTCGTACGATATTATTTCTGTATCAATAACAATTAAAAGAATCGTACCTACGATATATCGGATATGGCTATATTGGATGACAAGTTACAGTCCTAGGCAGAAGAATACAGCTAAACTCAACTATGCTTTGACTTGATGTAGGAAAGGCCTCAATTGTTTCTTAGATATTTTCTGGAAATTTGTTCCTTAGAATTGTTATCGACACGAAAGTATTATATCTGAAAATAACTCCAGTCTGCCAAGCCAACAAAGTGTAGGAAATTCTGCCGAAATACTTTCTGTAAATTTCTGAGAAGAAATGAATGGGTTTTCTCTCATCAAGGCATCCACGCTCATAAAAAATAGTTAGGAGGAGTCCAAGCACACGTTGTCGCCCTCCAATTATGCATGAAAAGCAAAACGTATGCACAATATTTCTAAGAAAAAATTGAAGTCTTCCCCACCTCAGGTTGAGGTATCATTGGTTTTATATTGGAGCTAGACATTGCCGGCTTACCATTTGTTTACGTCAGCCTCAGACATCGTCTCTGTAAATATGAAACAATGTGGTTTTGTATGCAGTGGCGCCTATACAATACAGCAAGTAACTAATTCAATCTTCGTTTCTCACTCACTAGATACATAGTTCTATACACAAGGATTATAGCATATTTACTACCATAAAAACGAATACCGCATGATGATATATGGTAATACCACAATGTCGTCGCAAGCTCTCCTCGCAGACAAGCCAGCCTGGCTATCAGCAACTTCTATATTTGTTAAACGAGTGTGCAATGGGCTGTGACCAGTGATGATATCAATCATAGTTTTCTATCCTTCCAAGTCCAAAGAAAAATTCCATGATCTTCCTATTTACCCAATCAAGAAATAGGTACCTATAGTAGATATACCTATGTATATTTACAAAACACAAATCAAAATCTCAACGTAAAAGCTACAATGTGATGCTTTTATTAACCTTCGTTAAATCTGCTTTCTGGCTCAAACGAAATTCCTGTAAGAGACCTTGAATTTAATTTAATTTTAATTAAAAACATCTCATCTGAACTCAAAAATTAGCAACGTTATATAATTGTAAGTAAAATGAGATCGACAATTTATGTTGTAGCAGGCAAGAATAACAAACTGCGTTCACAGTGATTTATTTTTCCTTAATTTTTTTTGGTACTGTGCTCTGTGTTCTGAAAGGTATGATCTCATTAATTATTTTTACATTCAACCTTGCTACCGACGTTATTATGAATAATTCATTCGGCAGAAAGCGTCACATACCTTTAACCTAATATGGTTCATATTCTCTACAAATAAAAAGGTAGATTAGATACATATCATATTATGCTTAAAAGACCTCGTGTTGGGTATCCATTTGTGGTTTGCGATGCTAAGTTGACACAACCTGTAGCCCCTTTTCATAAATAAAATCTTGTTTTCGTAACAAAATCGTTTTGTTTTTTTTCTTCCCATTAAAAAAAAAATTATCTTTCAGAATTTAGTTGATACGGAAAGCAAGTTAAAAAAAAATCTGTTTTTAGGATAAATAACTCATTCATTGCGTAAATCTGTAAGAAATTATAAAAGATGAAGATCGCGAGTCTTATACCCTAGACACACAGCACGATCTAATGAATCATTAGTACCAACTATTCATTAAAATGCCGTGTGTCACATAGTATACGTCATTATGGCTCGAAAATCAGATGATAATGAAGTACACTAATGAGTGTTTTCCTCCTTCATTATAGCTATAATGAGGAAAAATGTGCTAGATTTGGCATATAATGTAAATCTGGAGCTCCACTGTGCACCTGAAAAATAAGAAGACGAAATGCAATGAAATGCAAATCACAAATATTATTATAAATATTCTTTTTAATATAATGTTTTTCTCACTTGTAAATTGTTAAATTGAAAAATAAAATAAATAAAACAAAGTTTATCGCGCTAGTTCGATCCATATAGCTTCTTTAATGTGATAAGTTTATCAACACCAGTTTGACAGTCTAGGGCATTAGTATGTAATGCTCTACACACACAGCACTCTTAATGAAGCAGTAACTAACGACTCATTAGTCTATAATGATTCATTATAAACTGTAGACACACAGCCATTTATTTAATTAAGTTGATCTGTCAAACTGGTTTTGATAAACTTATCACATTACAGAAGCAATATGGAATAAACTTTGTTTTCATTTATTTTATTTTCAATTTAACAATTTCCAAATGAGAAAAATATTGATAATATAATTTGTGATTTGCATTTCTTCTTCTTATTTTTCAAATCGGCAGATGCACAGCGGAGCTCCAAATTTACACTATATGCCAAATATAGCACATTTTTCCTCATTATAGCTATAATGAAGGAGGAAAACACTTCATTAGTGTACATCATTATTATCTGATTTTCGAGCTATAATGACGTATACTATGTAACACACGGTAATTTAATGAATGGTTATTACAAATGATTCATTAGTTCGTGCTGTGTGTCTAGGGTATTATTCCATAATGAGTTAGGAACAGGTTTACCCAGTAATAAGGTCTCTGCCTGTAAAAGATATCATTGACTATTTCGTATTTCTTATCACTGAATCCTAAGATGGAACAAGAGCAAAGAATAAAGTGCCAAAGACTTTTAGATTTTAATTTTTATCAATATTGCAAGAGTGAAGAGTACCTTTGGTCGTTTTAACATTACATTGAGACTAACAGTGTTTCACCCATGAGGCAAATATTTAATAAAATGAGCTCCTGCAAGTGAAGGAAGGTGAATTCATAATCATCCTTTAATTCCATGCTTAAAACTGTCAGAATTGCCGCAGAATTATATGAATTCTTTTAAAACAGGACTGAACTACCACCGATAATCAGATTTATAGACACCATGTGACATTATTTAAAACAAGGCAAATATCTTGATTCGAACCCTACGACCAGGAGTGTCCGTTAAACTAGAATAAGACCTCTTTGCCGAATTCCTCGCGATAGAATAATGGCACACGACTTTCTTCCTTCCTCCTTTCTTTCTTCTTCCTGGACACTACTTTATACTTTAGAAAATAATCCAAAATCTAACGGAAAGTGATTTCGAATCTAACCAAATTTTTACTGACCCGAATTGTGCTAAATCAGGAGATTTCTCCATTTTGAGCAAAACTAATGCAGTTCTTTTTAACTGTTCCTATGTGAGTATGTTGTGGTAAGCTGTCCATAATTATTGATTAGTTAAAATTTCACCTTTATGTTTAATTTATTAGGTAGGCAGAGAGCTACCGCACTTACTTGGGATGGCTAAAGAGCCGCTGTGTTTTTATTTAATCAGGCAGAGTTTTGCCGATATTTATGTGGAAGGCAGAGTATGCCAATTTATTCCTAATGGCAGAGTATGCCGCTGTGACGAGAATTAAAAGAACCTTGTCAAAAGTTATCTTAACTCTGTCTTTATTCAATCAATCACAGGTTATTTATACAATTATTTTACATGCTACGATAATACAAAAGGGGGGCATTAATTCAGAAATGCAATAATGCATTAAAAGAATCATTTATGTTGTGTCAGCTTTTCTGATCACAACATTCACATCGAATTATTGAACGATTCACATAGAACTGTGGAATTTGTAAAGCGATGACCCCGGGTATGAATATTTTTCTCAATTAAGAATTATGCTTGCATAGCAGAATTTGCTTGCGTTGCAAATTCTTGTTGAGGTCGAGTAACTTTGTTTGTTTTTAATTATTTTTCATTTCAATTTCTGTTTATATTTCTTGACCGTGGTCATGGCTTTACATCCTCACCCTTAGGAGAAAAAATTTTTTTTTTGTACATGAGAAGAAACAAAAAAAAAATTTGTTTGTTTATTTACAGATGGTTCCTTTTAAGACTTATTCTTAACTGTTTTTTTTCTTTTTAAAATTTATTCTTAACTGTTTAGTGTTCTACTCTAAATTATGAAAGTCTTCTAAATTTACATTTTTTATATCTTACTAATTTTATTGGAAATTGAAGTAATGCCTTACTTTTTGTTATTTCTATTGAAATAATTATTTTATTAAATGCCCTAATTAATTCTATTGAAATATTATCTTATTTAAATTTACATTACATTTTATTAATCTGTTGTTATGCACCTCTTTGGGTTTATTCTTTACTAATACTGTGGAGTTCACTCCTTTTTGTTTAATGATCTTGAAGGGTCCGTCGTAAGGACTTTCATGTTTTTTTTTTAGAGTTCATTCTCAAGTATACATAATCGTTGACGTTAAAATCTGAGGGATTGGTGTTTTTGTCTTTAGTTCTTTTTCGCTCTATCTTAGCTTCTTCCAAGTGCTCTTTGCTCTTTTCGTGGGCTCTTTTTAATCTTTCTCTCAGTTCTCTTGCATAGCTGTGTATGCTGTCTATTTGTTCTTTATTTTGCAGAATTTCTGCTGGAAGTGTTGCTAGCTTTCCAAATACTAATTCGAACGGTGTGTAATTCGGATCTGTGTGTGGTGTTGTGTTATAGCAGAATACGTAGTATGGAATTAGCTCATACCAATTGTCTTCTTTCGAGAATATTCTTAGGTATTCGTTTAGCACTCTATGGTTTCGTTCGATGGATCCTAGCGTTTCGTGATGGAACGGTGTGGATGTGACATGTTTTATGTTTAGAAATTTGCAGATATTTTTAAGTAATTCATTGACAAATTCTGTACCTCTGTCCGTTTTCAGAGTCTTGAAACTTCCATATTTCAAGATGAATCGTTCAACAATCGGTTTTGCCACCGGGGAGGCTTATTTTTTTCTCCATTGGGTATGCCTCTACGAATTTAGTTCATTCGCATTGCAGAGTTAGAATATATCTAAAGCCGTTTGACATCCTTAAAGGTCCTACGGTGTCAATTGCGATCGTTTCAAAACTACTGTTTGGTGTATCCGTTATCACTAGAGGTTCTTTTGTGTATTTTTTGCATTAGTTTTTCGCACAGTTATCACACTTGTTTATGTACTTCTTTACCGTTTTGTTAAGGTTTTTCCATATATACCTTTGTTTTAATTTATTCATGCAGCGTTTAATTCCAGCGTGCCCACCATGCATGCTGTCATGGTATTCTTTTATTAATTCTTGTTGTTTCTTTGGATTATCGATCCTTGTTGGGAGTTCATAAAGTAGTATCTTCAGTGGTGTTGCCTTACCTCGTTTATTATTTCGCTGCAGCTTATTGAAATCATCCTTAAAGTTATTTATACCAATATGACTAAATATTGCATCGTCTTTTGCGAGTGCTAATTCTTCAATATTATTCTCGTTCATTTCTTGTATCAGCTTCTCCATGATGTAACCAGAGTTGAACATTGGATTTTCGCTGAACTGAACGGTTACCCCGTTTTTTGGTATATTTATCTTTGGCAAACTTTCTTTATTATTCGCATTATTCTGTACATACGCTGTGTGGAATTGTAACTTTGTAATACTTCTTATATCGGAGATGGACTAACATTCCCATATATATAGTTGGCCTGGCTCTACACTTTTTCTTTCCTCCGTATCCTTTTGTTGCTTTTTCGCCATGTTACGTGTGATAGCATTTATTTCTGTCGGTATCATTGACTTTAATTTCTCAGAGTCTATTTTTATTCTGCGTTTGTATCCATTTTTCCCTGTTTGTACATTATTTCAAAATCGTAATCCATGAGATCTAAACGAATTCTCGTTAGTTTTGAAGACGAATTCTTAGGTGTGAAAAGACTGACGAGCGGGCGGTGATCTGTTACCACCGAGAATCTGTTCCCATAGAGATAGGGTCTAAAAAAATTGATTCCCCAGTGTATACCAAGCAATTCTTTTTCGATTATGGATTTATTCAGCTCGTGCTTATTTAGTGTTTTACTTGCATAGGCTATTGGCAAATCTCGTCCTATTTCACCTTGCGAGAGCACTGCTCCAAGTGCAAAATTCGAAGCATCCGTCGTTAGGATGAATTGTTTGCTGAAATCAGGATATTGCAAGACTGGTGTTTCGACGGATTTCTTGCACCCTTCTGACCAAAGGAAAAGTGTACTTTTCTTTAGGAGTGCATTGAGTGGTCGGGCTATTTCTGCAAAGTTTTGTATGAAGCGTCTGTAATAATTGCAGAAGGCTACGAATCGTCATACGTCATCCACATTTCTTGGTACTGGATACGTCTTTATTACTTCGTGTTTGCTTGGATGTGTTTGGACTCCATTCTTCGTTATTAAGTGTCCCAGGTATAATACTTCTGGTTTTAAGAAGTTACATTTGCTTGTATTGAGTTTCAAGTTATACTGCTGAAGCCTTTTTAATACCTTTTCTAGATTTTGGTTGTGGTTCTTTACGCTGCATCCATGTATTATGATGTCATCTACATATATGAATGCACCGTCATCCAAGCCACTTAATGCAATTGAGAGCATTCGCTGAAAACTGTTCGTGGATATTTTCAGCCCAAAAGGTAATCTTTTGAATTGATAATGCCCTTGATTGGTTGAAAATGCTGTTCATTTTCTTGAGTTTTTCTCGAGCTCTATTTGGTGAAAGGAATTCGTCATATCAAGTGTTGAGAAGTATTTCGCTCGTCTAAATCTGTCTAGGATGTCTTCTTACCTTGTTAAAGGATATTTATCATTGACCACTTTCTTGTTCAGCTGCCTGAAGTCCACAACTAATCTCCATTTCTCTTCGTCACCTAATTTTTTTGGTACTATTAGGAGTGGTGAGTTGTATGGACTCACTGAAGGTTCAACTATATCATTTTGGATTAGCTTCTCGACTTCTTTGTTTATGTCATTGATTTGTGAATGTGACAGTCTGTAATTCTTTATATAAACGGGGTTATTGTCTATTGTATTTATATTTTGTGTGTAAAAATTATTTGTTGTTAACCCCTCGTCTTCTAAGTGAAATACCTCTTGATACTTTCTGCAGAGTTCTTTGATTGAATTCTTCGCATTCTCGTCCAGTCCTTCCAGTTTCAGCTCTTTTAATAATTCATGGAATCGTAAATCGGTTTGACTACTTTGAACACATTGCTTTCTACGGTGCTCTTGTTATTCTGTAGTTTTTCACCGGATGTAGCTCTGCTGTGAATGGTTTTAACATTCATTACCATATGGTTGTTCGTATTTAGTAGCTTTACGTGTTGAAATCCTTCCTTTGGTACAATTGTGTTGCTTAGAAATACCCCTTCTGTTAATTCTTCACCACAAACTAAGCTATCTTCATTGATGTTGATTGAAATTGCTTGGATTATTTCTGTCCTAGCTGGTATTTTGATTTCGTCTGTAAGTCTACTTATCATGGGTATTGTAACATCGTCATCATTCAGATTTGCACTTATTGTGAAGGTTTCATAATCTATTTTACATAGATATTTCATTAGGAAATCTCTTCCTAGAATCCCATGTGTGGTTATCGGTGTTCTTGAATCGACTATGTGAAACCTGTGTTCTATGACGTGCTCTTCATATGCTATCGGCAATATAGCTGTACCCAAGCAGTGAATTTCATTGTTCGTTATGCCCGTTATCTTGCATTGGTCACTCCTGTTTGTTTCATATTCCAATGTGTTTATTTCACAAATCGAAATGTCTGCACCTGTGTCAACGAGAAAATTTAGTTTTGCGTTTGAGAGTTTGTCCGTCAGCGTTACGTCGTTTGTTGTACAACTCCTGATGTTGTAAATTCTCGAATTTTGTCTTATTCTTGCTGACCTCGTCCTGGACTTTGCGCATTGCTCGTTTCTTGGAGAAAATTTACCCTTCCTCGTTGGTTTTGCTGGGGGTTTCTGAAAAAATTCCTTCCTCTGTTATTTTGATAGCTATTCTGCCAAACATTACTTCTATTTTGGCTATTTCTTTGGTTGTCATTGTAATTGTTATTATGTAGATTTACTCTGTTTTGCCAATGATTGGTTCTGTTCTGGTAGCTAATGTTGTTATTTTTATATCTATTGGCATTGGTAGTTCTGTTGAAACTAAAAATTCTTGTTTCATTCGTCAGAGGATGTTCAATTTGATCTGCGAGGCTTATTGCGTCATTCAGAGTTTTCGGCTGTGCGGCTAGAATAGTTGGTTTTAGTGCGTCTTTCAACCCATTTTGAAAGGTATTCAATCTTATTTTGTCTAGTTTACAGATCACCTCTCTGTGTTCTTCTCCTATCTCATTTATCTGAACTTTGTTCAGGTCCGTGACTATCTCTAGTATCTTATCGGAGGACTCTTGCACTGTCATATTGTGTTGCCTACAACTTGATAGTTTTTGTTGTAGATGCTGTGAAGTATCTTTTGTTCTGAACGCTTCTGTCAGAACTCTTTTCAGGTTTTCTAGAGATGTCGGTTTGGCTATTGCAGACATCTTGTATCGTACTCTTTCGCTTAGGCGTTCTAGCCATACGAATTCAATTAATTGCGGCTGGGCGTCGGCCTTTAGTGTCTTGCTATACAATTCTGCGAGGCCTAGAAAATTTGACAGCTCTTTTGTATTGCCCCCAAATTCTGGCAATATTTTTATAGCTACACTCAGATCAAAGGTATTTGTGCCCATTTTTACTTCTTTTTGTGTGGTATTTGCCTCTTGATTTGTTTCTTGAGATTCCGAATCGTCGGTGCTGTTTAGAGTTTCTTGTATTTTCTCTTATAATATCAATTTTAGTTCAATAAACTTTGTATTGAATTTGTCCTGCAGCTCGTCTGCTTGTTTTCCCTTTTCAGTGACTGTTATTAGATCGAATTCTTTCTTGATCTTTCTGGCTAGAGCTTGCTTTTGTAGCAAATTTCTACTCGCGGATGTTCTCTGCGGATTTTTCTTGAAAGTTTCTAATAATTTCTTTAATTCGGTGAAAAGATTCTCGTACGTTTCCATCAGTTTATTTATTTGAATATATTATCGAAGAACCCAAAGATAGTCAACATTATTTTTAAAGTCATGAAATGTACTGCCCGTAGTCAGAGCGTACATGCAATAAATGAAAAATGTGGTGAGAATTGATGTCGCTGGTATAAAGTTAATGGTTTTAATTGTATGTCTACAAATTATACACTTCACTTATAAACTAGAGCTTTAATACTCGATAAATGTAAAATACTAATAGCTCACTTTATCAAATTTCAATAAACGGAAAATATAAGATATGTAATAAATATAGTAATGTTGTTGCAATAAACTTTGTACTCACCTGATCTATGTTTGGCAGTTGATTGACTTGATTTCAATAACTTTAATAGAGTGTGGGATTGGGATATTCTTTATTCTGGTCGATACCCAGAATAAAGTGAGGTGAGTAGTTCTTACTGCAGTCGAAACCCACAGAAGTGTTTTATTAGTAATTTTCTTATTACA
Source organism: Dioctria linearis (assembly GCA_963930735.1). Taxonomy (NCBI): domain Eukaryota; kingdom Metazoa; phylum Arthropoda; class Insecta; order Diptera; family Asilidae; genus Dioctria; species Dioctria linearis. The sequence goes on along the minus strand of OZ005740.1, from coordinate 75,361,368 downwards.
GTCGTTACCCACAATAAAGTGTTTTGTTAGTAATTTTCTTATTACAGTCGTTACCGGTAATAAGAATCTTTATTGTAGTCGGTACTCACTATAAAGTGTTTTGTTAGTAATTTTCTCATTACAGTCGTTACCCGTAATAAGAATCTTTATTGTAGTCGCTACCCACAATAAAGTGTATAGTATTAGTAAAATTTCTTATTACAGTCGTTACCCGTAATGAGAATCTTTATTGTAGTCGCTACTCACAATAAAGTGTATATTATTAGTAAAATTTCTTATCACAGTCGTTACCCGTAATAAAAATCTTTATTGTAGTCGCTACCCACAATAAAGTGTATAGTATTAGTAAAATTTCTTATCACAGTCGTTACCCGTAATAAGAATCTTTATTGTAGTCGCTACCCACAATAAAGTGTATAGTATTAGTAAAATTTCTTATCACATTCGTTACCCGTAATAAGAATCTTTATTTAGTCGCTGTCCAAATAAATCTCTTAATCTAGTCGCAACCCAGAATAAGAAAAATTTATTTCAATTGTCAACAATACAAAGTGTTAGACTGTTAATAAAAATTCACAACACTAGGAAATACCACTCAGAAAAATTATCAAGTCACTCACTCCACTGCCAAACTGAAAAAGAGATCGAGTCAAGTTAAATTGCTGTTTATATAGCCATGGTTTGCACACGGCACCAAAGAACGGTAGTCAAAGGCGCATGGCAACAATAATTGGCATAGTAACAATAACCTAGCATAGCAACAATAACACCGCATAGCAACTGCAACTCATCATGTGTTTATGCAGTGTTACCATTTTAGTCATTGCTGCTATCAAGCTGTTTTGCTAAATATATTTAAAGTAATTTAAACGACTTTATGTTAATTTCAATCAATATGGTACAATGACTTTCGCTTTGTTAAATATAGGTACTTACTTGCAAAGAAAACAAATTAATTTGTACAGTATATCGAATAAGATTGCGAATCATATTTACTTCTTCGAACTGGATTCATGGTAATAGGGAAATTTGATTGAATCATGGAATTTTGTTAAATTAGATGTCTCTAGTGCAATGTAGATGGCACTATTTTGTTCCACTACGTACCTTATTTCCATTTTATCGTCTAGTGCGTTTGTTTTCTTGAAGTTGGCTCACTGTCGTATAAAGTATTCATGTTGACGTACTATAGCTGACAGGAGAAACTTTTAATCGGCCGGTTCATGTAAACCTTTGGTAATATTTATAATTTTGAGCGACATAACATTACATAAATATCTGGAACATGAGCCGTCTGGCACATTATCTTAGTTCTAATTACATTTAGCACTTGATTGGAAAATTTGGCATAATTTGATTTTATGACCGAAACAACCTCATTTAAATATACTTTTTAATGAGTGTTCGACTTTCAACAGTCTGCATTACTTTAAGCAGCAAAGCGATATTATATCGGAGTCGATGGAACATCACCATAGGGAACTCAAAGGTTTTATACTCTCCATTGGATGTTTGAAAATGTAAAACAATTGTAGGTTGCGAGAGTTCAGATATACCACAATCAGCTATGTAAAGTGTTCATGTTGACGTACTACAGCTGACAGGGGAAACTTTTAATCGGCCGGTTCATGTAAATCTTTGGAAATTAATCAGGAAATATATTTATATTTTATAAAAAATGCCATGATTCTTTATGGTTTGTTTATTTTCCTTTCAGGATCTTCATCAATGGTAGGACTGGAACAAGCCACCTTAAATCAAGTAACATGGCACTAATACAAGATCTTCCAAGATTTTTAGTTTGGAATCTGAAGTTCCTGCTGAAGATCCTGCACTAGATGGTCCTGGAACTGGTTCCTGTTGTTGGTGCCTTGGAGAAGGTGCACTAGATGGTCCTGGAACTGGTTCCTGTTGTTGGTGCCTTGGAGAAGGTGGTGGTGAATCCTCGATTTCAATTATGTCCGGATCATCAAGTTGTAAATATTTCATTCTTTGACTGATTTTATTAACTTGTACTGCTGCCTGCAACTGCTTAAGTTTCTTTTCCAGGGTCCAAATCTTCTTGACTTCCTGCTCTATACTTCTTCCTGGAGTTGGAGGAGAACATTTGTTCCCGTCAGAGGATTCCATTATAATTTTAAATTTAAGTCTGTGTCGCAAAAGATTTTGAAGAAGACTAACTGCCCGTAGTTTCCTCCTATTTAACTTTGGCACAAAATCTGCTTATCAGATTAACGGTTAACAATTGAATTGCAAACAACAATGTTGCTATTGTTTTAACAATTTTGTGATGCATTGTAGCTAAAGTGCGTTTGAGCATTTGGTGAGGAATGTGGTCACATTTTATATGTATGTGCGTGTATGTAATTTTGGATGCAGTTTAATTGGGCTAACGAACAAAAAAAAATTATTTTTGTTTTTTGATAATTATATGTAATTTTATAGTTGTATGCAATTTATACATAAGAATTTCGTGTATTTTAATGCCATGATAAATACATTATGACATTGATATTTATACTTGGATTGAAAACGCTAAATTGGGTTGATTAACAAAATTATGATGGTTATTTGAACTCTCCTTTTAGGCCAGAGGGAGTATGGCGAATTTAGTTATTGGTCTTTTTAAAACCCCGTTTTGAGTTTTAATACTTACGACCCTTACTAGTTTGTCTGCTCCTGGATGTATATCGACAATACGTCCCAATATCCAATGACATGCTGGCATATTGGGTGCTTTTATGTCGACTAGGTCTCCTATTTTAGGATTGGAGGCTGGAGTCTGCCATTTTGGCCTGTTCTGCAAGGATAGATAGTCTTGGGCCCATTTGCTCCAAAACTGTTGTTGGAGTGATTGCACATAATTCCATCTTGTTATTGATGAAATGTTTCTTTCCTTTATAGGTTCTGAAAGAGTGATCAATGCACTGCCTATCAAAAAATGTCCAGGTGTTAACGTGGTAAGATCATCTGGGTCGTCTGAGACGGGACATAATGGCCTGGAGTTTAAGCAGGCTTCAATCTGTGCTAAGACGGTTGTGAATTCTTCGTAAGTTAACGATGAATTTCCTAATATGCGCCTAAGATGGTGCTTGATTGACCTAACTCCTGCTTCCCAGAGACCCCCAAAATGTGGTGCTGAAGGCGGGTTAAAATGCCACCGTATTCCGCCGTGTACTACCTTTGACGCTATTTCTTGATTTGCTTGTTGTATGGCAATCTTAAAGTTCTTTTGTAAAACTCTATCAGCTCCAACGAAATTCGTTCCGCAATCGGAGTATATATCCGTACATAGTCCTCGTCGACTAGAAATTCGTCGAAATGCTGCTATAAAGGCTGCTGTGGTGAGATCTGATACAGGCTCTATGTGGATGGCCTTAGTGGCCATGCAGATTAAAATACAAATATAGCCCTTATAGAACCGATTTCCTCTATGCTTGGACATTTTTAAGCTAATGGGACCAGCATAATCCACCCCAGTTTGTTGAAACGGTCTTGATATGTTAACTCTTGAGGCAGGTAGATTCCCCATGATTTGATTCCTAATTGTGGCGGATTGTTTGAAACAAATTATGCAATTGTGTAATACAGCTATGACTGTTTTTCGTCCTTGTGGAACCCAGAATTCATTTCGCATTGTTGATAGGACCAATTGTAGACTTCCATGCAAAGTTTTAATATGGCAGTGATTGATTATTAATGATGTTAAGTTATGTTCTCTCGGCAATATGATCGGGTGTTTTTGTTTGAAGGGAATATCGGCATTTTGCAGACAACCACCCACACGCAATAGTCCATGACTATCCAGAAATGTGTTGATAGACAAAACTTTGCTTTTGGAGGATAATAGAGTCCCTGCTTTTAAGTGTTTGATTTCACTTTCAAAAGCATCGTTTTGAGCTAGCTTGATTAGCAATTGTTTTGCCTGATTCATCTCAACAGGTTGTAGTATGGAACTATTGCCGTGAGTTGTGGGACCCGTTTTGCGGCAGTGGTTGATAAACCTGAAACAGTAAGCAATGACTAGTTTCAATTTAACAAACGTTGAGAATTTACTAAAAAGTTCATGAGTGTTTGACTGAGTAGTAGATAAACAGCTAACTCGCTTTTGTTCAGATTCTACGTTGCTTTCCGAAACAGGTAATGATTGAGGCCACCTTTTTTCAGGATCCATCAACCACTGAGGTCCATGCCACCACAATTGGTGGGAGTTTAATGAAGCAGGTTCAATTCCCCTGGAGTCGCAGTCGGCAGGATTCTCATTAGAACGCACGTGATGCCATGACTGTATATCAGTTAAATTTTGGATTTCTGCAATCCTATTTGCAACAAAAGTTTTGTACTTGTTCGGATGATTGCGAATCCACGATAGAACAATAGAGGAATCTGTCCAAGCGAATGTGGGGATCTTAGTAAAATTTAGATCGGTTTTAATTCGATCAATGAGTCGAACTAAAAGTACTGCGCCACATAACTCGAGGCGAGGAAGCGTAATAGGTTTGACAGGTGCTATTTTGGATTTTGCAATAAGAAAATTAACATGCACATTTCCTTCTTGATCTATAGCCCTGATATATACTTCCGCCGAATACGCGTGATTGATTAATCACTAGTGGTGAATATCCACCGTGGTATATGGATTGAGCTAATGTGAAATAGCTTTTCTTTAAATTGTCGCCAGTGCATGTCGATATGTGAAGGTATCGGCTCGTCCCATGAGCATCCCGAAAGCCATAAGTTTTGCATCAGAATTTTGGCTGTAACTATGATCGGAGAAACCTAGTGGGTCAAAAAGTGTAGCAATTTCTGACAACACAGAACGCTTTGTAGAAACGCGATCTGCGAATTGTTTATATTGCAAGGTGAAATGGTCAGTTCCTGGGTGCCAATGTATTCCCAGGGTTTTTACAGATTCATCACTTGCTAACCGTAATGGAAGTTGTACTTCCCTATGTTCTTCCGGAATGCTTGATAGGAGATCCGATGAATTGCGTACCCATTTCCTTAGATTAAAACCTGCTGACGACAAATTGTTAATCATCTGCGTTTGTATTTCCAAGGCTTCATCGATGGAATCTGCTCCAGTGAGCAGATCATCAACATAAAAATCACGCGGTATAATTTTGGCAGCTATAGGATATTTTGCAGCTTCATCAGTTTCTAATTGGTGAAGGGTCTTGATGGCTAAATATGGAGCTGGCGTTGTGCCAAATTTAACCGTGGTTAACTTATAGTCTCTGATGATCGCTGGGATTATTTCTCCAGACTATTCGTTGAAAATTTTGTTCTGGGGGTTGAATGTTGATCATTCGGTACATTTTCTCTATGTTGGCTGACATAGCGTATTTATATTTTCGCCATCGAAGTACTGTTGAGAAAAGCTCAGATTGCAGTACTGGACCTGTATGCAACTGTTCGCGTAAACTTTTCCCATTAGTGGATTTAGCCGAGGCATCAAAGACGACTCGAACCTTGGTCGTGGTGCTATCCTTGATGACGGCGTGGTGAGGAAGATAATAACATTTATCACGACTTGCTTCTTTATCAGCGAGAAGACTTTTCCTCGTAATGAGCTTTGACTGTTAAGGTTGACGCTGTGGAAATTGTGTGATTGTCTTTTAAATTGCCGAAAAGGATCCAACCTAAGGTGCTGTTTTGTGCTATAGGTGTACCTGGAGGGCCTTTTCGCAACCCTTCTAAACGGATTTCTCCATAAACGTCTGCTCCTAAGAGCATGTCGACTTTTCCTGGCTTGAAAAACAATGGATCTGCGAGTTGCAAGCCATGTACGTGGCTCCATTCCTTGCTTGGAATGGTGGACGGAGGCAGTATGTCCGTGATGGTGCTCACGATAAGAGCATTTATCGTGGTTATCTTACTCGAAGTTGAATAAGAGTGAATGTTTACTGATGCTTGTTTGCTAACACTCATATATTCTGACTTCCCTAAGCCAGTGATTTGCATCGATGTGTTCATAGTGGCCAATTGCAGCTTGCGTGCAGCAGCCTTTGTTATGAACGTAACTTGAGAACCTGAGTCAATCAAAGCTCGTAAAGTCAACATGGTGCCCTTTTTTTATGGAGCTTTAATCAATGCTGTGGCAAGCAAGGCTTATGTAGTTCGCATTGTTTGATTCGCGTGAAGCGTTTTAATTGATCCGTTGCATGTGGAAGGCGAGTTACAAGGTTGTACTTGTACGTGTGGGTTGTCTGATTGTTTAGGCGAACCCTGTGGATTTGTGATATTCCTATGCAGTAAGGAATGATATTTCCTCCCACATCGCTGGCACGTAAACTTGCTAGCGCAATATTTTGTATTGTGGCTTTTTGAAAGGCAGTTAATGCACATTCGATTTGACGTAACAACTTTGAATTTTGAATCGACGTCCAATTTGATAAATTTGGGGCATTTAAATAATCGATGTTGCTCTTTACACATTATGCATCTGTCGCCAGATGATGTAAAGTGAGTTGATGCTCTTGGTATTTGCGCTGATTTATTGGCTGGATTTGGTGTTGTCTCTGAGATTGCTTCGAGAGTTCTAAATCTTGTCTCTACAAACGTCTTCAAAGATTCAAGGGTAGGCAGCTCATCTGCACTGTTTACTTCTTGTTCCCATAAGCGATGAGTTTCTGCTGGGAAGCACTGCACTAGCATATAAATTAAGATTGTATCCCAATGTTTAGTGGGGACTTCTAATGCTTCGAGTTCGTATATACATACATTCAAAACATTTGTCCAGCACTGTTTTTATAGCCCTGGCTGACTCTTGTGTTGCTTTGGGTAAATTGAACAGAATTTTTAGCTGAGCATTAATTAACAATCGCTTGTTATAAAACCTGTTAAGCAATATCTTCCATGCGCTGTCATAACTCGAGTTGGTCATAGGAAGTTGACGCAATAACTATTCTGCTTCTCCAAAAACACTTGAATTCAAGTAATGAAATTTCTGCACTGGTGATAGCGCAGAATTGGTATGAACCAAGGAATGGACTTCTTTGTTTATGTCATTGATTTGTGAATGTGACAGTCTGTAATTCTTTATATAAACGGGGTTATTGTCTATTGTATTTATCTTTTGTGTGTAAAAATTATTTGTTGTTAACCCCTCGTCTTCTAAGTGAAATACCTCTTGATACTTTCTGCAGAGTTCTTTGATTGAATTCTTCGCATTCTCGTCCAGTCCTTCCAGTTTCAGCTCTTTTAATAATTCATGGAATCGTAAATCGGTTTGACTACTTTGAACACATTGCTTTCTACGGTGCTCTTGTTATTCTGTAGTTTTTCACCGGATGTAGCTCTGCTGTGAATGGTTTTAACATTCATTACCATATGGTTGTTCGTATTTAGTAGCTTTACGTGTTGAAATCCTTCCTTTGGTACAATTGTGTTGCTTAGAAATACCCCTTCTGTTAATTCTTCACCACAAACTAAGCTATCTTCATTGATGTTGATTGAAATTGCTTGGATTATTTCTGTCCTAGCTGGTATTTTGATTTCGTCTGTAAGTCTACTTATCATGGGTATTGTAACATCGTCATCATTCAGATTTGCACTTATTGTGAAGGTTTCATAATCTATTTTACATAGATATTTCATTAGGAAATCTCTTCCTAGAATCCCATGTGTGGTTATCGGTGTTCTTGAATCGACTATGTGAAACCTGTGTTCTATGACGTGCTCTTCATATGCTATCGGCAATATAGCTGTACCCAAGCAGTGAATTTCATTGTTCGTTATGCCCGTTATCTTGCATTGGTCACTCCTGTTTGTTTCATATTCCAATGTGTTTATTTCACAAATCGAAATGTCTGCACCTGTGTCAACGAGAAAATTTAGTTTTGCGTTTGAGAGTTTGTCCGTCAGCGTTACGTCGTTTGTTGTACAACTCCTGATGTTGTAAATTCTCGAATTTTGTCTTATTCTTGCTGACCTCGTCCTGGACTTTGCGCATTGCTCGTTTCTTGGAGAAAATTTACCCTTCCTCGTTGGTTTTGCTGGGGGTTTCTGAAAAAATTCCTTCCTCTGTTATTTTGATAGCTATTCTGCCAAACATTACTTCTATTTTGGCTATTTCTTTGGTTGTCATTGTAATTGTTATTATGTAGATTTACTCTGTTTTGCCAATGATTGGTTCTGTTCTGGTAGCTAATGTTGTTATTTTTATATCTATTGGCATTGGTAGTTCTGTTGAAACTAAAAATTCTTGTTTCATTCGTCAGAGGATGTTCAATTTGATCTGCGAGGCTTATTGCGTCATTCAGAGTTTTCGGCTGTGCGGCTAGAATAGTTGGTTTTAGTGCGTCTTTCAACCCATTTTGAAAGGTATTCAATCTTATTTTGTCTAGTTTACAGATCACCTCTCTGTGTTCTTCTCCTATCTCATTTATCTGAACTTTGTTCAGGTCCGTGACTATCTCTAGTATCTTATCGGAGGACTCTTGCACTGTCATATTGTGTTGCCTACAACTTGATAGTTTTTGTTGTAGATGCTGTGAAGTATCTTTTGTTCTGAACGCTTCTGTCAGAACTCTTTTCAGGTTTTCTAGAGATGTCGGTTTGGCTATTGCAGACATCTTGTATCGTACTCTTTCGCTTAGGCGTTCTAGCCATACGAATTCAATTAATTGCGGCTGGGCGTCGGCCTTTAGTGTCTTGCTATACAATTCTGCGAGGCCTAGAAAATTTGACAGCTCTTTTGTATTGCCCCCAAATTCTGGCAATATTTTTATAGCTACACTCAGATCAAAGGTATTTGTGCCCATTTTTACTTCTTTTTGTGTGGTATTTGCCTCTTGATTTGTTTCTTGAGATTCCGAATCGTCGGTGCTGTTTAGAGTTTCTTGTATTTTCTCTTATAATATCAATTTTAGTTCAATAAACTTTGTATTGAATTTGTCCTGCAGCTCGTCTGCTTGTTTTCCCTTTTCAGTGACTGTTATTAGATCGAATTCTTTCTTGATCTTTCTGGCTAGAGCTTGCTTTTGTAGCAAATTTCTACTCGCGAATGTTCTCTGCGGATTTTTCTTGAAAGTTTCTAATAATTTCTTTAATTCGGTGAAAAGATTCTCGTACGTTTCCATCAGTTTATTTATTTGAATATATTATCGAAGAACCCAAAGATAGTCAACATTATTTTTAAAGTCATGAAATGTACTGCCCGTAGTCAGAGCGTACATGCAATAAATGAAAAATGTGGTGAGAATTGATGTCGCTGGTATAAAGTTAATGGTTTTAATTGTATGTCTACAAATTATACACTTCACTTATAAACTAGAGCTTTAATACTCGATAAATGTAAAATACTAATAGCTCACTTTATCAAATTTCAATAAACGGAAAATATAAGATATGTAATAAATATAGTAATGTTGTTGCAATAAACTTTGTACTCACCTGATCTATGTTTGGCAGTTGATTGACTTGATTTCAATAACTTTAATAGAGTGTGGGATTGGGATATTCTTTATTCTGGTCGATACCCAGAATAAAGTGAGGTGAGTAGTTCTTACTGCAGTCGAAACCCACAGAAGTGTTTTATTAGTAATTTTCTTATTACAGTCGTTACCCACAATAAAGTGTTTTGTTAGTAATTTTCTTATTACAGTCGTTACCGGTAATAAGAATCTTTATTGTAGTCGGTACTCACTATAAAGTGTTTTGTTAGTAATTTTCTCATTACAGTCGTTACCCGTAATAAGAATCTTTATTGTAGTCGCTACCCACAATAAAGTGTATAGTATTAGTAAAATTTCTTATTACAGTCGTTACCCGTAATGAGAATCTTTATTGTAGTCGCTACCCACAATAAAGTGTATATTATTAGTAAAATTTCTTATCACAGTCGTTACCCGTAATAAAAATCTTTATTGTAGTCGCTACCCACAATAAAGTGTATAGTATTAGTAAAATTTCTTATCACAGTCGTTACCCGTAATAAGAATCTTTATTGTAGTCGCTACCCACAATAAAGTGTATAGTATTAGTAAAATTTCTTATCACATTCGTTACCCGTAATAAGAATCTTTATTTAGTCGCTGTCCAAATAAATCTCTTAATCTAGTCGCAACCCAGAATAAGAAAAATTTATTTCAATTGTCAACAATACAAAGTGTTAGACTGTTAATAAAAATTCACAACACTAGGAAATACCACTCAGAAAAATTATCAAGTCACTCACTCCACTGCCAAACTGAAAAAGAGATCGAGTCAAGTTAAATTGCTGTTTATATAGCCATGGTTTGCACACGGCACCAAAGAACGGTAGTCAAAGGCGCATGGCAACAATAATTGGCATAGTAACAATAACCTAGCATAGCAACAATAACACCGCATAGCAACTGCAACTCATCATGTGTTTATGCAGTGTTACCATTTTAGTCATTGCTGCTATCAAGCTGTTTTGCTAAATATATTTAAAGTAATTTAAACGACTTTATGTTAATTTCAATCAATATGGTACAATGACTTTCGCTTTGTTAAATATAGGTACTTACTTGCAAAGAAAACAAATTAATTTGTACAGTATATCGAATAAGATTGCGAATCATATTTACTTCTTCGAACTGGATTCATGGTAATAGGGAAATTTGATTGAATCATGGAATTTTGTTAAATTAGATGTCTCTAGTGCAATGTAGATGGCACTATTTTGTTCCACTACGTACCTTATTTCCATTTTATCGTCTAGTGCGTTTGTTTTCTTGAAGTTGGCTCACTGTCGTATAAAGTATTCATGTTGACGTACTATAGCTGACAGGAGAAACTTTTAATCGGCCGGTTCATGTAAACCTTTGGTAATATTTATAATTTTGAGCGACATAACATTACATAAATATCTGGAACATGAGCCGTCTGGCACATTATCTTAGTTCTAATTACATTTAGCACTTGATTGGAAAATTTGGCATAATTTGATTTTATGACCGAAACAACCTCATTTAAATATACTTTTTAATGAGTGTTCGACTTTCAACAGTCTGCATTACTTTAAGCAGCAAAGCGATATTATATCGGAGTCGATGGAACATCACCATAGGGAACTCAAAGGTTTTATACTCTCCATTGGATGTTTGAAAATGTAAAACAATTGTAGGTTGCGAGAGTTCAGATATACCACAATCAGCTATGTAAAGTGTTCATGTTGACGTACTACAGCTGACAGGGGAAACTTTTAATCGGCCGGTTCATGTAAATCTTTGGAAATTAATCAGGAAATATATTTATATTTTATAAAAAATGCCATGATTCTTTATGGTTTGTTTATTTTCCTTTCAGGATCTTCATCAATGGTAGGACTGGAACAAGCCACCTTAAATCAAGTAACATGGCACTAATACAAGATCTTCCAAGATTTTTAGTTTGGAATCTGAAGTTCCTGCTGAAGATCCTGCACTAGATGGTCCTGGAACTGGTTCCTGTTGTTGGTGCCTTGGAGAAGGTGCACTAGATGGTCCTGGAACTGGTTCCTGTTGTTGGTGCCTTGGAGAAGGTGGTGGTGAATCCTCGATTTCAATTATGTCCGGATCATCAAGTTGTAAATATTTCATTCTTTGACTGATTTTATTAACTTGTACTGCTGCCTGCAACTGCTTAAGTTTCTTTTCCAGGGTCCAAATCTTCTTGACTTCCTGCTCTATACTTCTTCCTGGAGTTGGAGGAGAACATTTGTTCCCGTCAGAGGATTCCATTATAATTTTAAATTTAAGTCTGTGTCGCAAAAGATTTTGAAGAAGACTAACTGCCCGTAGTTTCCTCCTATTTAACTTTGGCACAAAATCTGCTTATCAGATTAACGGTTAACAATTGAATTGCAAACAACAATGTTGCTATTGTTTTAACAATTTTGTGATGCATTGTAGCTAAAGTGCGTTTGAGCATTTGGTGAGGAATGTGGTCACATTTTATATGTATGTGCGTGTATGTAATTTTGGATGCAGTTTAATTGGGCTAACGAACAAAAAAAAATTATTTTTGTTTTTTGATAATTATATGTAATTTTATAGTTGTATGCAATTTATACATAAGAATTTCGTGTATTTTAATGCCATGATAAATACATTATGACATTGATATTTATACTTGGATTGAAAACGCTAAATTGGGTTGATTAACAAAATTATGATGGTTATTTGAACTCTCCTTTTAGGCCAGAGGGAGTATGGCGAATTTAGTTATTGGTCTTTTTAAAACCCCGTTTTGAGTTTTAATACTTACGACCCTTACTAGTTTGTCTGCTCCTGGATGTATATCGACAATACGTCCCAATATCCAATGACATGCTGGCATATTGGGTGCTTTTATGTCGACTAGGTCTCCTATTTTAGGATTGGAGGCTGGAGTCTGCCATTTTGGCCTGTTCTGCAAGGATAGATAGTCTTGGGCCCATTTGCTCCAAAACTGTTGTTGGAGTGATTGCACATAATTCCATCTTGTTATTGATGAAATGTTTCTTTCCTTTATAGGTTCTGAAAGAGTGATCAATGCACTGCCTATCAAAAAATGTCCAGGTGTTAACGTGGTAAGATCATCTGGGTCGTCTGAGACGGGACATAATGGCCTGGAGTTTAAGCAGGCTTCAATCTGTGCTAAGACGGTTGTGAATTCTTCGTAAGTTAACGATGAATTTCCTAATATGCGCCTAAGATGGTGCTTGATTGACCTAACTCCTGCTTCCCAGAGACCCCCAAAATGTGGTGCTGAAGGCGGGTTAAAATGCCACCGTATTCCGCCGTGTACTACCTTTGACGCTATTTCTTGATTTGCTTGTTGTATGGCAATCTTAAAGTTCTTTTGTAAAACTCTATCAGCTCCAACGAAATTCGTTCCGCAATCGGAGTATATATCCGTACATAGTCCTCGTCGACTAGAAATTCGTCGAAATGCTGCTATAAAGGCTGCTGTGGTGAGATCTGATACAGGCTCTATGTGGATGGCCTTAGTGGCCATGCAGATTAAAATACAAATATAGCCCTTATAGAACCGATTTCCTCTATGCTTGGACATTTTTAAGCTAATGGGACCAGCATAATCCACCCCAGTTTGTTGAAACGGTCTTGATATGTTAACTCTTGAGGCAGGTAGATTCCCCATGATTTGATTCCTAATTGTGGCGGATTGTTTGAAACAAATTATGCAATTGTGTAATACAGCTATGACTGTTTTTCGTCCTTGTGGAACCCAGAATTCATTTCGCATTGTTGATAGGACCAATTGTAGACTTCCATGCAAAGTTTTAATATGGCAGTGATTGATTATTAATGATGTTAAGTTATGTTCTCTCGGCAATATGATCGGGTGTTTTTGTTTGAAGGGAATATCGGCATTTTGCAGACAACCACCCACACGCAATAGTCCATGACTATCCAGAAATGTGTTGATAGACAAAACTTTGCTTTTGGAGGATAATAGAGTCCCTGCTTTTAAGTGTTTGATTTCACTTTCAAAAGCATCGTTTTGAGCTAGCTTGATTAGCAATTGTTTTGCCTGATTCATCTCAACAGGTTGTAGTATGGAACTATTGCCGTGAGTTGTGGGACCCGTTTTGCGGCAGTGGTTGATAAACCTGAAACAGTAAGCAATGACTAGTTTCAATTTAACAAACGTTGAGAATTTACTAAAAAGTTCATGAGTGTTTGACTGAGTAGTAGATAAACAGCTAACTCGCTTTTGTTCAGATTCTACGTTGCTTTCCGAAACAGGTAATGATTGAGGCCACCTTTTTTCAGGATCCATCAACCACTGAGGTCCATGCCACCACAATTGGTGGGAGTTTAATGAAGCAGGTTCAATTCCCCTGGAGTCGCAGTCGGCAGGATTCTCATTAGAACGCACGTGATGCCATGACTGTATATCAGTTAAATTTTGGATTTCTGCAATCCTATTTGCAACAAAAGTTTTGTACTTGTTCGGATGATTGCGAATCCACGATAGAACAATAGAGGAATCTGTCCAAGCGAATGTGGGGATCTTAGTAAAATTTAGATCGGTTTTAATTCGATCAATGAGTCGAACTAAAAGTACTGCGCCACATAACTCGAGGCGAGGAAGCGTAATAGGTTTGACAGGTGCTATTTTGGATTTTGCAATAAGAAAATTAACATGCACATTTCCTTCTTGATCTATAGCCCTGATATATACTTCCGCCGAATACGCGTGATTGATTAATCACTAGTGGTGAATATCCACCGTGGTATATGGATTGAGCTAATGTGAAATAGCTTTTCTTTAAATTGTCGCCAGTGCATGTCGATATGTGAAGGTATCGGCTCGTCCCATGAGCATCCCGAAAGCCATAAGTTTTGCATCAGAATTTTGGCTGTAACTATGATCGGAGAAACCTAGTGGGTCAAAAAGTGTAGCAATTTCTGACAACACAGAACGCTTTGTAGAAACGCGATCTGCGAATTGTTTATATTGCAAGGTGAAATGGTCAGTTCCTGGGTGCCAATGTATTCCCAGGGTTTTTACAGATTCATCACTTGCTAACCGTAATGGAAGTTGTACTTCCCTATGTTCTTCCGGAATGCTTGATAGGAGATCCGATGAATTGCGTACCCATTTCCTTAGATTAAAACCTGCTGACGACAAATTGTTAATCATCTGCGTTTGTATTTCCAAGGCTTCATCGATGGAATCTGCTCCAGTGAGCAGATCATCAACATAAAAATCACGCGGTATAATTTTGGCAGCTATAGGATATTTTGCAGCTTCATCAGTTTCTAATTGGTGAAGGGTCTTGATGGCTAAATATGGAGCTGGCGTTGTGCCAAATTTAACCGTGGTTAACTTATAGTCTCTGATGATCGCTGGGATTATTTCTCCAGACTATTCGTTGAAAATTTTGTTCTGGGGGTTGAATGTTGATCATTCGGTACATTTTCTCTATGTTGGCTGACATAGCGTATTTATATTTTCGCCATCGAAGTACTGTTGAGAAAAGCTCAGATTGCAGTACTGGACCTGTATGCAACTGTTCGCGTAAACTTTTCCCATTAGTGGATTTAGCCGAGGCATCAAAGACGACTCGAACCTTGGTCGTGGTGCTATCCTTGATGACGGCGTGGTGAGGAAGATAATAACATTTATCACGACTGGCTTCTTTATCAGCGAGAAGACTTTTCCTCGTAATGAGCTTTGACTGTTAAGGTTGACGCTGTGGAAATTGTGTGATTGTCTTTTAAATTGCCGAAAAGGATCCAACCTAAGGTGCTGTTTTGTGCTATAGGTGTACCTGGAGGGCCTTTTCGCAACCCTTCTAAACGGATTTCTCCATAAACGTCTGCTCCTAAGAGCATGTCGACTTTTCCTGGCTTGAAAAACAATGGATCTGCGAGTTGCAAGCCATGTACGTGGCTCCATTCCTTGCTTGGAATGGTGGACGGAGGCAGTATGTCCGTGATGGTGCTCACGATAAGAGCATTTATCGTGGTTATCTTACTCGAAGTTGAATAAGAGTGAATGTTTACTGATGCTTGTTTGCTAACACTCATATATTCTGACTTCCCTAAGCCAGTGATTTGCATCGATGTGTTCATAGTGGCCAATTGCAGCTTGCGTGCAGCAGCCTTTGTTATGAACGTAACTTGAGAACCTGAGTCAATCAAAGCTCGTAAAGTCAACATGGTGCCCTTTTTTTATGGAGCTTTAATCAATGCTGTGGCAAGCAAGGCTTATGTAGTTCGCATTGTTTGATTCGCGTGAAGCGTTTTAATTGATCCGTTGCATGTGGAAGGCGAGTTACAAGGTTGTACTTGTACGTGTGGGTTGTCTGATTGTTTAGGCGAACCCTGTGGATTTGTGATATTCCTATGCAGTAAGGAATGATATTTCCTCCCACATCGCTGGCACGTAAACTTGCTAGCGCAATATTTTGTATTGTGGCTTTTTGAAAGGCAGTTAATGCACATTCGATTTGACGTAACAACTTTGAATTTTGAATCGACGTCCAATTTGATAAATTTGGGGCATTTAAATAATCGATGTTGCTCTTTACACATTATGCATCTGTCGCCAGATGATGTAAAGTGAGTTGATGCTCTTGGTATTTGCGCTGATTTATTGGCTGGATTTGGTGTTGTCTCTGAGATTGCTTCGAGAGTTCTAAATCTTGTCTCTACAAACGTCTTCAAAGATTCAAGGGTAGGCAGCTCATCTGCACTGTTTACTTCTTGTTCCCATAAGCGATGAGTTTCTGCTGGGAAGCACTGCACTAGCATATAAATTAAGATTGTATCCCAATGTTTAGTGGGGACTTCTAATGCTTCGAGTTCGTATATACATACATTCAAAACATTTGTCCAGCACTGTTTTTATAGCCCTGGCTGACTCTTGTGTTGCTTTGGGTAAATTGAACAGAATTTTTAGCTGAGCATTAATTAACAATCGCTTGTTATAAAACCTGTTAAGCAATATCTTCCATGCGCTGTCATAACTCGAGTTGGTCATAGGAAGTTGACGCAATAACTATTCTGCTTCTCCAAAAACACTTGAATTCAAGTAATGAAATTTCTGCACTGGTGATAGCGCAGAATTGGTATGAACCAAGGAATGGAATAGATCGTGAAACGACTTCCATGACTCATATGAACCAGAGAATTTTGGTATTGTGATGCTAGGCAATCTCAGAAACGAAGAGGATTCATTCTCCGTGTTCGTTTTTGATTCCACTTTTGTTTCGAATGCATCTAGTGCATCTCTAAGAATGCCTCGAAAGATAAAGTATTGATTTTCCACCTTTGAAAATTTATCGCTTGCGAAATAATCGTACTTTTGAAGCTCACTATCTTCCAAAGCCTGGGTGGCTTGGATAATTGTATAGTGATCTTTCTTATAATTTGACCAAATTTCGCTTAGAGCGGTTAATCGCTCAGAAATAAGACCTTTCGTTCATTTCTCTACATCAGTATTTTTGTAGTTTTTGAGCGATTTTCAAATATTTGTGCAGAGGTGGCTTGGTTAGCGAAAAGTTTTTGAAGTGAAGATATGGTTGAAAGACTGAGAATATATACCACTAGACTTTAAATTTGGCTGCGAAGGACCATGAAATGTACTGCCCGTAGTCAGAGCGTACATGCAATAAATGAAATATGTGGTGAGAATTGATGCCGCTGGTATAAAGTTAATGGTTTTAATTGTATGTCTACAAATTATACACTTCACTTATAAACTAGAGCTTTAATACTCGATAAATGTAAAATACTAATAGCTCACTTTATCAAATTTCAATAAACGGAAAATATAAGATATGTAATAAATATAGTAATGTTGTTGCAATAAACTTTGTACTCACCTGATCTATGTTTGGCAGTTGATTGACTTGATTTCAATAACTTTAATAGAGCGTGGGATTGGGATATTCTTTATTCTGGTCGATACCCAGAATAAAGTGAGGTGAGTAGTTCTCACTGCAGTCGAAACCCACAGAAGTGTTTTATTAGTAATTTTCTTATTACAGTCGTTACCCACAATAAAGTGTTTTGTTAGTAATTTTCTTATTACAGTCGTTACCCGTAATAAGAATCTTTATTGTAGTCGGTACCCACTATAAAGTGTTTTGATAGTAATTTTCTCATTACAGTCGTTCCCCGTAATAAGAATCTTTATTGTAGTCGCTACCCACAATAAAGTGTATAGTATTAGTAAAATTTCTTATTACAGTCGTTACCAGTAATAAGAATCTTTATTGTAGTCGCTAACCACAGTAAAGTATTTAGTGTTAGTAAAATTTCTTATTACAGTCGCTACCCGTAATAAGAATCTTTATTGTAGTCGCTACCCACAATAAAGTGTATATTATTAGTAAAATTTCTTATCACAGTCGTTACCCGTGATAAGAATCTTTATTGTAGTCGCTACCCACAATAAAGTGTATAGTATTAGTAAAATTTCTTATCACAGTCGTTACCCGTAATAAAAATCTTTATTATAGTCGCTACCCACAATAAAGTGTATAGTATTAGTAAAATTTCTTATCACATTCGTTACCCGTAATAAGAATCTTTATTTAGTCGCTGTCCAAATAAATCTCTTAATCTAGTCGCAACCCAGAATAAGAAAAATTTATTTCAATTGTCAACAATACAAAGTGTTAGACTGTTAATAAAAATTCACAACACTAGGAAATACCACTAAGAAAAATTATCAAGCACTCACTCCACTGCCAAACTGAAAAAGAGATCGAGTCAAGTTAAATTGCTGTTTATATAGCCATGGTTTGCACACGGCACCAAAGAACGGTAGTCAAAGGCGCATGGCAACAATAATTGGCATAGTAACAATAACCTATCATAGCAACAATAACACCGCTTGCGCTATTTGCCACTAGTTTTTATTTGTTTTAGTTTTGTGGTGCCAAGAAGATATTATTGTAAAATTTACATATACATATTTATATATTTATATTGATATATTTACATATTATAGTAAAGTTCGACATCACTGCGGAGCTTAAGAATCTGATTATATATGTAAACAAATATAAATGTTGGGGGTTAAGGTCAAAATCGCACCAAACTCAGAGCATCTGTATGATAAATTCTTTTGTCGCACGAAACGTAGAGAGGATAAGCATGTTTAGCGACAACCATATTTCTGCTGCCAATCAGGGCTCTTTCGCATGCAAAATATCGCGCTCGTTAACCAGCCTTTATGTTTAAACCTTACACTATCCTTAACACTGGAAGATTTTTTTCAGTACCTTTCCACTCACCGAGCGAGAGGTTTATTTTTATTGTGTTCATGGATTTTAATGGATCTACGCAGAAAAGCTTACATGTCTATAATTTTAGCTTTAAGGACAAACAGAAGTGCTCAACGGCGACAGTGGATGAAGAACTAACTACAAAACCGACAAAAGTATGCCAATGTTGTTCTGCTAAAATAAATTAGCTTTACGCAAGTGGGAGATTACAAAAGCTATTTGCGCATTATTGCCGGTGCATTTATTAAATTACTGCGAATGGTGGAACCATTTTTGCTGAGGAAGAAGAAGAAGCGAAACGGCGGATATGAAATTTATAAATTGCGAAAAAAATTTGTGTTATTTATAGGATGTTACTATCAAAAAATTGAAAACAAAATTCTACTAAATTTTAGCAACTTTCTCGCCATCATTTTGTGTGAAATTTCTAAAATTTGGCGTCATTTCTATCGTCATGACGTACTGATGCGTCACTAGGAAAACTAGTAAAACATACTTTATAATAAAAGGTTTTTCTAAAAAACGGTGGGATATAGGCCGTTACATGTCTAAGATCAAATGAAAAGTAGCATTCTGAGGTTTGCAAATATTGCATGAAAATGTAACGATTTTCAGGCATTTTGGGATATCTTTAAAATTTGAAAAACTTAGATTTTTTTCAAATCTTTTACGTTGATGTCCTATAACTAAAGACCTGAGGTGGTGGAGTGACGGTTTACTAGCATCTGCACTAAAAAATTTCGATAAATAGATGAGTTGGTGTTTACTTTCTTTTAACATTTGCACGGTTAAACCTGGTTTTATTTTCACAAAAATTCTTAACAGTTTGTCTGCAGCTCATGTGAGCTTTGTTGCAATTCTCATTTCCTGTAGGTTTTCAAAGCTCTCAATGAAGTTACGAAGAAGTTCCCTTTCTTTCGTAATGCACTCAGCCTCAGTACATTTCCCTGCAGGAGATTGAGTACAAAAAACTCGCTGTCGCTATCACAATCCATTTTCTACCTATATCATACTTCTCCAAAAATTGGAAATGAACTGAGATATGAAACGAGTAACGAAGTAGTGCGCACACTACACTGTCATTGTAAGGTACATTATCTCCACTAGTAATGATGCCTGAATATCAGAAAATCCGAATAACATCATTACTGACTATTATTTCAGTTTCAGAAATCTTACACGATGGTTACTAATATCATTCTGGTAAAGTAATGATATTAGTACTGATCGCGTCAGGCCCGCAAAAGAGTTGAGTAAAGTGCGTATCAGTCTGAAATATATGGTAGAACGTACAATTTAAATTCAAATTCAAAATTGATAAGTTTGACTTTGCTCTCTGCCGTGCTAAATAACCTAAGGGCCTTCTCTCACGTTTATACCCTAGATGAAATCTCTTGGGTGTATTAATTTGTCATGCCATTTGTAACGCACACAAATAATGCTGGTAGAGCAAAGTGATAATATTGAAAGTTATTTCGAGTTTTGCATGTCCGTCCGTCCGTCCGTTCTGCCGATAACTCGAGAACGCGTTTACATAGAGAGCAGAGCTTTTGCACATGGTCTTTCTCGAAAAAAAAATTCAGTCTTGAAAATGGGACCAATCGTGCAATTCCTTCGTAGGGTTTCCATAAAAAACTCTCGTTTTTCACTATTTATTTGGACACTGCCTGAGAATGCGTCGACGTAGAGACCTGAAATTTGATACGTGGTGTGTTTGTTAAGTAGATAGGTTATAAATAACACTTCTAATCAAGATTTATTGTGGTTTTAATCAATTTAATATCAATGGTGTACAAGTTGCTCGTGGCGTGCTTTTAAACTACAGATGTGAAGCGGTAAATTACGCCAATAGAGTGCCTTTTACAACGGCAAAATGTGAGTGTATGAAGAACAATTATTGAATGCAATGAACTGAAATTTTAGCCAATATCATGGTACCTACATTACTGAACAATAACATGTAATGCATTGTGAAATAAAAGTTTCTTTGAACTCATTTAACATTTAAAAGTACTATCACGGTAATAATGAGTTTATATAACTCCAGACATGGTGCTTTTATAGCAATAGTACATGAAATATAAAAAGGAATTAATCGGACAACCCTTTCTTGGTTCATAGAAACCTACCATAAAGTAGATGTGTAGATGTGCTTTTCCAGTTTAAAAAATGTAATTTACATAATAATTACAAAAATGTAATTTACATTGCGGGTTCAAAACTGGATAGAAATGTTCGCATTTTCTTAATTCGAGCTGTGGATGCGAATTAGTAATTTCTCACTAAAAATGGTCTGTACAATTTCGAGACTACTCTTAATCACTCCTTTGGAATGCGATTTTACTTAAATTATTTCATCATTATGTCAGAATCAGACTGTATAAAAAATGCATAAAAAGAAATCTTATACTGAAGTAGATATGAAAGCGACCCTGAATCGTATTGACGAAGGACTTTCAATACATGAAGCCTCAAAACTATTTAATATTCCTCGAGGAACCATACAAAATCGACTGTATGGAAGATATAAGGAAAATGTTAGAGGTCATCCGTCCATACTCTCCGGCTAGGAAGAGAAATTATTTGTTTCATGGCTGCTCTCCAATCAGGAAATTGGATTTCCTCGACGAAAACAAGACATCCAAGCTAAGAAAAAACCCTTTGACTGATAATATGCCCGGAGAAAAATGGTATAAGTCCTTCTCAAGGACCACTCAAATTTAATTGTAAGAACACCAGAGTCAATAACTGACGCCAGTTCAAAGGTATCTGAAAGGAACATAAGAGACTGGTTTGTAAATGTAAAGTGTTACCTCGAAAGAAAGGGAGATCAGGACGTAATGAAAGATCCCGAACGTAATTTTAATGATGACGAAGCTAATTTTCTTGAATGTCCAAAGTCGGATAAGTGTTAGCTGAGAGTGGTAATGCATTAAGACAACTTGTTATTAGTCAATACCTTTTTAGGTTTTTCTTTTTTTTACTTGGGCTTCCGTAATGTCTGTGATGTTTTCTTTTTCTGCATCTACCTAGGTTGTATTGCCCGTAGTTAGAGCGTACATGCAATAAATGAAGAGTGTGGTGAAAATTATGCCACTGGTATAAAAATAGTGGTTTTATTCGAGTAGTCACTGCACTAAATGTTTCAAGTTCAATAAATACTATAACTTGAGAACAACAAGATATATATATATATATATTTTATAATATAAAAAGCTGAAACCAATGTTTAATAAATGATTAATATATACATTTGTTTTATACAACTGTAGCAATTGACTTGTACTCACCTGATCGATATATAGCAACTGATTTACTTGACTTTTTATTTGATTAAGGTTTGGGAGTAGGATATTCTTTATTGCAGTCGACACCCGCAATAAAGTGTTTTGTGTTAGTGATCTTCTTACTACAGTCGAGACCCGCAATAAGACTTTATTTTCTTATAATCTATTATGCTCGTGATATTTTAACACGATGCTGGGAAAACTACGTAATAAACTCCCCAGAACGTAGTTCATTGGGCGTGGAGATACCGGTCTATCGGCTTATTTTTTCTGAGGTTATTAAAATAACAATCCACGCATTAAAGAATTTATGTATTCTTTAATAATGCATTCCCTGATAGGATGACAAATATATTGAGAGGAGAAAAGTCACAGGTCACAGCTGGTGATGAGAGTTATACATGGGTCGTTTAGTGCAGCAGCTAGAGTGAAGTTGATCAACAATAACAGCAATGGACAATAATGACTATTTTAGTTAATTATGCTGAATCTTAGTCACAAAAAAAGCAATTAATTCAATGAAAGAATTATTGAAATCGGATAAAAATGACGAAGTTATAGCTATTTTAGCGCCGCATTCTCAAAAACGCGCTCTAACATGATGGCGTCACGATACATAATACAATTCGCGGTCTATCGCAGCCCGAGTGTAGTTGCTGCGCCGCCGTGATAGAAAGTGCTCGGGATTGGATTTGTTTTGGATTTATTTTATAAAATATCGTCTTATAAATATTATATTGTGCAAACTGGCATCGTGCGTGTTGTGTACCGTGGCGTGATCACCAGATTCGCCGTTTTTAGTTTCCGTTTTTTTAAACTTCAATAACTTTGTCATTTTTTTACGGATTTGAGTCATTCAAAAAGAAATATACTCAGAAATATATATTGCTTTTGATCTGATATATTAAATTTGAAAATCTTGTAGTAAGATTGTTCTCCATTCATTATGTTTTTATTTCTTGCCAATCGAGTTTCATATATTTTTAATAATAATTTTTCTCCAAAGTAAATTTCTACGCCTGCTGTTCCGAATTTAATTTTTTTCTGTTAAATATAAGTAAATAAAAAGATTTCTCTTTTGGATTTTTACCGGGTTAAACTTAATTTTGTTCAAGAAAGAATATTTTGGGATTCTCCGGTATATAGCAAAAGCTAAAAAATGTTCTAATTTGTTATTTCATCACACAACTCATTAATTTTTGGTGACAAGTTTCAAGTCTTGGTTTGACTCATCAACAGGTCCCAAATAGCGAAATTGGGTGATTTGAAAAACAAATGAAAAAATGAAAAAAAGAAGAAAGAAATGAAAAGTTTGAGAAAAATAGAAAAAACATTTTTTTTATTTATTAAAGAAATGTAAAAAATTTTTAAAGAAGCAGATTCATTCGAAGCGAATCGAACCTGTATACGCCACGTAGTGGGCTGAAAAGTAAAGAAGAAAAGGAAGAAGAAGAAGCGTTTCGTGTCAGCAGAAAACCTTCCACTCATCGGTGCAGCTTGGTTTTTTGCCTGCTGCAGACGCTTGAAAATAGATCAAACTGATCTCTTCTCATATAAACTCATAGATACCGGAGAATCCCAAAAAATTCTTTCTTGAACAAAAATAAAGTTAAATATAAGCAACAAAAGTGAGATCGATGAAACGTCATCGTGAGAATCATCATCGCCATAATTTATATGGTCATTCTGCATTTCAATCTGCTGGTACTTCAGAAGCAAAAAGTTCTGATATTTTATCAAGTCCACTTGATAGCCACAGTCATAGAGGCTTCTGTTCCTGTTCTGTTCATATAAATATTGTAGGCATTAAGAGGTTCAGCTGAATCGCACAGCAGTCAAAAATTCGAAGATTCGTGAAAATCTAGTTACTCAAGGTTTTCTAGTGCTCTTGATATCGACGTCTATATGAAGGTGGTAGCTTCAAGCTACATTTACACGGTGAAAGTAGCTTTCGTAAATAAATTTCATGACAAGTACTTTCATGAAATTTTTGTTTACACATTTGTTACCGTTTGTTACGTAAGTAGTGTTCAGCACAATGGATGCAAATAAAATTAAATTACTGTTCTCTCGATGTTCTATCTTCTTCTCACATTCACCTTTCATGACCTTTACTTCAGTGGGCCCAGAGAGTGGAAAGTTACTTTCGTGAGTAGAAGATTTGTATGGAAACATCAAAATGAAACTACTTGCGAAAGCTACTGTCGCCGTGTAAATGTAGCTTAGGACTAAGTAATTCGCTTCACAAAAAGTTATCGAATGCTGAAAAAAAGTTCAAGTTCACACAACATTCCGAATTTTGGTGCAGTATCTGAAAGGTACC
The DNA here is from genome assembly GCA_963930735.1 of Dioctria linearis. Lineage (NCBI taxonomy): Eukaryota > Metazoa > Arthropoda > Insecta > Diptera > Asilidae > Dioctria > Dioctria linearis. The sequence continues at coordinate 75,337,058 of OZ005740.1, read as the reverse complement.
AGCATTATCCTCATTCAAAACTTTCATATTCAATATCGAATTCATCTGATTTAGGTGGTTTATCGGAAATCAAGCATTGCCGGCAATAGAGATGCAAGTGATGATTCTATGTATGCATGAAAAATATTTTAAGTGTTCAAAATAGTCCAGTGTCCCGCAGAGTGAAGAAAAACGAGGTGAAAAGCCTAAAGTGCTGGCTAAGTTTAGCCAGGGAGTTTCCTCCACCAGCCGGTCTGACAACTGTAAACAGAGTATCACAGTTCTCTATTATGAAAGAAGAAATTTATTTATTTATTTATTTATTTAATATGATATTGAGAAATTCGCCAATTTAAATTTTCACTCTAAGAGTATCTTCAGAGAGAAGTCGGTTCGTTATATGCCTATTTGCAGATAAAGCTGGAAAGAAAATGACAGCCGCATTGTTTAAACTTGTTCAAATTTATATGGGAGATCGAAAATCTCGAGTGGGTGTTAGTTTAAACGGTTTAAACTCAGTTGCAATTATATCATATTCGATGTAGCCAGAGCCTTGTTTGTTAAAACAGATCCATCACGTGACGGTAAGGATGGCACTTAGATAGGAGAGGCTATATATTCCGCATCCACATCTTTTCATGAATCCACCTGCAACTAGATAAAACTTATTAGAATAGGAAAGAAATAGAAAGGTAGAGATATTTGCTTTAAATAATTTATTTTCAATTACTTTCCTTTCTACTTTCAGCAATTCTTGGTCACCAAACTCTAAAATATGGGATTCTTTCGGGTTCTAGTTAAGCGGCCGGCCGGTTTATTTATAGCTGGTTTTTTTTCGTTGCCTGTGTTTTTTCAAAGCTCTGCTTCTATAAACCGAGATTTAATTATAATATTTTATTGAATAAAATACTTACAAAAAGGTCGAAGCTATATCCGAGATACTATACCAAGATTGAAATATTATTCAAACAGATGGCCTAAGTAGATGATGCTGACCATTACTTCAAATATACTATATACTAAAGGTTTCACGTTTTCTGGACGCTGCTTAGAAAATTGAGGAAATGCTTCTTCCAACCGCTGGTCGTTCAACATCCTAGCTCTGTATTTCATTCTTTCCACTGAGCTATTTAGGTTTTTGATACTGCATTCCAAGATGTCCAATTCTGCTTTTGATGCAAGCCTAGTAGCCGATCGACTCTCACCCTGCGGAATGCTACTTGTGAAACATTCGCGAAATTGGCGCAGTTGTGGGTAATTAATTCTGTATTTATTATTTCTTGATCTTGCGAATTTTCAAGCTACGTCTATGCTCGCATCGTCGGGAACATGCAGCATTTTGGCGAAATCAAATATAAATTCTTTGGTATTGCTCAGTAAGTCTTCCAATTAAAGTTTTTTTTTATTTTATTGTTTTCTAATCACATTGACTTTCTATGTTCTGTATTTACATACCTCCAGTGTATGCCTGCGTTTTTATAGTTCAATTTTTTTATGTCACCAATCCATTTGTAACAAGTAGAGGATTTGAACGATTGCTGGACGAAGTTATCCCAACTATGTTGGGCATTCATCTCAACTATCCCCCGCTTCCCTTGCAGATATATATATATAATATATATGTAAATATTTATACAAGTCTATCGCTTTATCCCTGCTATAGTCCTGCGTTTTGCATGTTATTAATGTATAACAAATAGATTCGGCCGCAATTTTCTATCCGTTCTCTCATTTTTTCTCTATATTTCACTTTATTTAATGTATCTATTGTCCAAAACTTATCATTGTAGGACAAGCTAAAGTTAGCACTTAATATGGAGACAAAATTCATTGCGTACCCCTTTTCACCTCCTAGCTCTATTCACTGATGTTTGAATATAATCATAGATGGCATAAGAACTAGATGTCGCATAGAGTACCAGAAAAAGTATACAGATTTTAAATCGCTGGTCCATTCCGGAATAGACCACAACATGTTTCAGAGGTGCTGAGAACAAATGTTCCTTTAACAGTGGTTTTGTACACATTTGGTCGACTCCCTCAACATGATAGATGCTGGAAAATATGAATCACTCGACGTATCTATCATCATTTATCTTTTCATGTTGCTGTACTGATGAAACTAAAGGAATGATGCACAGCACAACATATTCGGTGTGGTGGGTGGGGCGTAAACGTACTCATAGCGATCTGCATTCAATAGATGCTGTCATCGGTCGCTGTGGTGACTGGAGGCGAGCATAATCTACGTAGAGAAGTAAAGGAAAGGAACTGCAAAGTTTGTATGCGTGAATGAAGCATTTTAATTGTGCAAATGTATGCCAGCTGTCGGCAAAGGACAGGGCCATAGCCAAACTAATAACATACAGACCAGTGCCTCGCTCCAATATAAAATTAACAATGCCTCGACCTGATGTTGGGAAGGCCGCAATTTTTTCTTAGAAATTTACTAGAATATTTTTTGCTTATTGCTTGTCCATTAAATTTCTAAGAAAAAATTGCGGCCTTCCCTGATGGAAGACATAATTGATTAGAGCTCTCGACCTGGGCCAATGCAAGAAAATTCGATGGAAGAAATTTCCAGTCAATTTCTAAAAAAAATGTGGCCTTCCCCTCATCGAGTTGTGGTAATGATGATTTTGTATGGAGCGAGGCATTGCCGGCTTACCCTTTGGGCACGTCATCAAGTGCCAAGTCGAGGCATCGTTTATTTTATATTCTACAAAAGCCTTGAATATTTTTGTTCTACGTGTCTAGACTTCGTATGTATAGTTTGTCAAAGACAGGGCGAATTGTAGGAAAATTGTTAAGTTCGATAGGAGAATATTTAATTGGTGCAAAGCTGTCATACAATACCATTCCAAAAAATTACTCTCAGGGGCAGATGAATTTAATAAAGTTGTTTCTTTTAAATCAAATCAAATCCTAATAACTGCAACAAAATAAAAAGTATTTCCAAAAACGAGACAAGAACGAAGTAATGTTAACGTCCCTCCCACGGCACCGAATATGTTGTGCTTTGCAGCAGTCCTTTACTTTAATCAGTACAGCAACATGGAAAAGAGAAATGATGATAGATACGTCGAGTGATTCATATTTTCCCGCATCTACTATGTTGAGGCAGTCGACCAAATGTATACAAGACGGCTGTCAACGCAACATTTGTTCTCGGTGCCTCAGAAACATGTTGTGGTCTATTCCGGAATGGACCAGCCATTTAAAATCTGTATACTTTTCTACGGTATGCTATGCGACATCTAGTTCTTATGCCATCTATGATATAATATATCGCAAAAGCTGCGACCGTATTAAAAAATTTTTTTTGCCTGACAATATAGCCGATTTTAATTTTCATATAACAACTTATAATACATTTCACCAGTTTATATATATGGTTTTTGTCGACTTCCATATCTCTTATATGCTCATTTAGAGAGGGAAAAAGATCAATGAAATTTATAACTTTCATAACTTGCAATGTTATTTTCGCCTTTAAATTTTTTTCATTTAAATTAAATGTACACGAACCTTTTAGATGGCATTTAATAATTTTTTCTGACTGTGAGCAAATATATGTTACGTCAGCAGAAGGAATAACTAGACCCCCTCGAGTTTTCCTGAATATTAAATTGTTGATTGAAGGAGCTGCACCACCATTTTCTGCGAATAATGCTAAATTGCATTCACTACGTTTTATAATTTTGCCAACCATTTTGACGACGTATCCGCTAATATATCCTACGACATTACTCTGAAAATCAGACAGACTGTCTGAGTATATGTCCACGAGTTGGAGAATATCATCTTCTAAATATTGATCTTCAAAATCAAAATTATCTGCCGCATCTAATAATAGATTCATACCATCTTTTCGTACTGACACCGTACTGGATGACACTTTCAATATATTGCAGGCATCTAGTTCTTGTACATTTCCTGCCGAACTTTTAATTTGGGCATGCGTTAGTAACCCATTAAAATCCGTTATAAACTGTAGCGCAGTGGGGTTATTGTTCCAACCTGATTTACTTCGTATAGCACAAAAGAACAGTTCTAAGTGATCTTGGCTCAATTTATAACTTAGAATATATTTTAATGAGTTCGTAGTAATACATAAGTCAATGTATAATGATTTCAGTATCTCCAGGCCTATGAATATTCCTTGAAATCCTGTATTAATCCTTGTCTTATAAATTAAATTGAGTTGGGAGTTTTTAAGAGTTAGTATATACTCTTGAATGTGAGCAATTTCTTCTAAGCGTTGAGCGTAGTTCTTTGCGTTGAATGGAGATTTGGTATCCTTCCCATAGGCGTTTTGCGAATTTAAAAAGTCAAACGCCATATCCATTATTCGTAAAAATTCAACGGTCGCTTCACTTTCACTAAACTGTGGGAGCTGCAGATCAACATTGCAAAATTCAATAGCATCGGCCACGCTTGAACTTATTAATTGAGCAGCGTACTTTACTTTCATTTTATTTTTTTCCCATTCTATGTGCCGCTTGGAAAGTTTATTGCCCAGTTTTATGTTTTCTGTTTCCTGTATTTCTTGGATGAATTTAATATATTTCCAGTTAATTATTCCTTTTTTGGAAATAAATGTTTGGTTAGAAGCAAAATGGTTTCTTATGAGCTTGAGTGCATGACAGGGGTCAAGAAGTATATAAATACGTTTGCCAGGATTGCTGGGACTATTAAAGTAGGGCCTTGGTTGTGGTAAGTCAATGTTACTGCCTAAGAGCCTAAACATGCTTTTATTATAGCTAGGGCCATCGCATGTGAGACACACTATTTCAATACCTATAGCTTGTAAACGCTGTACTGCGTCTAGTACAAGATTTGCTCGCTCTTGGGCATTTAAGTTATGTATTAAAAAGTATGCTATAGGTATTTTCCACGAACTGTTTATTGACACTACCATAAACACATATGCTTCTGTGGCTTCCATGTCCTCTTGGCCCAAGTTTTCGAGTCCCATGTCCACATAACCCCTTATTTTATTGCCGCCGACTAGCTCTATTCGCTTCATTATAGACATTTCATCAATTACTAATGAGCATAAGTTTTCCTTTTGTTGCTCTTTCATTATTTTAGTCTTCACTACTAGTGTAATAAAAGCTTCTTGTACGAAACCTAGTTCACAGTCAACACTTGAGTACCACTTTCTAATTGTAGCTGGATGAGGCAATGTGTTTTTAAAATTGTCCTTACGTAATCGTAGGCCTTTGGAGAATAAAAATGCAATGTGGTGGAGAATATTCTGAGATCTTTTGAATAGAACTTTCCCTTGTTTTTACCATGGACGATATTTAGAAATAAAGCTTTTGGTATATTCATCCCTGTTTTTCTAAGCGGTTGAAAACTACGTTATCAATTTAATTTTTTCTCTTCAGTTCCATTGGCAAATCTTTGAAATTATTCCTTTCTATCTTTTTCTTCAAATTTCGTAATTTATCATTTTTCTTTTGTAGCCCATATGTGTATTTTGTATAAGGATCTTTTTTTCGTTTAAATATCTTTGTTGCTTTCTTGCGTGGTATAAAATTACTGGGGCCGGCTCTTGCATAAATATTTTCAGCGCTAATGCTGGACGAAATTTCTTTTTATTTATTTTCTTCGGGTATACGATTTTCTTTTCCTAAACCAATAAATGCCGCTTTTCAACTAATGTCTTCATATATTGTAGATTTTTCTGCGTTATTGGCGTTATTACCCTCCGTCTCTTTTTGTATTTCCACATTTCCCATAACTATTGGGCATTGGTTACTATTATCACCGTTGTTTATATCCTCGTCAATATAAATTGATTTTGCGGCTCCAGAAGTATTTACCTTTAAGTTAGGACGCCATTAAAAATTTAAATATGTTAATAGATACTATAACTTTTAAATTTTTGTTAGTTCTTTGACCAGTATTTGAATATATACGGATTAAATTTTGGATATATAATTAAAAATTGTTTTTTAAAATATGCAAATTGTATAATTATTTGCATAATAATAAATTAAAAAAATCAATTATTGAAAGGACTTTTTGTAAAACATTTGGATTATGCTATGTACTGGGTGGACCATATTCAACTAACGATTTAATAAAATATTTTGTGATACAGGCTAGCTTCGACGGCACAGTTTTTACGTGCCGCGCACGAAAATGGATAGGTAACACGAGTAGCACCTCAGTCCCACCCCTCTTACCAATCCATTTTTGTACGCGGCGCGCAAAAACTATGCCTTATCTTATAGAAGAGCTAACTTCAATTCGAATCCCGGTTTGATGGATCATACAAAACAGCTTCAAAATAAATTTTTTTACTCTGTGCATATATGTATGCTCTCATGCAAATATAGTTATTTAAATAAGAGTAAATAAATAGTAGATATAGCCTGATTTAATTTTACTTTATGATTTTGAATTGGTGGTCGTAAATGAAAGAGGTGATAGGTGTTAGGGTAAAACCTAGATACTTAACAGTCCATAGAATATCAATGCTGTTTAAGATGAGGTTGGCGCTTGGAAGATATTCAGTTTTTCTATTTCGCGTGAAAAAAATGGATTTCGTCTTTTCGGAGCTTATTACACCCTGGATGATATCTAAAGGGTATACTAACTTTGTCATTCCGTTCGTATCACCTCGAAATAATGATGGTAGAGCAAAATGGATTTGGAAGCCCATTAATATGATCGAGTATATCCTCTTCTGAAATTGAAAGGATAGTAAATGAGCCGTTGTGAGAGTCGTTCATATGAATGAAGTTGCTATTTTGAGGTTGGTAATTAGACGAAGCAAATGCATTGTCAAAAAAAGAAGCAAACATATTGCAAATTTCAGACGAATCATCACTAACAGGTTCCTTGTACTTCATGATATTGGGCTAGTTGTCCGTTCTTTTCTTCATTTTAATAAACTTAAAAAGGATGCGTGGGTCATAAATAATTTCGTACGGATGCTTTGAACATGCTCATCAAAAAGTATAGACGAAAGTTTTTTGAACTCATTATATGATGTGAGGAAATCGGTGGGACTTATAATGTCTTTGTCTCTCTTACAACTTTTTCACAGTTTATTCTTTCTATTTTTAAAACGTTTCAGCTCTTTATCATGGCGGTGATGTTTTAGATATCCGCTGGCGCTCCCGGGGAACATGAGAACAGAATAAATCGAAAATAATTATATAAAACTTAGAAACATCACCATCAACGCTATTGCAAGACAGCAATGTGTTGAAGTCAATAGATGTAAGTCTACTGGTAGGTTCCGAAAAGTTAGCCTTTCTAAAATTGAAAAAGTATTGTGTTTCGTCACAATTTGTTAAGATTTCGGTTTCATAGCAATATGTAATTAGACATTCTAGCTGGGCTAGGTTCAACTATTAAGTTAATCTTGAAGCATTTATTTTAACGGAAAATCGTTAAAATTATCTCATTTATGATCACCAATTCAAAATCACCAAGAACATATATTACCAAGGCCCAGGCTGTCAGAAATATAAGTTTTTTTAGTGTGTCTGCTAGGAGCTCATAAAAAAATCTTAATTACCTCTAGGTCGTTGACCAAAATTTGAACTGCCATCGGTACGGCACTTTTATTTAGTCGAGTTCTAAAAGACGTGCGGTTTATATCGCTGTTATCAAAATGCAGACCACACATACGTGCCGATTGCATTTTTTTGGTAATTTCCTGTTGCGAAACTCCCAGTATATTGCACCAATGATTGCGTAATTCTGGATCCATGGGAAATCTTCAGTAATAAAAAAAACCTTGTGAACTATCTGCAATTTGACAAGTTGGCTTAACATACCGAAACAATATAAGTGGGCTTCCTTCCACCACAAGTCCTTTTTTTCCCAGGGCAAAATTCTACACGACACTTATCACACATTATATATAATATACACACAACTTTGCACAATCAACTATAGTTTTAAAAAAAACTGTGTATGTAACTATAATCCACTATAGTTTTGAAAAAAACTGTATATACATATTATTTTACTTATATAAAAAAAATCCGAGGGATTTCTTCAACGGTCACAAATTAATAACGGTAAATCTTCAAGCGAATTCCGCTAGTGTCTCTGCATGTTTCTTAGTGCAGGGGCATACAAAAATATACAGGGTGATCTGGATCAATTGGACAAAATGTAAGGAGTGACGTAGGATTTCTAGACGAATAAAATACGATTGATGAAGTTAAAAAAAAACAAACAGTTAGAACATGATCGTTTATGTCGAAAAACATATTTAGAGCGAATTATAATGAAACCCATTTTTTGCGTTTTTAATTATAGGTTTATTGGAAATAAATTGCTTTATACTTTTACAAGTTTGAAGCTATATACGACTGTCTAATTTGTCATTTCCTGGTACTGATCCGTCTTCATTGTGCCCTTCGCAAAATCTACTGGACCACTAGTGTTTGCTCTACGCTAATAACACATTACCATATAATAAACAGAGGATGCTAATGCAACCTTCAACGCAAGCTTCGACGTAGCATTCGATGGCCTCTTCATAAGAAACTGGTGGTACTCCGTTGTAGTTTTAACAGGCATTCACCATTAAAATCTTCTCTTACCTTATATATTATTTAAAAACTTGCTGTAGCATGAAATTGAAAGTTGTGCAAATGTACCTGACGAATGCTTCTTTGAATGTAAATTTTAACGTGATTAACATAGATGTAGAATTATATAATATTGATTTGTAGTTTAGAATAGAATTACAATAACATTGGAAGAGTGCAGTTAGCTCATCTGATCACTGCGGTCTTCAAAAGCGCTGGGACATGCACATGCGGCAAGTACAGTACAAATGCATAAAAGGTTTACTAGTGCTTTCTTATCTTGAGTTTCGTTGTATTATAGAAGACGACAGTACAAGTACTGCTTTCTAAAGCATGCTATAGCAATATCTATGGCAAAATGAACTTCCAATAACACAGCAAGACTAGCAAGTTCATTTCAAGGCTTTGGCTTACACATTGCAGCATGCTTCAGTTTTCGGTTTTGAGCGGCATTCGGGGGGAGGAAAAATTCCTTGCTGCACTTTTTTAAGCTGCAGCCCCGCCAGCATACCAATATGCATGGAAATATGTAGTTTCAGCCATTTTTACCTACGATTTGAGGTGATAATATAATAATTTAATTCTCAACGTGCTGAGAATTTGTGAAACAGTTATTTTTTATATCAACAACTGTAACTTGATTGAGGACGTACACAATTAACAGCGGTAATTATAGAAGAGCCAAAACTAACGTTTCAGCTTTCGCTTGTGCTTAGACTTGTCATCACAATAATTTTGCTCTGCAGTAGTTCCTTAGCTAATTACCGAGTTTAATTGGTGCGTGTTCAATTAATTTACAGTTTTTGATATAAATAATAACTATCACAAGTTCACAGCAGTTGACAATTAAATTATTATATTATCACCTCAAATCGCATGTAAGGAACTGCAAAGCAAAATGGCCGAAACTATTTGCTGCACAGAATTTTTCGTCCGCCGAATGCCTCTCATCGACCAAATCAACACATTACATGAATATCAATATATTACATTACAGTTCTTTAATTCATACAACCAAATTGTATTCTTCTTTCGTTGTGACACAAATGTTACAAATTATATCCTTTTAAACATATCAAGCTTTCTAAAAAATCAAAAATAATCTAGTCAGAATAAATTATTATAGGTATTATAGTATTATGAATATTATATCATTCTAACTTCGAAGAAATGAATGAAAATATTTTATGTACAAAAAGAAATATTAATTGTGCGTTATTCTAAAAATAATGTCCCGCGTTTTCACACTATAATAATTATAACAAATTCTAGAATTAAAAACACTTTTTATAAATATATTACATGCCTGCATAAGAACATGCCCCATACAAATATCGCTTACTGAACGCTCTCTCATGCTATTTGATGTTTTTATGTTGGCTGCAAATGCTATCACTGCAGGAAGAATAAGATAAAGATAGTGTTTTCCATGCTCCGTCTCGCTTGCCCATACGCAGGATTCAGGAAAAAATAAGCTTTTGAAAATTTAGGCCGGAATGAGTTTAATTTCTTATAAAAGTGCTTATAAGCTATTAAAATATCACTTGGACACAAAATAATATATTTTTTTAATTTAAATCGACTTTCGGGTTTAAAATTTCATATGATTGGTTGAGATTTACATATTTTTTTATGTAGTAAGCATTTTAAAGGGTTGTCAAAGCCTGATATACAGAATAACATTTTATGTGCCACATGAAATAGCAATACGCTCAGTCCATTGTTATAAAACAGTGGTACCATCGTACAAAATTTAACACTATGTACTTTTTATTTATATTTTCAAATGTTACTTATGATAATTATAATGAATGAGAATAAAACTAAGTAAAAACGCCGAAAAAGTCATGTTTCTTCTATGGGCCCCTTCCCCTTAATTTTTAATCTAATTTAATTTTTATAATTTGTTGTTATACATAGCAACAAAAGAAGTACACACTCTGTGCAACTTTCAACTGTCTACCTGTTACGGTTAATGAGGAACAGCCCGGTGACAGAGAGAATGAGAAATGCCGAATAAACCACGTTTCTTGTATGGCGGCCACCTTTAATTTTTAATTTAATTTTATTTTTATTATTTGTTGTTATATCGCCACAGTCTGTGAAAATTTCAACTGTCTACCTATTACGGTTCATGAGATACAACCTGGTGATGGACAGACAGCGAAGTTTTAGAATAGGGTTCCCGTTGTTACCCTTTGGGTACGGTACCCTAACAAGAAGAACGAAATATAAAAAGGTAAAAAAAAACAAAGAAAGGAAAGAGGAAATCAAAAAAACTCGTGCGAAAAATTAAATGCCGCGGAATGAAAAAGCCAGACTCCTTTTAAAACAAAAGGAAGAAAAAACAAAAACAAAAGAGACTGAGAGAAATACAACTAAACTAAAGTGGTCAACAGCCTTAAAAGGGGAAAAAAAATGCTTCCAGCCAGCGAGAAAAAAGAATTTGCAATAAAAATAAACAATATGACCTGAGAAATTCTAATGCCGTTATGCTGTTAGCGGATAATGCTTCAGATGTGGCGGATTATTAATACTGTTACTGTCTTTTATTTTTATTTATTTTTTATTTATTTAATTTTTTTTGGTGGAAAATACTGTTTTTGTTTTCTTTATTTACATACATAGATAGATCTACTATAGTTTTATTTTATTACGGTTTTTGTTGTGTTTGTATGATATATGATGTATTTACTTGAATTAAACATTTATCTACTTCGTTTTAAAATTGTGCTTCTTTACTCCAAGAATTGGTTTTGCTTCAAATATCGAGGCTCGAAGTAGGAGGATTTGCGCGGCTCGAAACTAGCCAAAAGTGGGCTCGTATCTGGATGATAGCGCATAGTTCAAATAATTCCATATTACGACAATTCTATTAATATAAATTACTGTTGTTGCAATAAATCACAGAAAATTAAAAAGCTCTTAAGGGGGTTCGAAACTTTGTGGTTTACCCTATGTTTTGCGATTCTGCGTAGTTTTCGTGCTATGAATCTTTTAATAGATTTTCGAAATTTTTGGCCGGATGAATTGGAAGAACGAACCAATTAGATGGCCCACATGCCCACACGCCTCCGTGACCACAACCTCAGTTAGTTTTTTTTTTTTTTTTTTTTTTTTGTTACAAAGAAATAACATACGCCCGAGAATGTTTAAATGAACCCGAACTGAGGTGGTAAATTGAAGAAGCCGAACGTCCAGTAAAAGGCAACAGAAAAATTTTTAGACGATTAAAAGATAATTTCTTGCGCAAGTGTAGGAATTTGAGGCCATAATTTTGAAAACCTTTTGTAAACAAACTTATTATTATCACAATCAAATATGTGCTATTAATTCAGTAATTTGTATTATTATGACAGCTTACAGTCTAGTACAGTTTTTAATGTTACCCAGGAACTAATGAATTGTCTTTTTGATTTTTCATTTAAAGTTGAAAATTCAAGTGTGACTCACGTTAGAGCGAAAATTCTCCAATTTAGGTCAAATCTTTTGAAGCCTCCATTAATGTGCATTAATGTGCAATTGATAAAGAAAGAGTTAAGAAAAAATCCAGAAAAAACCTTATACAAATTTAAAATATATATATATATATTTTAAAGCAGCTCCGGCTGAAAATTTCAAAACCCATTAAAAAAATGTTAACTAGAAAGCTACGCAAGATCCCAGATCATACATGGAGGTTGTGAGAGCTAGTCTCGGACGTGGGAGGGAGTGCCGGTTTTTTATTGGACAACTCAGTTTTTAAACTTCAAATATAAAATTTTATTAAATACTTCAATGTATTATAAATTCATTTCCTTAACCTAATATCACAAATTCATTTACTAAAAAACTAACCTACAAACTACTAAAAATTCAATATAAAAATTCAAGCAAAGCAAAATAAAATAAAAAAATAAAATAATGAAAAAAGACGAACTAAAATTCAAATTCAAAGTCTATGGGCTCCTGCTGAGGCGCTGCCAATTTTCTCCTTGCTCTGAAAAATGAGAGAAGATCAGAATTACTATCTGTCATCAAACAAAGAAAAGGGGAAAATATTGTTGCTGCTAGTGCGTGAGGGCTAAAGAGCAGTAAAATGCTTCTGTCAGAACAACTAGTCAGATTAGTCTCTGACAGTATTCTGAGCGTGCGCAGAAGAGTAGCAATATGCTACTATGAAGAAGAAGATGTAGCAGATTATTCTCTGCAGCAGAATTATTCTTCTGCGTAAATGTGAGCAGCAGATTATCCTCTGCAGCAGAATTATTCTTCTGCGTAAATGTGAGCAACAGATTATTCTCTGCAGCAGAATTATTCTTCTGCTTAAATGTGAGCAGCAGATTATTCTCTGCAGCAGAATTATTCTTCTGCATAAATATGAGCAGGGGACTGCAGATTATTCTCTGCAGCAGAATTATTCTTCTGCTTAGGTGTGGGCAGGAGATTGGGAAATGATGGAATTTTCAGATTATTCTCTGAAATATAGAATTATTCATCTATTTTGGAGGTTGGGAATGATATTCTTGTTAATCGGATTATTCTCCGTATCAGATGAGCTCTGAACCAAGAATGATTTTCTGCACAATTTTTTTTTAAACACAATTTCTTTATTTGCCCTATTTTCTAACAATTTGTAGCTCTTAACTATTCTTATTATTTATCTTAAGTAATTAGACAGAGTAGTTGAAAACTCTTTACCCTAATTTAAACATGCCTTAACTTCTAGAGGAATACCTGGCTTAATTAAGATTTTTAAACTAATTAAAAAGAGACTGCGAGAAAAAGGCCTATAAAAAACTCGCGAAACTTGACTTAAAGATCTAAGGGGAGGTAGTATTTATTATGTATATCTAACGTACAGTTTTTCTTTAATATCCTAGGTAATTTACCAACTAACTTAACAGATAATTTTACATTTTAATTACTATCTGATAAACAATTTTAATTCTTATCTGTATTATTCTAAATGAAAACGTTTTTGAGGAAAAGGTTCTCTTAATCCTAGTTATGAGTAGTAATGTTTTATTGTTTTAGGTACCAGAAAAGGCGGCAAGGTTTGTGGCTTATTGTGCTGTGTTATAAACAAGTCCAGATTTATTAGGGTCGTGGAACCTGTGATAGTAAATTAATTCATCGGCGCTATTGTGTAGGGAGTTTGTTTGGTCCAGATGTTTTATTAAGAACGGGATTTTGTATCGATAATTTGTGGCGTTAAGGTAATCTGATGGGAATTCCAAGCAGGAGGCTATTATCGGGTTGGGTGCGTCGTTGAGCTTGTTAAAGAAGTTTAAGTTTAGTCTGACTATTTCTTTGTCTATTCGGGAGATGTTAGTTTTATTATAAATCGTTTTATTGCTAAAAAATTTATATGAGTTTTGTCTTCTGAAAAGTCCGGTGCAGCGTCTAAGTATAGATCTTTCGAGAATGCGAAGGCGCTCCATTTGATGAGAAGATATATCTGTCCAAATGGGGCAAGCATAAAGGATGATTGGCCTGATGAGCTGTTTATAACATATTTTAATTTTCTCGTTAAGAGATATTTTGCGGTCAAAATAGACCTGAGCTTATAATATGCAATGGTGGCTTTCCTGATGATTACATCAATATGACGGTAGGGCTTGACATCTGAAGTGAGTGAGAGCCCCAAATACGTTACAAGGTGTTTTTGGGGTATTCTGGAATTTTGAATTTGCAGATTCATATTTTGTAGCTTGCGTTTGGCTGCTTTGGAGATTGATTTGTTTCCAGTAAAAGCTATGCACTCACATTTCGGGATATTTATTCTGAGATGCCATTTGGCGAAGTATGCATGTATGGGATGAAGGTAAGCGTTTATTTGTGGAATCGTGAGATTTATATTTTTTGAGCTGATGTAGAGCAAAATGTCATCAGCATAGTGTAGGGTTTTAATGTTTGGTGAAAAGGCGTTTGCTGACGGAAAGTCTGAGACGAAGATGATATAAAGGATGGGTGATAATATTGAGCCTTGGGGAAGACCTATCTTAGGGAAGAAACTGTTAGAGAGTTGATGGTTAATTTTAACCTTGAACGATATATCTTTGAGAAAACAGTGGATGATTTTACAAATGTGGGGGTGAAAATGAAAAATATTTTTCATTTTGTGGATTAGGCCTTCGACCCAGACAGTGTCAAAAGCGTTTTCTATATCAAGAAGGCAAGCTATTGTTGGGGTTTTCATATTTAATTGGTGAGATATGTCAGTTTTGAGTTTAAGAAGAGCATGGGTTGTGGATCTTAACTTTTGAAATCCAAATTATTATCAGGAATAATTTTGTGTTCTTCACAGTGGTCAAGAATTTTTTCTTTGAGAAAACATTCAAATAGTTTCCGATTGCTGGGAGTAGAGAGATTGGTCTGTAGCTATTAATTTGATTTGGGGGTTTTTTTGCCTTGAGGATGAAGAAAATGTTGGCAATTTGCCAGAGTTTTGGGAAGTAGCCTAGATTGAAGCACTGGTTAAAGATTATTGTGAGTGTTCGAGTGAAAGAGGCGGGGAGTTTACGTAAGATGAAGTTTGGGATGTTGTCGGGGCCACTGGACTTTTTATTATTCCTGCTATGGATAAGTGAGGATATCAGACTTTGATCAGCAAATTTCAGAGCATAACTTTCTGGCGTAAGCGCCGCTTGCCTGTTCCTACAATTTGGGGCGAGAGCTGATGTGTGGTCGTTGAAGTTGACGATGGGATCAGTGTTATTATTAAACTGGGCTGAGATATCTCGAGATATCTGGGTTGTGAAGGAGTCAGTGTTATACTGGGTTGGGTGTGCGCTGGAGATGTCGTTGAAGAAGGTTCCCAAAAGGTTAGCTATTTCTAAGTTAGAGGTGATGGTTTGAGTGGAGTTGTTGGTGTTTATATTTAGATGAGGAAAGGTTGAATATGTCGGGTTAGTGATATTTTTTATGGATTTGAAAGTGTTATTATCCATTCTAATATCGGCTCGTCGGCTTTATATAGCCGCTGCATCCAGTTACGCGTTCTCGCCTTTTGGCGTTGCCCCAGCAACGATTGATGCACTATCTGAATGTACCTCAGACAGCTGACTGACGTAATGTCATTTTCTGTCACTGAGAAATTGTAAATATACGAGATGGTGGTATACTTTTGAGGTAAGCTAAAAGTTTTGTACAATTTTTGTTATGAATAATAATATTCTTATATGTTTCAGGTATTACACTTATATGTTGGAATGTTTGGACATCGCTGGATGAACGGAAGGAAGTTCCCAACTATTAGATAAGTAGTTTTTTGTTAATTTCATTTAGATTTTAGTTCTTTGTGTTTCCTTTTTTTTTCCTTTTTCTATAGGAGAAAATATTTCATCGTGGGAAGGATTAGAAATATGGATGGAATTTACAACGAGGGACCATCATTATGTATGTGTGGCCTAAACAGAGGTGATTTGTATACCTCTAAATACGCGGCACCTAAATTTTACCTTTGGACATAACTTCTCCGGTCACTCTGTGTATTACATATGACCATTCATCTAGGGTACCATTAGAAGAATTGGACCTAGACCAACTCTAGATTTTTTACTTGTTTTTATACTAAATAAATGGGCCCAAAAGTTATTTTAATTGCGAATCCCCAGAATTGTGAAAAGACTAAAATTATGTGATGCTGTAAAATCAATTGTAACCCTTCTTAACAGCAATATAATTCATTATAAATCATGACGAACGTAAGCTATTCAGCTTATGCTTTTACAGTGGGTTCCCAGTTTTTAGTTCTCTACCGACTGCGGAATTTCAAATTATTTCTTTTGTTATTTGGAAAACGTGTATGCATATGTAAGGTGTGCTAATTTTTAGTGCAAGTCCAATATGTATTAACTACTTAGTGCAATGCAATTCACAGAAAGTATATAAGGAAGTGATGCAGATTTTGAGAAAATGGTGTCTAGAATTTTTAATACCATCATTTTGACATACTAGGTATGGAAATCTATAGAAATGTATGGAACAAAAGCGCTTAGGACACACCTTGAAGGTTTCCTGTAGGCGACAATTTTTGATGTGATTTTTTTAATTTCAAGTGGAAGAACCTAATCCAACGAAATTAATGAATTTTTGCCATATTTTTCTTTTATTTTATTTCCTTTATTCTGCTTTATTTAAATCGTTAAGCTTTGAAGAACTTCTGAGGTTTAATAGTGTCATATGAAAAGCTCTCAAATTGAAATCGAAAATATACAATAAATTAAATGATATGTGATTTTTAGCTCCCATTTGGTAATAAAACACATCTAAATTTCAACATTTCCTTTATATTATTCATGCTTGTGCAAATAATACTGGTGCGGACTCATAGACCGCGTGCCACTTCCATAAGGTTAAGGTCTAATACTTCTAGATGGAAAATTTTGGGCTGTCCACTTACTTCTGTAAAAGTATGAAGAATTCTATTCTCTTCACTGCCTCAATTTTTCTATTTATACAAGCAACAAAATCATTTCATGGTATTTCATGTACATATGAGTATTTTTAAAAGATCCTAAGTAATGTTATGTAGGTAGCTACAAAATCGACAATAGCATTAAGTGATACTACCCTTTTGTTTGTTGGCTTGTTTATGTGTCATTGCTATTCTTATTGGATTATTTGTGCAGTATATTTATAAAGTGTAGAAACACTTTCATCTTGTTGAAACAAAATAATTTTCATTGAACTGATACTTGACAGTGTATACGAGTATGTGTGTGTACTGCTTACGTGCGCTCCAGTTCTTAGAATCCTCCTGTTATATATCGAGCCTAAATTAGGATCCCATTTATGCCACTTCTGCATTAGGTTTTATTTGTCCAACTTTTGATTACTTTTGTAGCCTCTGCAATTATCTGGTCCCAAACAGCCAAACAGCCTGTAATCCCTTTAAAGTATCCAATTTGAACTTTCTGTTATTGGTTTTTTGTTTTCATTGTCCAAAGGACTTACTTACGAGATTACCCCGATTAGGCTTCAGCAAACGACAATAATATTGTTTGAGATTTGGGTGCCACATATAAAATGATTCAAAGAGCTATGAGGCACATAATAGAATCATTGCTGTGCTCTGTAGAGAGGACTAGACGTCTATTTTTAGATTGAGGTCATATTCCACGCACGATTATATCCAAAATTACATATATCACTAAGTATTGCAACTACATATTATTTATGATTAGAGGAAGGGTAATTTACAAATTTCTGCAATATTTGCCATATTAGTATTTTTCAATCATTGAATTTATTTTGAAAGAAAGACAAAACCGTTAATAATTTATAATCCTTCAAACAAGAAAATATTGATTGATTTGCAGTTTTTCGGAATTCGCCGGTAAGAAATGGTCAACATTATCTCAATAGCAACTTGACATAAGAATCGTAATATCACCAAAACTTGCAAACCTCGCAGGTCAACACATATATATATATATATACCAAACTAAGGAGAAAATGTATCGGAAGTCTAAATTAACATCTTTATAGTGAAACGCGCCAGCCACCAACAACTGTAGGACACTGCATTCACACATGGTAATCTTTGTTGATGTGCTTAAGATATTTGAAAATTAAAATTGTAGGCACCAAATTTCAGATTAGATAAAATTAACTTATGTACAAACAATTTTTTTTCTCGATATGATTACACTTCAAACGACTGATAAAGAAGTGCAGCTGCTATGGCAAGTATTGTTACCATGTGCCATCGAATGCCGTTCTTTGGTTCCGTGCGCAACTCGTGGGTATATAAAACACCAGCTGACTTGACTCGTTCGTTTTTCAAACTGTGTCTTGTGTTGTGTACAACTAGTGAAGTGAAAGTTCGATTCAAGTGAGTGACAAGTGACTGACAACATTAAGTGAACATCACAGCGAATATCCGAATATCCTAATATTCAGTATTGCATGCCACAATTTTGCCGACGGCATTTACGCAGTCACAGTGCGCGTGTGCCCATGTAGATGTGTAAGCTAGTGTGTGACATTTCAATACAGACAGAATTATTATTAGTGTATAGTCAAGTGATAGAGACACAGTGTATAATAAAGTGATAGAGACACCTATTTAAAGAAATTATCTAAGTGTTAAGTGTTGTGATAAAGACACATACAAGTTAGTGATACGAATTGCGGTGATAAAGGACACCTTTTTCTGAGTGAATCATGAGTGAAATAAATCTCGGGTTTGAAGCCGAAAAAAGGGCACTTATGGCCGCTATTGAAAACAGCTTAAAAAGGTTGTACAGTAAGTACGAATTAGGCCTCCCGGAAGTCACTGTTCAGGAAGGAACAAGAAATTTTCTCGACGACAATAACGCGTCACTGCCTGAAGTAACCGAAGAAACAACCAGCGATGTGGATATGTCCAAAGACTCAACCGAGTCATCTTCATCGAGTTTGGTTTCGTCTGAGGATGAAAACAATTATACTGTTGTGGAAAACAACAAACGTAGAGCAAAGAGTAGCCCAGAGACGTCTCCTCAATTGTCCGGAACTCCAGCCATGAAGAAGACATCAAGGTCAGAGCTACAACCACCTAGGGTGCAAAACACGGGTGGTTTTTTCCAAATTCTGGGTAATCGGAAGGACTTCGAGATACAGCCCAAAGCTACTAAGACTCACGTTGAAAAGGCAGTGAGACCTCCTCCGATCGTTTGGCATTCAATTGCGAGCTTGATAAGCTCGCTATAAGGCCAAAGTTTTTCATCCAGACTGCAAAGGGCACCAAGTGCATTATCAAGCCAATTAGCCAAGACGACCATAAGGCGCTGTTCACTATAATCAGGGACATTGGGGTACAGAGTTACACGTTTACGCCTAAGTGTGACAGGACGACAACACTTCTGCTGAGAGGAGTTCAGCATACATACCATGCAGAGGATGTGAAGGCAGCACTTGTGGAAAAACTGCGTGGATTCAAAATTAACTCTGTGACGCATTTTAAAACGCCCAGGAGCAAGGAATCGAATTCCTTCGTAATTAATTTCGGAGGTAATTACGATATCAAATTCATTATGGCCACAAATCGCCTTCTGAACCAGATCGTTTACTGGGAAAAATACCGCGCTTCTGGAATTTCCCAGTGCAAGCGTTGGCAGGCTTTCGGCCATGTCGCGAGGAACTCCGCGGTCGAGTACAGGAGCGTGAAGTGTAAAATGTACACTTACCAGGACAATGCGAGAAGGAAGGTACCCCATATTGCGTTAACTGTAAAGCTGAAGGACATCCAGCCAGTTACAGAGGCTGCCCCAAGTACAAGGAGGTAGTACAACAACGTGCCAAGAAGACCGAGGAGCGTCGCCAACGTGAACACTTCGTGAAGGAAGCCACAAGGAACTATGTGCAACCAGGTAAATCTCTCGCCCAGGAAATCTCTAAAAACGCGTCTAATTATAACAATTCTGTCAAACCCACAGCTCCCAAGCCTCAAGCAGCACCTATATCTGCCCCCAATGCAGCTCCTAGAAAACCAAGAGTGTCTGAAATTGACGATTTTTGCACCAAAGAAGCCAAGTCGCTATTTGGCTGCGACCTTTTCGTCCTTATGGGCAAAATCAATAATTTCCTTCCTAAATACAGGAAGCTCTCTTCCATATCGGAAAAACAAGCAGCTTAGCTTCAATTTGCATTTGGACTATGTCTAGGCAATTAAGGAAGCTGAAAATCATGTCACTTAACTGCAATTCGCTGGTAAGGCACAGCAAAAGAGCAGCACTAAATCTCTTCCTCATTGAGCATAAACCCACATTTATGTTCCTCTCTGAAACTCTCCGCACTGAGAGACATAAGTTAGCTTTTGAACACTACAACTTCATCCGTCAGGACAAATCTGAGACAACCCTTGGCACTGCCCTTCTCATTAAGGAAAACCTTAAATTCGAAGAGGTGAAAATAAGTAACCTTTCCAATATGGAATGCACTGCTGTCAAGTTAGAGCTTCGTGACAACGAATCTCTTCTCTTAATCGCCCTATATAATAGATGCCACGCCACAGGAGCTGATATCCAGAACAACATGAACAGCATTGCTCGAATCTCGGACAATTTCACTTACACGGTACTTGGTGGTAATTTCAACGCAAGGCATCCGTTATGAAATGACTCTGTCGTAAGTCCGTCAGGCAAGACAGTACATGACTGGCTTCTCTATAACACCACCCATGATTTCGTCGTCGTCTCGCAGGATACTCCGACCTTTCCACGTTCTGGGTCAACTCTTGACTTCTATATCGTAACCTCTAATCTTATTAATCTCCTTCCCAATTCTCAAATTACGTTTGTACAGCGCATATGGCTGAATCTGATCACTTGGCAGTCGAACTCTCAATCACCCTCAGCGTACCCTTAAATATTTTGACTTCAGACCCCCAAGCCTCAACCTCACTCAAAGACATTGACTGGCGACAATTTCAGGACAGGCTTTCTCAATTCCTCACAGGAAATCTCCCTGACTCGCAACGGAATCTCTCGAACTTGGAAATTGACTTCCATATAGATTTCCTCAACAACGCCATTGAAGGAAATGTCGCCTTCTTTTCCAGTGCAGTGCCGAGCAAACACTACAAATACAAAAATCTTCCTCCTCAACTGCAAAAATTATATAAATTTAGGCAGAAACTTCGAAAAATACTTAACCGTATTTTTCACCGAACCCTTAATAGCCATAATTCAGCCTACAGAACCGTGTTATCGCAATTTAATTGCTTGTCAACAATTATTGAGGAACAAACGAAAATGTTTCTCGATCATGAGTTTAGGAATAAACTGGCCTCCATTCAACCCGGTCCACATTGCTTTCAGGATATAAATAGCATCTGCAACAGGAAAGCAAAACTCCCCAAAACCATCTTAAGTGGCTCGAACGCTTACAACCTGAAAAATGCAACGCCTTCGCGGAATATTTCCAATCCACTTTCAAAGACAACTCATCTTAAAGCGATGCAAATTTTAGGACCAATGTTGACTCGACCGTTGATGACTTCACTGCACAGGCAGTGGGATCCTCCGCCACAATCTTTAATTCCACAAACACGTCCTTAAATCCGGATGATTTAAGCATCTTTTCAAATCCTGCTCATGTTTTCGCTCTAATCAGGTCTATCAGAAGTAAAAAGTCCGCCGGCCCTGATAACATTTCAAACAAAGTCATCAAAAACCTCCCACCTGTCGCCATAGAATTTCTGACAATTATCTTCAATAATTGTCTCAATAATTCTTACTTTCCTGATGTCTGGAAAACCGCACGCATAGTTCCAATTCCCAAAAAAGGAAACTCGAAAAACCTTAATGAGTTCCGCCCTATCTCTCTTCTGTCCAACCTGGGCAAACTTTTCGAGAAAATAGTCCGCCAACACATAGAAAATACCTGCCTCGACCTAAATATCAGGCAAGATACCCAATATGGCTTCAAGCCCCAGCACTCCACTTTTCACGCTTTGCTCAAATTCCTCTCTGATTCTACAAACGCCCTCAACAAAAGGGAGCAGACAGTAGGCTGCTTCCTTGATGTAGAGAAAGCGTTTGACTCAGTCTGGACAAACGGGCTAATATTCAAAATTATAAACCTCGATTTCCCGCCTTATCTCACCCGGGTTATACATAGCTTTCTGTCATCCCGGAATTTCTTCATAGAAATTGAGAATGTCAAATCTTAGGAAATATCAGTCAGTGCTGGTGTCCCCCAAGGTTCGGTCCTCGGACCAACTCTCTTCAATCTTTTCACCTATGACCAGCCTACCAACGACTCAAATTCCACCACACTACTTTATGCTGATGACTCCCTTACGTACGCCCACTCCATGTCATCCAATTTCGCTGCTACGAAAGTGGAGCGTCATGTCCTCAAACTTGACGAGTACTACAGAAAATGGGGCATCAAATTCAACCTTAATAAATCTGAAATGATTTGCATTCGAAACCCTTCCACAATGGGAAGACCCAATCTCGCCACACGAGCCAACAACATAGAAATTGAAGTCAATAACGAAAAGCTCCAGCCTTCAAAGAACGCCAAATATCTTGGTGTCTCTTTCAATAATCTGTTGAAATTCAACAACCACGCCAAGCTAACCATGAGGAAAGCAAACTACGCTTACTCCCTACTCAACCCTATTATCAGAAGGAGAAACGGTCTCCCGAAAGATACAAAGCTGCTTATATATAAACTGCTCATCCGCCCAATCATATGCTATTGCTTCCCCATCTGGCACACCATTTCACCATCCTATATGAAGCAAATTAGCGCCCTCGAAAGAAAGATCCTAAGGGCCTGTACAGGAGTGTATAGAAAACCTGACGGATACTACTTTCCCAACACCTTCTTGTATGACAGTGCAAACATCACTCCAATCGAGGACTACCTCCTTTCTCTCGCGGTCAAACAACTTGAGAAGATCTCTCAACATACTAACCCCCTCATTAGCCAGCTTTCATCGCAACTTCAAGTTGAAAACCACCACTACTTATCACCTCTCCACCTAATCACCTCGGAAACGAGAAACATTTATTACCTGGGCGAAAGATTTACTTTCTTCACTAGTGCAGGAAGCCACCATCGTAGATAGGACAACATCCAGGCATCTCGATCATCGTGGGATTTATCAACGCTGGACCATTCTGGACTTTCGGGATATTTCTCACCATGTTGGAAGAAACTCCCGTCTACAACTCACAACAAGTTAGGGAAATCTCTAACGTTCCACAACTTCCCACTACCATCCAACTTCCCTATTCCTCTAAACTCCAAAATTATCAAATAACAGACAAGAACACAGCTTGCCGTCGCGCAACAGGCTGTAATAATTTCGACATCGTGTAACCTTAAGTTAATATAAATTCGAACAAATAAAGTGTAAAGTGAATCAAAGACAAAAGTGAATTCTAGGCCTAAATTAAAGCCTGTACGTAAACATTTTCAAATATCCCGGGATATCGGTTCGGTAATAAATTCGCCATAATTCGTTTTATTTCGTTAATCGCGTGTGAAGAACCCTTGACTTGACTTGACTCGTTCTCTTTTCTAGTTTGGCAGCGCATTGATCAACTTGGTAATATTTATATCTTCTCGTTATTTATTTTCACATGAACAAACAAATACTTTATTTGGTTGACTGCTAAAATAAAGTGTGTTATTTCGGGTATCGACTGGATTAAAGGTTTTATTTTGGATATCGAGTAAAGTAAAGATTCTTATTTTGTTTATCAACTGTAATAAGAAAATTACCAACAAACCACTTTATCCTAGTAATCAACTGGAATATAGAATATCCCAATTCCAAACCTCAATAAAAGAAGTAGCTAATTTGACCGAGTATGTAATACGGAGCTGGTGAGTACATTTCTATTTTTCTATCATAAATAATAGCATTTTTTTTTTTTTTTTAATATCACTATTAACATCTATACTTTAACATTAAGTCAGAGAATTTATTGAATTTAAAGTTCTAATTGTAATGTGAGTTATTGCGTAGACTTGGTGAGCAGGAGAATAAAAACACGAAATCATTGACCTTGAGCCAATATAATTGCCACCACACGTGTTCTATGCGTAAGAAACATTGTTGAAATTTATTAGTATATTTCCTATCAGTCTTTGCACTAATATATTATTTTTTTTGTTTTTTTTCCTTCTTTGAAATTCTGGATATATTTTTTTACACGATTTGCTTTACACGTATTACTCAGGTGCCAATCTATCGTTTGAAAACAGAATTGGGGTACAATGAGATCTGTTAAATAAAATTTGCCGACTTCTGCATAGATACTAGGATTATAAAAGCATGATTCGAAATATTAAATAATCCAGATAAACTTTAAGATTTATTCCGACACTGTTATGGTCGCAGCGTGCTGCATGAGGCAATATGCTGCACCCGCATCACTGACAGCTAGTAACTGTGCTCATGCTCTGTTTACACTTCTATCGTGCTGCCATTTTTCCACGGTTGTACAATAGACATCTGACGGCGGGTCACTCGTGAGGAAATTTTTTACAGAAAGCAAGAAGAAGAGTCGGGGGAATTGAAAGACGATGCGACATTTCTGGTGTGGTGCTTTTGAGGTTCCCGCAAAATATTGACTGATTACAACTTTTAAATTGTCCTCATAAAGTTAAAGTATTGATTTTGTTTTTATAAAGTAGAAAAAACCTTAGCAAGGAATTAACGAGGGATATTCTAAGACACCAGATGAAGTTTTCGCAATATCGATTAAAGCAGATTTAGTATGTATATTTCCGTGAAGGAATGTAATAATCTCGCCAATTACACAGTGCATCAGCTAATTGTATGGAACTCCGATTGAAGATCATATAATTCCGCATTATCTAAATTCAATCTGGATTCTGCTGTAAGGTCTCCCCGGCTCCGAGCGAGGATTCTATTTTGAGATTTATTTTCCTGGATTCCGGATCGCAAAACAGGAACTAATACGTAATGCAATAGTGAAGCATTTATTATATGCTATACAAGGGAGTAGCCGCTGGGTGCTTTTTCGTTTCCTAGCGATTGAATCGGTGACATGCAGCTTCTATATTGAATCGCAAGTATCCAGTGCCAAGTTTTTAATAAATTTTATTAGGAAGTTGCTTTTATAGTCCCCAAATAATTGTTTTACTATTTAAAAAATTTGATAAGAGTTATTAGGATATACACGTGTAGAAAGTATTTAAGTAATTAGTGCCTCGATAGCCATATTTATATGGCAAATTGATTTTCGTTGGCATTTGTTACTTTTCCTTACTGCGGCTCATATTACTATTAAATATCTTTATATATATACCTGTGCTGCATAGATGCACACATTTCCGTAGTTATTTCAGAAACTCAGTTTGCTAGTGCTAAGTAATTGTCGTCATTTTT
The DNA here is from genome assembly GCA_963930735.1 of Dioctria linearis. Classification (NCBI taxonomy): domain Eukaryota; kingdom Metazoa; phylum Arthropoda; class Insecta; order Diptera; family Asilidae; genus Dioctria; species Dioctria linearis. Next base: position 75,311,666 of record OZ005740.1, on the reverse strand, counting down.
CAATTTTTACATGTTTCTGCTGTTTGGAGTCTGACCAATTGTTATCTTATAAGCCCTGTGATGTGTCTATATATTCAGGTTAGTAAGTGTTTAACTGCAATGAATTTAGCAAATTTTAAGACTAAGCATTAGACTGTTATCCCTTATTATGGGGTTAGGCAATTTCGTATTTCACAGATTTCCTATGTCTCTACGATACGTAATCGACGCATTAGAATTATACATATTGTAAGTTGTATATACACATTCATTTGGGTAATTAAACAAGTGCACTGATATACACACTACTAATAGTAAGTATTTTTGATATATATATTACATATATCGTTATTTTTGTAACGATAAATATCCTTATATCTTCGAATACCTGGGGTTAGTTTATTCATTATTATATGCAGATCTTCGAATGATGTATATATGCTAAAAGTACGCTAGCACTGAACATACACTACTTTAACATACAACAAATGAACTGAATTACGTAATCAGGAGCAGTATATTCCCTTGTTTTGGGTTTCATTCAATAGGTAACCACATATAAATATTCTGTTTGTCTGAATTAATTTAATTACGTTTTCACATGCATTTATAACTTTTAAAATTTTTCTTCTTATGTTGCCCAGTTTACCTTACTCTTGTTTCAACTAATGTAAGGAATAGGTATTTTTCGTTATACATATACAACGCTGTAAACATGAACCATAGTGAGCCGTCTGGAAGTGGCTACAGTTTAGCTTCGACTGCTGTTATATATATTTTTTGAATTAAAATGATTATTATAACGTGGTAATGCTTTGAACCTTTACTATTTTTCTTCCCTTCACTCTCCTGGCGCCCTCGCTCGCTGATAATGTTTGACTACGTTCGCCCCTTCACATATCTTCCTTTCAGGTCGTCTTAGAGAAACTGTAATTATATTGCCCACAGTGTCATTGGGCGGATGGGGCACGGTCTGAAGACAATAACATCTATGTGTTCCATTTAAGTAAAGATAAGTGGCATGAGGTTCCCCTCAGGACCGGATGGTGTGCTCTTTTTGGTGAGGGCACGAATAGTTTTTTTCTATTATGGTTTGTGACATCGGCAGGATTGGGTTACCAACCCCACTAGCTTTCCCGGAGTGAACTGCCAGTTCAAGCTGATAAGATGGACTTCACGTCTAATAGTACTCAAATATTAAGGAAATGCATATTAACATCAGTAGCATCTCCTGGAACGTCAGTGATGAGAACATCGTGGAGATAGCTAAGATATATTATGGTTACTTCGGTAGCATCATTACTGAAACTGATGGAACAGAAGATGATACCTGTGAGATTTGAGCTCAGGCGAGGGTAGGTGCCAGTTTATTAATAGATAACTCAGCATTTTGATTTAAATATAAAATTCTTTATTCAATAAATATACTGCTTAAGGCAGGATACCACCTTGAAAATTAAAAAAAAAATTGTTCGCTTAAAATATTCTTTGAAATGTGAAGAATTGAAAACAATTCTTTGGAGTAGTGACTGAAACGTTTTTGTAATGTTATAAACCGATTATGAGTAAAAGCTCTCAGCGCGTTTCTTTGGGCGGTCATATATGGGTTTAATATATGTAAAACTTTAAGCGCGATTTTCTCAAAACGATGTTTTTCAAATCTACGTATCAAATTACTCATCCAATTTTCATCGGATTGACTTAAAAATTTACAAAATTCGTTTCCATAGTATAATCTAAGGATTGTTTTGGTAGAGTTGTTATTTTATTTTTGATGCACTTAACCTTGAAGCGGGTGCGCGGTGTCGAATCGACCCCGATCAATACATTTTCGTTCATAATATTATTATTACTCATCACATGCATATCTCATTCCTAGTAGCCTGTCGACTTGTCACTGTGTGCGAAATAAACAGTTTAACTCCGCTCTCGGCGCTCCCCCCACCCTACAGATCGCTATTATTTTAGTCGCAGCACAGGTGTCGAAAACACACCACGCGCCTGTAGTCGATTAGTTTACGCGCGACGCTCAACGCGATATATTATTTCTTCGGCTATCAACCAATATTATAGAATTAAACTAGTAATAGTGTTTTTTTTTTCTGAAATGAGTCGTCTACCGATAACACGAAGTGCAATAGTTGAGGAAATACTCCGAGAAGATGAAGAGAGTGAATCAGAGCTCAGCGACCAATATTCAGAAACTTCTGACCACATCGTTTCAGATGGAACTCAATCTACTGAGGAATCAAATAGCGTGCATTCAGATGAGGAGAATTTGCCTCTTTCAGATATAAGCAGCTGTTTTACAGGGCGTGGTAAGGTAAAAAAGTGGCAAAAATGCAACCACAACAGGGTGAGGCGCCGAATTCAAAATATTCTCACTGAAGATTCAGGTACTCGTAGGAATGGCGTGGGGGTGACAACATTTATGCAAGCCTGGAATTTATTCATTACGGAGAATATTATTGAAAAAGTTGCTACACATACCAACGAAAAGGCGCCATCGTATTGCAGACCACGTGACTGTAAACGGACTGATGCTGTAGAAATTCGAGCACTTTTCGGATTACTGTACATAGCAGGATCCTTGAAGATGTCACACGCGAATTTAGAGGATGCATATGCAAGTGATGGGACAGGCGTTCCTATTTTTCCTACTACTATGTCACTGAAAAGAACAAAATTTCTACTCAATTCATTGCGGTTTGATGATGCTACTACACGAACATCTCGTCGTACTCTAGATAAAGCTGCACCAATAAGAGGTTTTAGAAATATTTACACAAAACTGTCTTTTACCATATTCTGTGGGAGAGGACGTTGTTATTGATGAGATGATGGCAGGTTTCCGAGGGAGATGTCCTTTCCGGCAGTACCTAAATTCAAAACCCGACAAATATGGAATAAAACTTTATCCGCTTGTAGACGCTGCTACGTTTTATGTCCTCAACATTGAACTTTATGCCAGCAAGCAGCCTGAAGGCCCGTACCAGTTGAGTAATGCTGCAGCAGACGTCGTGAAGAGGCTAATTACACCAATTTTTGGCACTGGATGAAACCTAACCATCGACAATTGGTACACCAGTGTGCCTTTTAATTACACCAATTTCTGGCACTGGATGAAACCTAACCATCGACAATTGGTACACCAGTGTGCCTTTGGTGGTCGATTTGGCAAAAAATCATAAGATTTCTGTTATGGGTACCATGCGCAAAAACAAGAAAGAAATACCTCCTTGTTTTACAGATAAAAAAAGATTTGGATTTTCTTATACAGCTACGCTGGTATCTTACGTACACAAAAAGAACAGATCTGTAGTTCTAATATCATCACTTCATTCTGCTGCTGAAATTGATGAAAGTACAAAGGAAAAGCGCAAACCCAGCATCATTACATTTTACAATAAAACAAAAGGCGGTGTCGATGAAGTCGATAAAAAAGTAAATATGTATTCGACATCAAGGAAGAATAATAGATGGCCGTTGACACTCTTCTTTCGCCTTCTGGATATTTCTGAAATAAATGCCATGGTGATATTGAGGGCAAATAGTGTGAGCATTCAGAAAAGGCGAAAGGATTTACGTGCATTAGGTATTGAATTGACAAAAGAGTACGTCCAAAGAAGAGCAACGATGGTAAGCCTTCCAAGAAAACTGAAAGGAACATAAGAGACCATTTGAATATGGATCTTGAAGATGCTGCTGGTAATGATGCAAGCAGTAGTTCCAGCACATCGAGAGGAAGCTGCAAAATTTTTCCAGCAAAAAAAGGAGGCAATCGAAGACACATTGTACATCATGTCAGAGAAATATTTGCAGAAGCCACACTACATTCATTTGCAATGAATGTTATCTTGCCGACGAAACTGATCTTGAAGAAAACTAGATGCAAGTTTAATTATGTTTTATTCTTATTTTGTCATTTTTATTGTTTTTTATTAGGTATTTATACTAGTCTGCGGTATGTATGAAGGTTTTGTGTTCCTAAATTGTTCTTTGATCTTTGGATCAATCAATATTTCAGTTATGTTATTTCATTTTTTTCTGAGTTTAAGTTATTGCTTTTCAACAATTTGAGTTTAAACACAATAATAATGTATCTGAATACAAAATAATAAATGATTGTTGGTTAATTAATGTCTTATTTCTCTCATATACCCCATAGGTCTTTTGGATTACGCGCGACCGCTGCCGTTACAAATGACCGCGCGCCCGCTTGAAGGTTAAGCAACTTTTTTTTACCTTGAAAAAATCACTTTTTTATAACTACCCCAATGTTTTAAAAAATCAAATTTCTAAAAAGCCCTACTTACAGACATAAAAAATATGGCTCTTAATAAGATGACATTTCTAGGAGCCACCTACAAGGATATATTTGACGCGCAGACCGACAGTGCTCCTCAAAAGAGTCTTACTTTGGGCGCCACATACATGAGACTAGTTTTAAGTGTTTCAACATTAAAATTTTATTTTCCAAGATGAATGATATAGTAATAAATTCATTAAACCGATTTTGGTTCTGCCCACTTTTTTATGGAAAAAAAAATTCATTAAAAATTCTTATAAAATAACAGCCAAAGTTTTTATCCTGCCTTAAAACTAATATCACAAATAATTCGATTTCCTAACCCATTATTATACTCTATACTCTACTCACAAATTAAAATATTAAAAAAAAACAGTATCAAATTCAAAGTCGGTTATAAGTTCTCACTTTAAAAGAAGTGCAGTGCCGCCACTGTGATTTTGTTTATTTTTATCCCTGAAACGAAGAAGAAGAGAATCCACAATTAAATTAATGAATAGAATAAGATCTTTGGGAGTATGTTGATACGTGTGGGGTCACGCAGCATTTGCGGCAAAGTTAGGGTGCTGCAGTGTGAAAGTTGCAGTTTAAACGTATAAACAAAATGCCCTTGTAAGAACAATGGAAGCGCTGCAGCGTGCAGCTGTAAAATATATGCTGCATGTGTAAGGCTACAATGTGTAAGGCTGTAGTGTGAGAGTGGATTTAAATTTCAAATTATATATGGGTGAAAACAGAGTTCCGTGTATGCACAACAGATTGAAGTTTTGTGCTGCATCTGTAAAACACGCCAGCAGTGGCAGAATTAGATTTCTGCTGAGGTGTGGATGTTAATGAAGCAGAAATAGATTTCTTCAGCAAGAGTAAATTTCTGCTCAGGCGAAGGATTGAAATGAAGCAGAAGTAGATTTCTGCAGCAGGAGTAAATTCCTGCTCAGATGAAGGATAAAAGTGAAGCAAAAGAAAAGTTTTCCACCGAGGGTAAATTTCTTCTATATTAAGGATGGAAGTGAAGAAGAAATAAATTTCTGCAGCAGGAGTAAATTCCTGCTTAGGTGAAGGATGGAAGTGATGCAGAAGTAAATTTCTTCAATAGGAGTAAATTTGGATAGACTTATTACCGAACTAAATTTCTATGATTATAGAATTAAATTTCTTTATAATGGAAGCAAAATTAGATTTGGATATATCGGGAGGTCAGGGTAAACTCTGACGTTTTCAGATTAAATTCTGAAATGGGAATGGGTGTTTCTGTTCCGGCTCATCGCCTTTTTATAGCCGTGGTGAACAGCTATTTCTCTGCTCCATGATGTGTTGCCTTGGCAAAGCTGATTTTATGGTTTCATTCCATCCACTTTTGACTGTACCATGGACAGCTGATGTGATGTCATTCAATGACATTTCAAAATGCAAATAATCGGGAAGTGGGTTTTAGGTGATTTTATGATCATTTTGATTTATTTATTAGTTAGTAATAAGTTTTACTATATATGCTTGCGAAACGTGGATGGTCTACTATGGCGTTTTTGCAGTTAATGGTCTCAAATAATTAGTGGTAGGCTCTCAAGTAATTCATTTAACTTCCCTCATTATTTATTTGTATACTTAAAATATTATTTTATGAAAACGAACACAAACGTTACTTTCTTAGGGGTATTTCCAAAATGTAATTTGTAGTATTGACCAGTATTAAATTCAAATTCAAATTAGCATTTATTCATTGAATGTACACAAGTTATTATAACTTATATGTAAGTACATTAATAAAAAGGTCAAAGTAAGAATGGAGGCATTAATCGAAACAGAGAAGAGAGATGACATATAGTTAAAATCTACATCCTAAATAAACTACTGTATCTTAAAGAACAAAAACTAAAACTAACGTCTAATAACTAAACAACTAACAAGAATAGTTCAAAACTAACAAAAACGCGGGTTTTTCATGATAAAAGAATTACTTAAAACTAAATAATACAATAAAAGTAACAAAAGAAAATAAACATACTTACTCAATAAATGAAAGAAGACAAAAACAAAATAAAATAAAAAACATACTTTAAAATTTCGTACATGCTGTGAAAGAAGAATAAACTAAGAAAATAAAATTTAAAGTTTAAACAAATTTTTTGTAAATTTTACACAATAAAAGAACTGTAATAACAATATAAATAAAAAAGAAATAAAAAAAAACACAAAAATGTCCAATTCATTGCTGAGTCGAAGATATCGTGGCGAACATAACTGAAACCGAATGACACTTAATTCCCTATTTAACATAAGTTAATCAAATCTAATAATCACCAGAGAAACGATATTTTAAACGTGATTTAAACCTATCGAGGGAACCGGCACCTTGAATGGCTGCAGGCAGCTCATTCCACGAGCGAGCAGCCTGAACGAAGTAAGAGCGCTCTAGAATGGTCCTATGAAAACGTGGTATGAGCAGATTATGATTTCGAGATGTATTTAAAAGCTGCAATTGATCATACAGATAACGTGGGGTTCTAGAGTGTATCAGAATATACAAAAAGACCAACATCCTCATCACACGATGATCATCTAGGGAGCATCCCAGCAGGTGAGATCTCAAGTGTTGCACGTGATCAAAGCGTCGAAGTCCGAAAATAAAACGGATGCAGTCGTTAAAAGCGACGTTTAGTCTGTGAGAGCATGAGCTATCGAGCTTGGGAAAAATTAAGGTACCAAAATTAAAATGAGGAAGAAGAAGTGTTTTGACTAGCATCGTACGCATATCTCTCGAAAAGATATCAGCTGATAACCAGAGCTGACGAAGGCTTCCATATATTTTCCTCAGAATGAGATTGATATGGTCACAACAGCCCATAGTATAGTTAATTACTACTCCCACATTCTTGACGCGCTGGACTAGAGAGAGGGCAGAACCATTTATCATAACTCCAGGAAAGTCACTGATGTTGGAAACCGTGTTGTTATGAAGGACCATGTATTGAGACTTGCCCGGATTTACCACGAGTTGATTTCTCATTGACCAATGGTATATCCGATTGAGGTCATCGTTAATGCGTGCTAGGAAATCGTCCATCAGTCCAATTGGTCTATTGAGATAAAGCTGCACATCGTCAGCATACAATTGAATTTTCACGTCTTCAACAATATCAGGAAGATCATTGAGGAAAATACTGAATAATAAAGGCCCCAATATAGAACCTTGTGGAACCCCACACAGGACAGATAGAAGGCTAGAAACAACATCACTTACTTTAACTTGCTGATTTCTGTCCCTTAAAAAACTACCTAGCAATTCAGTAGCCGAAGACGAAAAACCAAAGTGAGCAGATAACTTAGACAGCAGAATCAGATGATTTACGCTGTCAAAAGCCTTAGAAAAATCGAGTAAAACCAAAACACCTATATTGTTATTATCAAGAGCTAATCGCAGATCATTAGTAACCTTAAGTAGAGCAGTTTCACAGCTATGCTGGAGCGAAAACCAGACTGCCATGCCGTGAGTAGTTTGTTTGCATCCAAATGTTCGACCATTTGAGCATGCATTAAACTTTCCAGAACTTTGGAAATGAAACTAATGAGGCGGAAATCGCTCTTTAAGAGACGATACCTTGGGAAGTGCGAGAATAGTTGCCACCTTCTAGACAGGGGGGAAAATAGAATGGGTCAGACATGAATTTAAAATATCGGCCAGATGACTAATAATCATGGGTAAAATTAATTTAATGAAACGAGGATGTATTTCATCTGGGCCTACCGCATCAGATCTTATAGAGAAGATAGCCATAACTACTTCTTCAGCATCCGCATACCTAAAGGAGAAGCTGGATTCAGAAAAATCAACAAAATGATCACGATTATACGCTAAATCCTGGACAATATCCTGAGTAGAGGTGAAGAATTTATTTGGATCATTGGGGCATAAATCACAAGCAGGACCACTATCCTTGTTAGAACTGACACCAGCCCTCCTCAGATTGTTCCAAAACAATTTGGGTGACAAACTAGGGTTCAGTTTGTTTTTATAAAACTGACGCTTTGCTCTGCGTATAGCCGATACAACACGATTGCGAGCAGATTTATACAAGCGCTTCGTATTGTCAGATCTTACCCGTCTGTGGAGATGATAAAAATGTTCTCGCTAAGATATAAGAGATGCTATTTCGGGCGAAAACCAAGGGCACCCAGAAGTTTGCGATCTTTTACGTATCAGAGGAACATGTCAGTCATGCATGTGCTTAACTAAAGCACTAAAAATTTCAACTTGATGGTCGACGGAAGAATTCAAATAAATGTCCGCATTCGTCTCCCAGTTCCGAACGATTTACACCATTATATTTTCGAAAAGACACCGATTGAGGTTGTGGAGAGCGCAGATTTAGGTCATAGCACATGAAAATGGTGTCGTTATCGAGAAAGCTCGGTGGATATAGCTGATTATGAAAAAACGACCCGCTCCGCATCAGAAGTGAGAAACAAATCCAGCAAGGATGGGTTGGCTGAGTTCATAAAAGTTGGGAAAGTGTTAACCATTTCTAGTTGTGATTGTTTGGATCAGAGATAGAAAATTTCTAGCACGTAAATCGGTTTGGAGAACGTCAACATTGAAATCGCCCCCTACGATCACATTGCTGTAAGTCTGAGTAGCGCGGGAAATGGCTTCCTCGAACTCCTTGATGGTTGCAGCGTTGTAAATACCAGAGTGGACAATACACCGCTGCCAAAACACACCTCGCCATACCAGTACTGACCTCCACCAGCATAAATTCACACCCTTGCGTAGATGAAGAGCTTATAATCTTGATCTTATAATAATCTTTGATATAAATGGCCACTCACCTCCAACTCTGTTTTTGCGGTCATTTCGAAACAACTTGTAGCCATTAAAGGAAACAAGAGATGAAGGTATATGTTCCTGCAGCCAAGACTCACTGACCAGCACAGCATGTAACTCTGATCCTGAAAAAATTTGCCTAAGCTCATCCACCTTAAATCTAACGCTTATGGCATTAAGCAAACAAACATTAAAGCCCACCGCATTGAGTTATTAATACGCCCTAATAGTAACATCATAATCCATTTAATTAGCGCCAGTCGCAGCAGATGATACATCGGTTATACCCAGTTCGTGTAGGTCGATGACTCTTTTCGGTTTATCATGCTCTTTAATTTTGATGAGTACGAAACCATTCTGAGTGAATACAGAATGTAGTGAGCCTCGTCTGCGCAATAGGAGCGCCTATCGCAATAAAGTCTGGTTTTTAGGCGTTAAACTCTCATTTACAAAAATCGAACCGTCTGTCGAATACCTCTCAAGTTGGCTAAGCTTCACTCCTCTGTGCTTTTTAAAAGCAGAGATAAAAGCGCCCTGTTCACTAAAACACGAGAACTTCATCAGAATTGGTGCTTTTGATATACCCTTTAACTTGACATTTGCAGGCCTTGAGGTCGGACGAAAAGCATGAACGTAGGGCGATAAATTATGATCAATCACGTCAACGATGCATTGCACTATTTTTGCGGGATTTTCACCAGCTTTAGTAGGAATGCAATTTAAAGTGACATCAGATAGTCGCTGAGTTCGAAGTAGATCTTCATTATTATGTAATAGTGAGGTGTATCGTAGCTCCATTTCATAGAATTTAGTTTCCATCGTACTCAGCCTGGATGATAGCGGATTGACGACATCGTTGATCATAGTCGATATCTTCTCTTCTAATAGCTGAAAAAGTTCATTCAGCCTTGTTTCAAGATCATTGAGCATGCATTTAAGAGCGTCAGTCTGAGGGCATGCACAGGCACCAGTGATCAGGTTAGATGTAGCACTACGTGTGAAAACTGAAGCGGAACTCACCGAATCCGAGCGTTGTTTCTCTTTACTTGATGACTTCGAAGAGATAACCAGCTTATAATGCTTTCCAGCCATTTCGTGAGATGGAATACCGAACTACGAGCAACGTCGAACAAATAACTTTATTGAAATTCTCACAAGACCAGTAACTGAAAACACATAAAATTCCGGTCAAATCGAGAGATGAGTAAATTTATTGCTTAAAATAAAGAATTAGCGAAAACCACTGAAATTTACCGTCATAAAACTACTGCTGTTACCAGAGCGCTGTAAAACACGTCTACTCAGTACGACACATTACATTACACATGCTCAGAATTTTACTAATTTTTCAAAACCTTGAAGAAATCTTCCCTTATAATTATTTAGACGTTTTGAATACTGTCATAAAAAGTTATTATCATGATGAGTTCTGATGATGAAATCCCATTGGGTCTAATGACGACAGAGTCCGTCAAAGACAAAATTTAATTAATAAAACTTTAATTTCGAAATATTTATTCCTTATAAATAATGAACGTTTGGGAAATCAAATTAATTTTAAGAACTTCATTATCTTTTTACCACCTCGAGACTTCTAGCAATACAATTGAGAAGAAAAGCATCATCATCGCAAAAAATGAGGAGCTACTTTCCTTTCTAGCTCAAAGAATCTGGCAAAGATGATTCCTGATCCAATCGAGACAAAAAATTTAGAGTTGAATTCGACCGAGTGGAAGGAAAGATACTTGCTAGTAGTGTGGTCAAGGCCGTATATATAGATAACGAATGGGGGGGGGGGTTTAGGATAGTAGGCTAATACCCTTTAGGGATGAAAGAATAATTGAGAATTAAGGTGAACTCAATAATCGGAATTTTATATAAATTTAATATATTAAGCATATAATTTGTGATGAGATTATAAATGAATTGAGTTTTTATAAAAAAAGAAAAATTACAAAATTAAATTTAGTCTTTTTCTTCGTGCGATGAAATTGGAGAGAACTTCACTCGATTCAATTTTGACATTTCGATGAACACTTAGCAGAGTGAGTCCTGTCAGTCGTGCGTCTCCTGTGCAATTGCGGATCCATGATTTCAACCTCCAATGTGGAAAACATTCTCTCAGCAGTCGCAGTTGAAACTGGCAGAGTAGTTAGGATTACCAATAATTTGCGAATGTTTGGATAGGACAGTTCATTGCAATTCTCTATTGCTTCTAATGCAGTCCCTGGCCTCTCCTCATTAGAAACTGTTCGCCATTTATTTTTCCACATTTCCAGTTCTGCTTCAAAATTTTTAAAATGTCCAACTAATTCGTCAAACATTTTAAAACACTCCTCCATAATTGAGATGTAGCACTCTCACATTTTCTTGGAAGAAGAAGTTGCAATTTTGCGATGCGCATATTGTGATCAGAGAATCGAGTGTTCAACTCTATTATGAAGTGGTCCAAGAATGGAAGAAAAAGATTTCTTTTATAGTATTCTTTGTTGCTTTCAGCAGGTGTACTGTTGCGTCCTATTTGATGACTGGTTGTCCTCGGCTTCTTTATTTCACCTCCAAAGTCACTAACAAGTTTCACTGCTAAAGAATAAATTTCGTTGAAGTGTTCAGGATTCTTTCTCATTTCTTGAAATGTCTGAATTATATTCTGAACATGTTGGCAGCACTGAACCAGATCAGAATCCACCTTCTGAAGAGCCTGACATAGTGTGTCAGTATAAGCGAATAATTTATTTAGTACTAGTAATGATATTATGATCTGTCCCGATTTTACGCAATGTAAAAACTGAAAGGCTTGCTGTGATGTTCCTTTGATGTTGGAGGTCTGCAAAGATTGTTAGGTTTGTACTATTGGCGACAACATTTCAACAAACCGTCCTATTGACTGATGCTTTTCAGTCCATCTAGTCTCACAAAATCCAAGAATATTGTGGTGGCGGTGAGTCGCATTCTGGCTTTCTTTTACAACATTTTTGAAGGCTGTATTGTATCTCTTTGTGAAGACTGGCGGAAAAAGTTTATAACCGATTTTACAGTTCCCATGCTGTTTTGTATCGTGGAGATTTCACAGGAATGAGCAATAGCTAGGTTCAAACTATGAAGCGCACAATGTACATACTGAGCTCTAGGATACTTTTCAGAAATTATTGATCGTACTCCCTTAAATCTCCCACTCATTACGGCAGCTCCGTCGTATCCTTGGCCGACCATTTTTCTTAACTCTATACCTAATTCTGATAGAGTTGAGATAAGAGTTGATGCTAGCCCAGCCGCAGTTACATCTTCCACTGCTACAAATCCAAGGAAATCTTCTCGCAGAATTTGTTTGCCATCACTTACTTCCACATAACGGGCACAAATCGCCAACTGCTCTTTTCTTGATATATCTTGCGTCTCGTCAGCTAGTACGGAAAAACACTCTGCTGCGTTCATTTTCGAAACAATATTTATTTGGATAATTTCACCACATATTCCAATGATCTCATTCTGTATTATTGGAGATGTAAACATGGCTTTGGTACCTGCGGATTCTGTTAACTGGTTCTTAAGTATTTCGTCTCCACTTCTAGCTCGAAAACGAAGAAGTGCCCTGTAGTTTCCATCATTATTCCCTGGATCTTCGAATTCAATAGCACCGAAGTCATCAGTGCCTCGCAGGGCTATTTCCTGCCGTCCACAAAAGATGATAGTTTCAATGATGGATACTAATTTTCAAGGTTCTCGTGAATAATTCGTTGTCTCTCGGAGCTCAGTTGAGAAAGAACATCAGCCTGTTTCCTGACATGATTTGAAGAAAGTTTTCAGCTAAAATATTAGCATCAGTATGATATTTATTTCTTCCGTGTTTCTCAAAATTTTCTTTAGCGTGTTTCAAATTCGTGTATTCCTTTGTGACCAAAGCTCCTAATTGGTGACCTCCTCTTCCTCCAACTGCACGGCTGAATAACACGCAAATTTTGCATAATGCTCCATTTAGATATTTTGAATATACTAGCCAAGGATGAATCTTTAGCCAGTGGTGTTGAAATGAGAGATTTCTTCCATAGGCCATAGGAAACTTAAAATTTGTTGGTGGTAGCCAGGGTTGGTTTAAAGCTTTCTCTTTTACTGAGTCGTCAGAAGGTGTATTATTTACATATAACCCTATGTCGTATCTATTAACATCTTCGAGACTTTCACAAGCCGGAGTAATAGTTGCACCGCTATAGCCTGCCTCCCTTACACTTAAATCAGCTGAAATATTTTTATGGCTACCTTCAGGCTTTTTTACTTCAGTGTTCTCCTCCGTGTACTTTTCAGCCTTTTTCGGATTTTTCACTGCATATGCGAGTATTGACAACTGTTTTGACCTCTTCATTCTAAATTTCTGAAAAAAATGTACAAAAAATAACTAAATAGAACGTTAAGAATAAATTGTTTCTATTACCTTCAAAGTGGGCTCTTTTATTTGGAAGTAAATATTATACAAATGTATTTGTGATTTAGGTAAAATATACAAAATAGCTACTATTTAGTATAATGTTAACCACAAAAATTAATAAAGTAACTAGCTTACCTTCTGTTCTCAATACAAAAAATCTAGTACGGTGTATATTTTCTAGTTACACGCTTTTACAAACTCTTCTGAAAAATTAATCCAATTCAACGCGCAAAGAGACTCCGTTTTATACCGATCGTTCGCGTATAGTATTGATAATAATAACAAAAGAACTCATCAGAAATATTTTCTTTGAAATAACGAGATGAATCCCACTCCCACCATCGAAAATAAACCTTCAGCTATAAGAGGTTCTACCCCCAAATTCTATCTAATTTTTTGTTTCGGAAAATGTTGTCGACCATATTTAGTAGCGCATACAACTTATGAGGAAACATTTTTGTAAAAGTTCATAAGAAAAATGATCTATGCTCATAAAAATGGTAAACGGCTCAGAGAACTGAATCAATCTAACTTTATTGGTCTGTTGTTGGCCTGGCCACTAATACAGTATAAAAGTTCTGATGAAAAATTTTCAAGAAAATTCGAAGGAAAATGTATTGTAAATAAAGGCTGCCATATTCACATTTTAATAATGTTATCTAAGGAGAACTTCCCCTACCCCGCTAGATACGATTCTGTATATTTGTCGTATATAAAATCATGGTAAAGGCACTGCCAAACAGAACAAAATCTTATGAAAAGAAATAAAATTTTTCTTATGATATACTTCTTGCTAAAGCTTCATTTGTACATCAGCGACGGATTATTTATTTCACGTTATGTTATTTATCAGAACAAATTCGAGCAAGGGCGATGGACGGCTTCTTTCAATAACAAAAAACTGACACAGGGGTCTTTCAAGTAAAGAAAACTCGTTCGAATTTTATTGGCAAAAAGTCAATTTAAAAAAATTAGTAAAAAAAACGATTATTATTTAAGACATTTTAGGTATAACTATGTAATAATCTAAAATTTCCTAAAGGGTAAACAAATAATTTGTTAAGCTATTTAAAATAACCACGGGGCGCTCATGAAAAATATTAGTTACTATCTTGTAATTAGTTACAACCAACAAAAGTTGTTGTTTCAAGACGAAAATAATTAGATATAGATTAAACATTCCCTTTAAAATGTCAACAAACTTAAAAATACTACTTTGATTAAGCTAAGGTGTATCAAAGTAAGCTACCATCTACTTATTTTCTTTCTCTATTTTGCACATGTTTCTCCTAAAGTTGCTTTACCTTAAAGGGCCTACGGAGGAAAGATATAAAATGAGATACAAAGAATTTTGGATAAAAATTAGTATAGCCTACAACAATGGGCGGGGGTTTGGACCCCTCAAACCCACCCCATATATACGGCCATGAGTGTGGTACAGTCCAAAGCTATGTAAGGGACTGAAAAAACTAAACGAAGAGGACAATTATTTTCTATTTTGAAAGTGACAGAAATATCGTTCTTAATAGCTGCATAAGTAAAAAAGGAAACCAAAAATGATGTACCGGTTATCAATCATTATCAATCATTATTATCAAAGCATTATCTTTAAGCGTTCTTTCTGCAAGGATCCATGTTTACAGTCTACTGATAGCTCAGAAGCTGAAGACGGACTTGAAATTGTCATCCATAGTCATATATGTTACTTCTGAAAGAGCTTTAGGTACATATTGTCCGGTACTCCAGGCTAAAAACTGGCCATAAAAGAAAATATTAAGGTTTGAATTGTTAGAGTTAGAGCTACCATAGTCCGTATAAATTATAGCAAATATGTCCGCTATTAAGATGTACTTAGCTTCTACAGTGCAGAATAAAGGCTTGTCCGCCAAAAATGCATCAAACAACTCGAAATTAACAAAACTGATCTAACGAGCAACATCGAAGCTTGGTGATAACATGGGGATTGTAATAGTTTATTTAACCGGGGAACAGAATGCCATTCATTCGACCACTTTATTTGGGATATCAAAAAGCCGTCTTATAATTTCGAAAAATGATTAACTAGTCAGGAGTTATACAATTTAGGGACAACGAGAATTTTACCACTATTAACCGAAAAATTAGTAAATCGTTTTTGTGGAAACAGTGGAGACTCAACAAACTGAGCCTCATTATTTTGAGAAATTTGAAGAGAAAAAAATTATTTACTACAATGAACTCCATTAAACATGATACTGATAAGTACCCAACGGGAATCTTTCCTTAGTCCTATCACGTGAAGGCTTGTGGAGGCAGTAAAACTTATTTACTTTAATCTTTCCCATTCAAAACTGGAACTCATAATTTTAGAATCGGTCACAGTTAGAATAGTAGCACTTTAGAAACCTGTTTATTTTTACGATTTTAAATCAAATTATTAAATACAAGAGCAAAAACAACCACCTCGTCTGGGGATTGAAGTCCGGACATTTCGCTTTTCAGGCTACTACACTTACCACTGGGCTAGTCCGAAAAGATGAAAAGCTGTACAAATTTTAGTATTCCAGATTAATCCCGGAAGAAGCCCCTGTTGGAAAGTGCAACGTTTGTTTTCAAGTTAGGTCTTGTTTCGTTTGTGAAAATAATTGCACGCAGTTCTGTTTTCGCATGTTCAGAACAAATTTAATTATGAATTATTGTGATTATTACTAAAATGAAACATTAAACAAGACATAAAATGAAAGAAGGTTCATGATGAATCGTTCATAATATTTAATTCCTGATCACGTTAAGATCCCAGGTTTAAATTTTGTTATGTTCTTGAAGATAATATACGATAGAAATATAGATAAAAAACAAGCGAAAAAGCTAGTTATAAGACCGATTCTTATGATACCGTAGATGAATACTCGTATGTCATTTCGTATCATCATCCATCTGTGAAAGTTTGGTTTTTGAAGAGGTTTTTAGCATTTATTTCGATAACGGCTCGTCGGACAGAAAAAATTATCATAACCAATTTTATAGAATTACACATTCTGAAGAACTTTTCGGTACAATAAAACCGTAAAGAACTGATCGTTTTCTCAGTATACGTAGAAAACCTAACTTTTTATATGGCAACACCAAGAAGTGGTTGCCCGATTTAGTCCGATTTTGAGATTTATATATATAATATTTTATGCAAATACTATGTACAAAATTTCAGCTCTCTAGGTAGTGTCCAAATATGTAGTGAAAAACGAAATTTTTGAATGTCCTAATTTCGAACTTAATTTTACTTTTTTTTTTAAAGCACATGTGCAAAATTTCAGTTCTCTAACCACATGCGTTTTCGAGTTATTGTAAGGACGGGCAGACGGACGGACAGGCTGATGGGCAGACGGACATGCAAAAACCAAAATAACTTTAATATTATCTGTGGGTGTAAAACCAATTTTTCTCTACTAGCATTATTTCTAGGTGTTACAAACGGAATGACTAACTTAGATTTCATCTAGGGTGCAAAAATGAATAAAATTATGAGCACGTCTTCCAGAATATTCTAGGATGAAAGATAAAACTTTTATTCTTTGATATCCGTTTCGCATTTATTATTAAGAAGCTATTTTTCTTAATTAGCTCGAAATCTAATCTTTATATGAGCCACATTTCATTGTCCTAGCATGAATAGAAGAATATATATGACTTTTAAAATGCCATAACTTGCAAAATACGGAATATATAAGGAAAATTCTTAATCTGTGTTTCTGTTTTCACAAACCCTCCAAGCATATAAAATTTCAAAAGTTGGTGATGGTCATATCACTCGTGTCACCCGATTAATATGGAATGGCCCCCATAAAGTGTCCAATGAATGATTAAAAATAAAAAGCAATAACTTTAACTGAGTAATAGATGCATGTGTGAATTGTGGTCATATAGTCTGAATATCCAGGAAAATTCAGTTGAATTCATATTACCATGGAACATTTCCATATGCAGGTATTACGCAGCTGAGGGCTTTTGTTTGGGGAATCATAGTTATTCTGTTAAGACAATTTTATACCCTAGATGAAATCTATAGGGTATGATAAGTTTGTCATTCCGTTTGTAACACCTAGAAGTAATTATGTTAGAGCAAAATGGATTGGACACCCATGCATAAAATTAAAAGATATTTTGATTTTTGCTTCCGTCTGTCCGTCCTCACGATAATTCGAGAACGCGTGTACTTAGAGCGCTGAAATTTTGCACATTGGCTTTCAAAGAAAAATGTAAAATTAATTTCAAAAATGGGACAAATCGGGTGACTCCTTCATAGGGTTATCATAAAAATTTCATTATTCACTAGATATTTGGAAACTGTCTGAGAACGCGTCAGGGTAGAGCGTTGAAATTTTGTGTATAGTGTTTTCATAAAAATAGTAAATATAATTTCAAAAATGGACTAAATCCTGTGAAAACGATCACGAACTATTAATATTGAGAAGATTTTAGGGGAGTAACTCACCAGCACTGCCGTATCTTAACAAAAAAATAAAGCATCGCAAAAAACTAGGTCTTAGAACCACCAAGATTTTTGGCACATGGATTGATACGGCTTATAGCTCCAAAATACAAGTACAACAAAAAACAAGATTTACAGATTCTTAATTTCAATAGTAAATAATACTAATTTCTTGAAAGAAAAATCCATTATTAATAATATAAGAATTTTGCTCGCTGCTGCTGTATTTTTTAATGAAAGATAAAGCCCTAAGTTTCATTTTGCATTTTAACAAGAACAAAATATATAAAAAAAATATTGAAATAAATATCTTTCGTAAATAAATTTCACCAAAAAGTAAAAAATAATTTTTTCTTTCTCACTGATATACACAAGAAAAGTTTCATTGCAAAATAAAAATGCTAGAACTCAGATTGAACCTTAAAAGTTTGGCATTTGCAGTTAGACAATTTTGATTATAACTCTGTAGTTATGGATGCCAAACTTGAAAGATTTAATCTGAGTTGCCGCACCCCAAAACGTAAGAAAATTTTACTCTTTCGGCAGGTCATTCACTCATTCTAAATCAAAAGCCCCATGTAAATCCATCCATGTTTACTACCCTAAAACTCGTTCGTCACGAACGGCACTCTGAGGCGCTCATATACAAAGTTTTTAGTCTGGAGTTTGTGAGCTGATAAATGTTCATGAAACTTCTAACCTCCTAGCGGACGCGCTGGGTGAAAACAAAACAAATTAGTATAATTATTCGACAAAACAAATAATACTACCGATTGGCATCTCGTAATGAAACCCAACTTCTTCGACCGCCTTGTGTTGGTCTACGATCAGCTGGCTGCCACCTGCAATCATGTTTGAAGATTAACTTACTGTTCGATCTTTCACGAACATGACGGTTGTTATTGAGCTATTAAGAAAATGATCGTTCTCGTCTTGTTTGTTAAATTGAAATCCGTATTCACATGTACCCCTGCTCATTACTAACCGATAGGTGCAAAAGGCAGCGTGAGTTTCCTTATAAGAGAAATGGTGTTATCAAGTGTGATTTGTCTGGTCATAACAGCTCGGCCATCCCAACAACATCTGCGTCCCGGAGACGACGTTAAGAAAGTTACCGACACCAACTCCCTTCCAGTTCGACTATATCATCACTGAAGTCAATAATTTGGATCGCAACCACAGCAAATTCTGAATGGCCCTCATATCAACGTCTTCACAGTCATTTAGATAGACGCTAATGTTAATAATTCGTACTCAATACACTCAATGTAGCGTCATTCCAATAACGCCCTGTTTACGTTATCGTGCTCTTATCGTCCAGCTGTACCATAAGTCAATTTAAAAGATCAGAACCCTCCAAACGAAGTGCGGTCCTCGTTCTGACTGAACACCTTCATTACAATTCCATTGCTATTATTACGGATCTGACGCACACCAACCTTGGCGCGAAACTCCTGCTGACACCACCCGATGCCAGTGCTAGCTGTACCATGAAATACATTGACATATACGATATGTATATACATTCCCCATTTTGGAAAATCAAGCATCTACTTCTCAACTTGCCTTTTCTGTTTGTATATGCAATGGTCGTCTAGGTTTTTGGAACAATATTGTATCAAAAAAGGAAGTCATTGTCATTTACCTGGTATTTTGAAAAAAAATTAATAGGACCTATGTTTCTTAAATGAAATGTAAAAAAAACTTAAACTTTCATCTTCAGGAGCAATTCGAAGAGTATGCAAGGTATTTGCTATCCGATGTCCTCGCTGTGGTCTTGTCTGTCGTTTAAGTTCGCATTGATACAGCCAATCAGGGGCTTCTTTTAATCTGAGCATTCCCTTTATATGAGCCCTAGTATGTTACAATTGAAACAATTTTTCTTTTTCTGGCAATTTACTTAGAAATGCCCAGCTTCTTTGCTTCGTAGCATCGAATTTCATTACTAGGGCTGGCTACCCTGATAAACAGGATAATTTGTTTTACGTGATTGGTCGTTATGATAAGAACCTTTTGTATTTCAATTTCTTCAAACTGTTTTATTGTTTGTAGAAGATCGTGCAAATTAGCACACTGCGATGCAAGGAGAACATCACTGCCTAAACTCTGGATTATATATTTCATCGTTACGTTATCGTCCAACTTGGCTCGTTTACATTATTGCTCCATCTCTTAGAATTACTTTTCGCTTATGAATCGTTATTTTAATTAATATGCTATACACTTCATCCACCTGTGGGAAACATTGGACAATTTCAGCTTTAAATCCTTCCCAGGATCGCAATGTTCCTGGTCGGCTTTGATACCATGCCCTAGACTGCCCACAGAGTTTTAATGAAGCGTAAAAGAGTGTTGCTGAGAAAGAAAAAATAATTTATTTACTTTTTATTGCATTTTTTTTACAAAGGTTATTTATTTAAAAAAAATTTTAATATTTTTTTGACTATTTACTTTCAAAATTTTCACATTATTCACTTATCCGATACAGTGAAATTTAGACGGCGGCGTCTTTACTCTGAAATTTCAACCTGTTTCTAGTTAATGAACTTAAAGGGGAAAGGTAATTATCGGCGCCAAAGATGGAGTGATCACAGTGGTGGATTGCCTTAACATCAATACAAGCAAAAGAAATGGAAGTATCAAAAGCGTTTTAGTCATTGAGAAATGCCTGGCAAACATATTTCAGCTCCTTCCTGCGCACATCACTGAAAAATCTGCAACCACAGAGCTAGAGAAGAAAAAACAATTAAAATAAAATACAACACATCCTAAAACAAACCGTAAGCCACCTCCGTTTTCTAGGTAAAGGAAAATGTAATTCGGTTAACTGAAGGTGGTTGTACTTGCGAAACAGAAGTGGGTGTCGGTACGGGTGGGAAATAATTGTTAGCATGTCTGTGTTGACTAACTTAGGACAAATGTCTTGAATTTGACGATCTGAATGGTTCCGCGAAAGGTTTAAGTGGCCCTCCAAGAGGCGGTGTTCGACGACAAAGATCCACTTGGTTATCAACATCGAAGACTTGTTGACGGATACTATAAGAAACCTCCGCTCGCAGCGCTTCCATGCTCTGCGTTATCCCTTCACGTACCAAATCTTGGAGTTGCATCCTGAGGCCGGTTATCAGTGCATCCGCGGCTACTAGGTCTTGGCTTGTGTAAGCGGGTGAAGGACTATTTCTTCGCGAGCTTATGTGCAATGAAGGTGCTAGTTGTAACCCTGGAGAGACGGATCTACGATTTTACTGTGAGACTGTTGGCTGCGGCACTTTAAGCAGCAGAGACTGCTGAGAAGTGTGTATCTGACTATCCTGTCGGGAAAGATTCCTTTTCGGAATTGCACCTGTATAAGCAGTGAAGTCCTGCTGTGTGGGGGCATATCTGCAATTAGGGCAATTGCCTCACTCCCCTATTTTGGTTTGTAGACATATTTTGTGGAATACATGTCCATAGATGGTAGCGCTTCTCTCTAGCGGACCAGTCTTCGTCTTAACAGATGGAACATCGGGCTGGTCTCTGTACGGAGACATCAGTCTTGGAAGTGGGAGGTCGCAAAGTAGCCATGATAAAAATATTACAGTATCAACGAGGAATGATAAAGAAGATCGTATAATACGAATGGCTCAAGTTTGGGGAATTCTGCCGGTTGTGCAAAAGCTTTACGTAATCCGGGAAAATAGCGGTAAGTTTTCTCGAGACTAAAATCGAAGCAACAAAATTTTTCAATTCAAAAAAAATCTCTAGCTAGTTGTTAATTAAACTTACTATTAGATATGGATTCTTACTACATATCAGTATGCTTAGTATATACTTAGTTTCGACAAGAACCAAGAAAACTCACAAATCTTTCCAAAATAGTAAAAATCACTAAGCCTATTCAGACAATGTAAGTATATTCCAAAGGCTGTGTATCTTAAACTCAGAAAAATTTTCGAAGCCGTAATGAAGGACGAAGATTAAAATCTAAATCAACCAAATCGCACCCGCAAAACTATTCAAAGACAAACTACTTTGTAATCTACAGTATCAAAATCTCAATATGGGCTAAATTCAAACTATTGAAAAGACAAAAATAAAAAATTTCATAAAAATTTTCCGCCTCTTTCTCCAAGAGCTATCTCCCAAAACAAATACCTTTCCAGATCCACTCCCTACAATCAGGTCATTAGTCAAAGGTTTACACCAACCCACGACCGCTCTGTGTTGGTCTACGATCTGCTGACTACCACCTGTGCTTATGTCTGAAGGTTAACTAACTGCTTGATCATTTGCTTGATAGTTGTTATTGTGTTAGTAAGAAAAGGATCTTTCTCGGCTTGTATGTTAAGTTCAAGTCCGTATTCACATGTAGCCCTGCTTATCACCAATCGATCGGGGAAGAAGACAGCTTGAGTTGCCTTATAAGAGAATTGGTGTTACCAAGTGCGATTTGTCTGCTCATTTGTCTGGTATTTCTCTAGAAGTTTTGCCAAAATCAGAACTGGCCTTGTCCAAAATCCGATTAAAAGATCGCTTTCGTGGGGATGTCTATGCATACGTTATGAAAAATTCTCGAATCACGTTACCACTTTAATACTTTGAAAGAGACAAGTACACAAATGAAGCTATTTTACAATCATACACATTCGAACATACGTCTTTTAGTATATTAAGGGATAAAGCATTCAACTGTTATTTCTGAAAAAGAAAATTAGGTGAAAATTTTGTTTTCGTCGGCTTTATGATACTCCATTTCACTTAGTTACTTCCGGAGTTATAGACTTTAAAGTTAACTCTACTACAACATTTCACGAAACTTTGTACTCGCATTTCTGGCCAAGTTCGGAGAAATTGCACTGCAAATTATGATATTCCATAAGACCTGAAAACATGTTAACTAAAATATCCGTGATGGTCGAACCGAATAACCTTACAATTTTGAAAGAAAAAAATGTGTTCAGATATACCGGGTTTCTCGTTTGCAGTGGTCCAAAGGGAAACCAGCGTTATGAGACATCATTGCCTACCCTCTTAATATAATATAGGGTTACACAAAATCTAATGGTTTAGAAATTTCTCGACATTCTAAGACTTTTGAGACTAAACTAAAACTCTTCACTGGATTGAGCTGAAAATTTGATACAGGCATACTTTAGGAATGTAGCTGTAATATGAAGTACACTGTAAGACAAGTAAGACTATTCCCGAAATATTGGGGAATATTCCCCAAAATTTAGGGGGGAAAAAACCTACATTTATCGAAAATACCTAAGCTTTGTGGCACAGGTTGTAGAAATTTTTACTCTGTAGCAAACTTTTATTTATGACAAATGTAAATACATTTAAAAAATATTTTACGCAATGAGAAATGAGTTGCTCGCCTCTTCTATACAAATTCATAAACTAAAGACATTAACAAAAATGTCAGGGAGAAATTATAAATAATATATAAATATAAATATAAATATATAAATATAAATAATAAAATATATGTAGTGGACCTAACTTGTTGCTCCTTAGAATATATTGCAAAATATACATCAAAATGGATTGTAATGAATTATGATATAAACTGAAGTACGACAAAAAAGTGGTGAAGTGTCAAAATATGTGACAAAACTATTGTAAGAGTTTTAGAAAACTCTCGAACACAAAAATAATTTCTCAGAAAAAAAAAATTCAAAAATGCATTGTTCCTCTGCAGCTGCTCTTTAGATAAGTTGATAAGTGAACTCAGTTCTGAAAATGATTATTGTGATTTACTCTGTAATAAATCGTCAGTCAAGTAAGTTGCGGGTTTTTAAAATTATTTTTCCCTACCGAGTATTGTGAAATTCCTACACAATCTGAAATCTGAAATCTGAAATCTGAAATCCTATGCATCAGTATAACAATTGGTACAAAAGTACTGTACATTCAAGCTATCTACATTCCTCCTGGCAGTCCATCTACTTCATACGATGCTGTTGCTGCTGCTGTGGAATGTGTGTTCGGGCTGGGGCGGAACTTGCACGATATTATATTCCTTAGTGATTTCAATCTTCCTACTGTTCAATGGCAAATTTCCGCTGATGATGGATGCTATTGCCGCAATGGGTCTTTCTCAGGTAATGATGAATTGAACAACCGTAATAAAATCTTGGACTTGGTCTTTACCTCGGATGCTTCGAAATGTATGGTTCGTCTATGTGACATGTCATTGGTTCCTAATGACGCATGCCATCCAACTTTGGACGTGATAGTGGGCATTGATTGCGAGGGTACTGGTATGTTGTTTAAAACTCTTCCACCTTTAATTACAAAAAAGCTAATTTTGATCTACTTACCTTTGATTTATCTTCCATTAAATGATGCTTTCTATTTAGCACTAATGATGAAGATCAACTTACAGCGCAATTTTACAATGTTATGTTTAAGTGTTTCAATGATTGAAGTCTATTGTCTTGTATCAAGAAGGGCTCTTCGTGTCCTCCTTGGTACGATGCTGAGCTGAAACGGTTGCGCAATTTAAGAGATAAGGCTTGGCGAAAGTTTCTCCTCTCTCAGTCTAATGATGACTTAACGCAAATTTTCTTTTGAGCTGCGAATTTCGAAATGGTGTTTTGCTTGCCTATGATACGTACCTGTTTAAGATGAGAAATGTAATATGATCGGATCCTAAACAATTTTGGCAATTTTTAACATATGACGCTCAAATAGATTTTGCTTATTTTAATTACTTAACGACACAGCCTAAGGTTGATATCCTATGCTTCACTATTGATCAGAAATCTGTTGAAGACTTCATGCCCAAGCTAGACGCTGGTTATTCTATTAGGCCTAATGGTATACCCCCTGTTGTCTTAAAGAACTGCTGTGGAATGTTTTCTTACCCATTAACATTTTTGTTTAATTTATCACTGCGGCTTGGTAAATTTCCTAAGTTATGGAAAGAGTCGTTTATTGTCTCAATCTTTAAGTCCGGTAAAAGGGAGCTTGTTACCAACTATGGTCCTATTGTTAAATTGTTTGAAGCTTCTTTATATGAATTTTTTGTATTTTCATTGTAGTGGAGCTCTTAATCCTCATCAGTATGGTTTTATGAAAGGAAGGTCAACAACAAAATATTTGGTTCAGTTTACATCTACCTCTATCGAATCGTTTGAGCGTGGTTGCGAAACTCACTGTATTTATACAGACTTCAGCAAGACTTTGACAAGCGTCCTCACTCTGTTTTGTTATTTAAATTGAGATCTTTAGGTTTACCAATTTAGTTGTTGAACTGGTTGTCATCCTACCTTGAGACTCGCAGACTGACTTAGGACTCAGTTCCGTTCTGCTCTATCTGAAGAAATATAATGACCTGGACAGAGTTGTTGAATGGTGTGAAAAAAGTTCTCTCATTTTAAACGTTGATAAATTTAGGGTAACCATTTTCTCTCGTAAGCCAGTCTCTTCAAATATTGCCTATGCTATATGAATGGGTTAGTACTTTCGAAAGTTGATCAAATATGTGACTTGGGGATATTGTTTGACTGGAACTCACCTTTCACTTCCAAATAGATCGCATCGTTAATAGGGCAAATTCAATGTTACGCTTTGTAAAGCGTTGGGCAAAAGAAGTAGATGATATCTATATAATTAAAAAAATCACTCAGATCGTATTGAGAGGGTGCAAAGGAGATTCTTACATTTTGCCGTAAGAGTTCTCGACTGGAGGGATAGACTTAATCTTCCTCCTTATAACGAAAGATTAAATTTAATACACCTTCCTAGTTGTGAGACTCGTAGAAAAATTTATGACAAAAGCTTTGTATTGAAAAGGGTGATATCGACATGCCTTTGATGCTTGAGAAAATTAATTTCAATTCCCGATCTTCACACTTGCGATCTAATGACTTCATTTATTTGTGTTCGCACCAACTATGGACACTTTGAGCCTATGACTATGATGTGCTGTACTTTTAATTTGAATTTCCATTTGAGAGATTTTAAAATAAATGAGACTCAATTAAGAAAAATCCTTCATAATTGTTCTGGACTTTAGCTGTAATTTAAGTATTGTGTCCTGGGACCATTGTAGCTAGCATTCAACAAAAGGAATAAGTGAAATAAAGAAATGTCATGTATATACCCCTTAATATACATTACTTACCTATTGGGAAATGAGCCTATTTTTATTCGTTCACGTCATTGTATCTACACACGGTACAGATAAAATGATTTGGAAGTAAAAAAAAAGTGCTGTAAGTAGTGGTAATTTCAAAAAAAGGAATTTATGATTAAAAACGCAAACCTGTTGGGTAACAACTTAATGATCCACGGAGTCAGAAAAAAATAATTTTTTTATCGTCATACCAACTAAGAAAATTTCTCATACTCAAGAAATTTCTTGTCGAAACTTTATAAACAGTCTTGTAACTGATACGTTAAATCGACAATCCAAAGAAAATCGCATATTCAGACATTTCTAGTGTTATCAATTCGATAGATGTTCCGAATCACTCACCTTGGGCGTAAATATAGGTGATATAGAGTAAACAGAGCACGCAATTTTCAAAATTCATGTACTTTCTTGAAAATTGTTCGACAGTTTTTACAACTGTAAAATTTTCATCATAATCGCTTTATAATTAACATTGTTATATACATACATATTTATATGAAGACGAAGCTGTAATGCATTTTGTAAATTTCCCAAACATGTATTAATTATATTAAAAAAACTTAAATTTAATTTTCTGGCAGTAGTTAAGACCAACACAAGAATCCGACAATTCAATATTGAATAAAAACTCCTAAGTTCAACTTTCGAACTAATCATATATCAGTAAATGTTTTTTTTTTTCCAAAATGAGTTGAGTGAACCAGACCATTGGCATTTCACCCAATGTTGGTAATTATAGTTATATTTAATCCTATTTAATATAAAAATATATTACCCAGTTCAAATAAGTTACATTTGAAGTCTTCATATTCTCTATTTAAATATTTGTCAAGACCAAAATCCACACATTAATATTTGTGAGGCAAGTGTTGAAAAAATAAATTACCAGGAAAAAATACAATGAAAAAGGGCGACACTCTACAATGATTGTTTCGACGAGATAAAACTAAAAACGTACGGGGTGGTTATAAAATGGTTAAGCACTTCCATAACAAACCCTAGTTCAACATTTTTTACAGGAATTTATTTTCTCTACGTTAAAGCTGTCAAATGCACACAGAGGAACAAGACTAAGAGAAGTTTTTAAAAAGATTTTCTCAAAGTGCTCTTCATGTGTCATCATGGCTCATATTCACCCTTATGATGATATGTTGGGAAAGTAGCTAAGAGTGTAATTAATTCTGGCTCTTATTGGATCTGGAAACTATGGAAGTTCTTAGGATTAAACTGATGAGAAGTGGGACAAATTAGTTATATCTATGTAAGGAACTCATTTATATTTAATATTTAGTTTGTGAGTATCACACCATACATACCCTTGCATCTGCATGTATATATTTGATTGTCAGGAGCGTTTTGGAATATTCCATTAGGAAAACACTAAAGCTTTTCCACTACAGCAGCTTATATATTTCTCTTTACGACAAGCAGTTTTAAAGCGGCTTTAATTCAAATTAATTCAATTTTCTTGGGAAATGAATTTGTGGAAAGTACTAGACGTGCGTTTATGCGATTTTGTAGAATAGAATATCAAGCAGTCCTTGTTATATATGTCAGTGGTTCGATGTCAAATAAACAAATTTTAATTATTTAGTAATAAATCATAACAAAATTATAATTGCTATAACATCAGTATCGCATGCTTAATACTCTAGACGAAATGTACGGCATAGATCCTTCTCTGCTATTTATAAAATCAAAATATTGAAAGTAATATGCAATCGCATGTAGTTAACAGTAAACAAGCGCCATAAGGAAGTGATGAAAGAGCATTTTTTAAAGCTGTACACAAGCGCATAATGGAAGTAAAGAAAATGCGATTTCCTGAAGCAATTAAATTGCGCTTTCTGAAAGAAGCATGTAAACGCTTTCAGGAAGAGATGATAAGGTGCCTTGTGATGCAGTACGCAAGCGCTTTTTGAAAGATATATCAAAGCGATTTTTTTAGTGAACATTCATATCTTAAAATAGGCAGGAATTAAGCAGAATCATTGATTGTAAAGTATATAGATATGCCAGTTCGGAGTAATCAGTAATGTCGGCTCTCCTCAGAAGGTGTCGTATGTGTCATAATTCCTTTGTTATCTCAGCCAGCCAATACAGGACACTTGTTCAGGTTTAAAAGCATAATGAAGGTGGAAATGACTTGTTGTACTGAATAAATGAATGTATTAAATGGAGAGAAAAATGACGAGTTTTTGTTCATTGATTTATTCTTTAGGTTTGAATGTTTTCTCGAGGGTTTTGCGGGAGCTCATCATTCAAACAGTGAACATAAAAGGGATCTGTCCGATGCGTATCCAATCTACAGAGCAGTCATGGGTATAAATCGGTTCAAAGCTATCAGCGGATTTATTCCTTTCGAGAATCCAAATTTGACGCCAGAGCGAATAAAAAACGTAAAGCAGCCGCAATTTTGGATTTATTTATAATGTCAAACATTAATTTGGCTTCCCAATACGTACCCAGGGACTGCAAAACTAGTAGGTGGACAATTTATCGTCAAGTTTTACTTGGCGACAGAGGGTATAATTACGCAATTTGAAAATTGCAATGAAAAATCTTGTTACTATATAATTTACACTTGCTTTTGGTGAAAATTATTTACATGCGTCATTGGGTGACCCTATCATCGAACCACTATGGTAGGCGATCAGAGGTAGCCATAGTCATGAGACTTCTCCAATTGCTGGGTCGAAAATTTCGATTTTTTTCTGCATGTTCATGCATTATAAAAATTCACTGAAATTATTTTCAGTGAATTTCTGTCTATAGAGACGAGAAATTGTCCATCTAATGAACATCCCGATTTCTACAACAATAGGAGTAGCAGTTCCAGTACGGGGTGCTTTAGGGCGTCTGACATAGTTGGCAAGTGTTATGTATGCATTTCATCACTAAATAAGAGGTATCGCAAATCGCAAAATTCATGAAACCATTGAATTTGCAACGTCCATGCAGTAATATTGAGTAAATGTAGCGGAAGCAACTGAAAGGTAATTTTTACCGGAATCAGAAACCCTTCACTTATAATTATAGGTTCTCGGATTCCTCGACTCGCCATGTTAGTTCTGTCTATGATTTGTGTGTCAAATGTTACCAAAGATTGAATTTTGTCTCCCACATAAACTTCGTGGTATCAAAGAGTAGTTCTATGCAGGGCATTATAAAAGGATGGTATCCAAGTTCTCGAATCCCCCGGCTTGTACACTTGCTTTGTGAGACCTCTTCTAGAATACAGTAGCCAGGTCTCCTCTCCATTTTACGAAACACACATTGAGCATATCGAGTCTGTTCAGCGGAATTTCCTACGCTTTGCTCTTGCACCAACCCTGGAATAATTCATTAATTCTTCCACCCTATGAGCAGTGCTTGAAGTTTTTGAATACGCACTCGCTGGAAAAACGTCGAATTTGTGCCGATGTTACTTTTGTGCATCAACTCTTAAATTTGAATGTTGATTGTCTGTTCTTACTGGACAAAATCTCCTTCCGTGATAGTAGGCACAATTTGGGAAGCCTACCTCTGTTGCATATTAACTCGTCAACGTGTTTGGTTTATGTTTAGTTTAACACACTAAAAGGAGCACCTACTAAGTGATGAGTGTATTATTGACCGTTTCTTTATTAAACGTGTCTGTACAACGAGCTCGTGTTAAGCTGGTTCTGATAATCAATAAGGTAGGCCATTAACGTTGTATAGTACATGTGGTACACTTTACCCGTGATATTTTAAAGATTTCAAAAAGGATCTTAGTAAAGTGGTAACATCAAAAAGATGCGTATGCATATAAAATAACTACACGAACAAGAATGAAAGTGCATCTACGTAGGGTGCATTGGTGGGTTCACTATCTAATCGTGTAATAATTCCAAAAACTGATATTTTCCACTAATGATTATCAGCGTTAAATTTCAGCGGGCGTCAAATCTTACTGGGAGCATATAGACTGAATCCAATGTCGAAATATGCCAAGAACACAAAAACATACCAACATGCAAATCTCGAGACGGCCACTATACGAAAACCAAAATTTATGAACGTTACTTTTAAGGGGCGGCAATTTTTGCTTAACACATAGGGCATGGAAAGCAGCAGATATTGTGTATAGTATACATAATATATAATGAAAAAGGCTGCAATAAAAATACCTAATGTAAGTATGAAGACAAATACAGAAACTAAGCCACAGAGCGACTTCCTAGAAAAAGGTAGACAGAACAGAAAAATATCGATCTCTGACGTAACATGGATCAAAATAGACCTAAAAGGAATCAAAAATCCGAACTGTTTACTCAGACAAATGATAAACTACGGACAAAATATTGCCAATAGGCAGAAGATGTAAAGAACTCAGTAAAATACGAGTTGGAAATTTTATAGGAACGCTACTGCGGAGGCACAAGAATATGAATGAAACAACATGCGCATGCGCCACAGTAATGTAAGAAATTTGACAAGTAATCGTAATGGTATTCTCCCTAGTACACCGCGTTTGTTGACTTCGAAAGAGCGTTCGACATAATAATTCGCGGAGTAATATGAAAAGTACTAGTACTAAAAATAGAAATACCCGAGATGAAAATACGCTTGATCCAAAAATCGACGGAGAATGAATAAAAGATAACCTCCCATCCTTATTCTTTGTCATCACACGGCGGAACACGTACACCGAGAGGAATCATGTGTTTACTGCCAGTAGATAGAACGTACACGCAAATTTGAATACAGTAGAAACTGAAACTTTGTAATTGCGGACTTATGAACAGCGGTCTATTTTCTTCTTTAAAAAAAACAGTACTCACTTTCTTAAAACTATCAATAAACTGTCATACTTATTTTTAAGAATTTCCTATTGCTTATATTTAGCTCAGATTAGGTCAGAGATTCACACACACTAGAAAACACACACAGATTTATAATATGCGATTTTCAAGAATGGTTGTATTGGAATAAAACTCTATATACATAAAATCGGTCGGAGTATATTATACGAAAAATATGGACACGGAATTTGAATGTATAATACATATAAGTATATAAAGATAAATACAAATAAAATATCATAAATGGCTGGTACCCACCGATCTAATACTTGGCACTTGAGTAATCGGCTTTAAGCTAATATTAAGAACCATTATTCTAAGCATTACTTAGAACAATTCTTTCTTTATTTCCGTCGAGAACAGATATAAAGTGATTAATGCCAGTAGGTTCTACTTCAGTCGAAACTCGAGATTATACCCTTTAAGTCAGTTGAGACCCGACTTAAAGTGTTTTATTAACTTCAGTTGAGACCCGAATTACAATTTTCTATTTCCGTCGAGACCAGTATCAAAATGGTTGTCAGTAAAAATTATCTCAGTCGAGACCCGGCTTAAAGTGTTATTATAACTGCAATTGAGACCCGAAGTAAGATTAAGACCCGGCTTAAAGTGATATCTTAATTTCAGTCGAGACCCGAAGTAAGATTTTTTATTTCCGTCGAGACCAGAAACAAATTGGTTGTCAATAAAAGATTATCTCAGTCGAAGCACGACATAATATACTTTAAGTCAATCAAGACCCGGCTTATAGTGTTCTCTTGTCTTCAGACGAGACCCGAACTAGGATGCGTTGCATATTGTGTAGAAGACAAACACCTGAATTTGTAATTATATCAAGATTTAGTAAAATTCTGACAAAGGTTTTGGATGCTTTATGATTACTGAGTCTTCTTGTTTCCAGCGTAACATATGCGCCTGTCGACCTGGTTCGAACAATGTTAGCACAAACAGACCCTGTTTCAAACTGGAAATCACATCTGAAAAGTAACAATAGTTAAATAATACAAAACAAAATATAATGTGACCACTTACCTAATCTCCTAAGCAACTCACTCTCTCGCCAGCCGTAATGAGTTTATTAAAGGTGTACATATGTCAATAAATATGTTCACATTGGTAACAACTTCAAGAAAGAATATTTACAAGAAAATAAAATGCAATTGACGTAGCTGTTTGAACGATAGGTACTGTGTTACAAGCAGCACACGAACTGCGGTAATTTTATAGCAAACCACTGCGCAGCAGAATATTATGATAGCACATTTAGGTACAAGGGCTGCATGCTAGCTACGTGTACGTCGGCTCAATGTACTGCTTTTAATAATGTACAAATTCTTCTTGGTAAGTAAAAACTCTAATTCAACAAAAAGCGAAAGTTTTTTGGTATTCAGACCACATTGGATTGGAAGTAAATTAAATTTACTCAAAACATATATATATTTTTTTAGATAATAAGTTGAGAACAGCTTGTTAACAGCAATAACTAAGATGAACAAATGATGAGGTGCAGTTGCTATGTCAGGTTATTGTTGCTATACCAGTTGTTACTATGCCAATATTGTTGCCTGGTCTATATAAATAGCAGTTTAACTTGATTTGATCTCTTTTTGCGATTTGGCAGTGCAGTGATCAACTTGGCGATTTATTCCTTAGTGGTATTTCCTAGTGTTTTTTCCTAGTGTTACATCTTATTTCCAAATTAAATACTTTAATTAATGGACAGCTAAATTAAAATATTCTTATTCTGGGTATCGACTGGATTAAGGATTTTTGCAATAAAAATATTACTAACAATACACTTTATTTCTGGTTTCGACGGAAATAAAGAATCTTGCGTCGGGTCTCGACTGAAGTTAAGATACTTACTAAAATTTACTTTAAGCCGGGTCTCGACTGACTTAAATAATATTATCTCGGGTCTCAACTGAGATAGTCTATTATTAAAAAATGACTTTATTGCGTGTCTCGACTGTAATTAAGATTCTTCTTGCGGGTCTCGACAGTAATAAGAAATTGACTAACGAACCACTTTATTGCGGGTCTCGACTATAATAAAAATACTTATTGCGGGCGTCGGCTGTAATAGGAAATTTACTAACACAAAGCACTTTATTGCGGGTCTCGACTGTAATAAAGATTCTTACTTCAAGTTTCGACTGTAGTGAGAATGTCGTATCCCTAGGTAATCAAACACTTCATTCTCAACAAATTCACTACATTTATTTAATTCACTGATATCACTAACTTAACTTTAACTTTAACTTAATCTAACTATTAGCGCCGACCCATCGCTGTTTAATTGTAACCCGAACTGACCACACCACATTCAGTTGCGCACCTCGAAAACTTGCACACGGAAATCGGAAGTAGAACATGACCCTCAAGATAATGTAATTATGATGCGGTAATATTCTACAACCGATGACACTGATAGCAAGCAGCTGTGCTGTTGTAAACAAAACGCGCAATGACCGTACTCTATGCGAAGTAGCATGTTTAGTCACTGCCGCTGTGATGTAAACAATCATCACATTATTTAGCAATAAGCGGATACCTTACTGTGTTCCGCTATTGCTTGCTACTTTACTACCGGTACACCTGCCATGCTCTTGCTTCCGTGTACCAGCAGACTGGGCAACAACATCCCTCCCCCCTGGAAAAAAACTAGTTCCCAGAGGAACTAGGACCGGTGTGTTCATTTAGGAGGGTATCCAATCAAAGGCTGTTGGACTTACAATTTTTTAAATTAAATTAAATTAAATTTATACCTTAATAAAATTATAGCTTGCCTGACAATTTTGTTTTTTGTCTTTACATATATTTTTTTTTTTACAATTACAACTCTTTCTCTTAGACTATATAGGTACACGTACATTAAATATTTTTTTTATTGAATTTTTTTTTTGTTTACATACATTCATTATCACTTCATTTCTGTTCATCTTTTTTTTTTTACAAACGTCTCTATGTAATACATGTCTTATATTCCTTGTAATGAATTTTACTTATTTATTTTAATTATTCACATTTTTCTTCCTTGAAGTTCTTACACAATATAAATTTTTCCTTTTAAACACATTTTCATCAATATAATTTACTACATTTCAGTTTCTTTCTTTTTCAACACCTTAGTTTCTTAATTCATCCATCCTATTGTTAGTGCATTCATATCTTCCTAAAACAAAATATTGATCACAGTTTTTATTACCAAACATAATATGTACAAGATATTCTTTCATTTATTTCTTGTGACATTTTTATCGCCTCTAATTTTAAGCTTTACAATTATTATTTCTATCTTATACTACCTCTAATCTTCACAAATATTGTTTCTATTTTATACCACCTATAATTTATTTTTCCAAACTACAGATTTCCAGAAGCTAACTATTTACCCAAATATCTACTGTCTATTTCCCTCTGACTTCTCCAGCTGTACGAGCAAGTTTTTAACGGCGGTGGGCTCGTTGGATTGTATGCACTATTACCTCGATGCCATTCGGATCCTTTGTTCTCAAGCTGTTACTCCAGTTTGGTAGTTTGGGTGTTCCTGGTTGATCTCAGAACGAACGGTCACGTAGGTGTGTACGAGTGCCTACTGGTGAATTGCTATGATTCCATCCCACAGATAGACCTTAATTGCTGTCCTATTCGCTTATGGGATTGCTCTCTTCGGAAGTTTTGGAAGGTGTCTCCAATAGGGAGATTCCGGGTAAAGTAAACTGGCGGGTTATGCTGTTGCGCTTTTTACATATAGTGCTCATTGTTTACTTTAACCATGCTGAACGTCTTCACATGTCTTTGTGCACTCTGATGATCTTTGACTTCTATTTTTGTACCATTTCAATATGCATTATGGAGCTCTCCCAATTATATGTACTGGGAGTCCACCCATACATAAAAAAGATACACTTTCTCTATTTACATTGAAAGTCTTGTAACGTTTTTTTTAAAACTGTGTAGGATACTTGTTTTTTTAGCTTACTTTTTTTTTAACTTATTCGACTATCTGTCTTAAATTTGTGAAGGTTATATCACCCTTATTTTCAGCCTCATCTTTGACACACAGTGAGACCTTGCAGATAATTTAAATGATTTCCATTTGATTCGCTATGTTTTTCGTTACTTAAACGTCTTCTAAACTCTCAGACACTTCAGAGTTGTGTATATCTGAGGGCTGATGAGTGCGAAATGCCTTCCTCTCAGTCATTCAATGTTTAGTTTTATACTTTCTTTTGTTTTTTAAACTTCTTCAGTACTTTCCTTATTTTCACATCGATCTTCACCGTTTGTCAATGTGTGTAATTAGGAAAATTGTCGACGATGAAAGCTCCTTATTTTCATACCCACAGTATTGGTCTGATGATCAAATTGGTGGTTCTGGAACTGATAGAATCGCCAATTCTGCTTACGCATTGAGGTTGTTTTACTCTGCTGATATTCTCTACTTGAAATTAGTTTTTCAATCTAGTACTTATTTACGTATATAATTATATATTTATATATATATATATTTTTTTACACTAGTACACATTTATTACATATTTTTTATATTTACACTTTCAAACCTGAATATTCTTCTAACCTATTTAATCTGCCTTATATATTTTTTTTCGAATGATTTCTAACAAATTTGTTTGCACGTATGAGATATTTTTCCCCAATTTAACTTTCTCTCTGTTTTTTTTTCTCTTTGTCACCTTTTTTTTATATTATATTTTTTCTTTTCTTTAATAATTATTTTTATATATAGGTATATATATATATTGTGTATATTTTTTATAAAAACTTCTCTTAAATTTCTAATTCTTCTTTTTTTTTCATAAATCTCAATTTTTAACATTATATATTTCTCTTTATTTTCTTTAGTCTTTTGTTTTTATCTTTCTATTTCAATCTTGCTCATAATTTTGTCAAGTAATATTTTCTCAGTTTTTTTACGTTTTTATCTATAAATTTACCTTACTGATTGGTTCCAAGTCCAACGGAATAGATACAGGGTCACGTTTATACCTCCTTCCATATTTTTTCTCGCCACAGACTCATCAAACTCAGCTCATCAAATTTCTTCTGAAATTAGAGGGAATTTGTTGGAAATTTCTTTGGTTAAGTCCCCCGAATCCTGGGTCATAACCGTTACTTACCATGTACATACCGTTGCGGTTTGAAGTAAAAATTTTCGCTCGGTTCTATTACGAATCGGTGCTACCGTATCTGTTTGATAAATATATTTTGGTAACTTTAACTTACCCCTACGTGGCATCCTCTGAGATCGCCGTTGTTGCAAATGAAAGTTGTAATTACCCTTATGGTCCCATCCAGGTCGTCTGGAAAGTTTACGTGGTTGCGATTGTCCATGCATAGAATTTGGGTCTTTGATGAAATAAGCTTCTGCATTAGCAATTCTCACGAATTCACGTCCATTCTTCCGACTATTTCCGCTGTGTACGTTATACCTGTGTTGTCTGGTCAACCGTACGCTTAATTCCTCGGTTATAGGCTCCAATATAAGTACTCTTTTATCTGCATGTCGCGAAGTTTTGTCGACATTAAGTGACGTATTTTTTAATTCGGATTGTCGGCTATAAACGCCTGATGCCACGTTTTCTGTCGTGTTGACCTTCTTCTTCTCAATCCTGGCCGGAAATGGATTTCCTTGACTGCTATTTAGCCAAGCTGTGGGTCCGATTTGTGCACAAGCTGCGAAATTTTCACAACAATCACTTTCTCCCATGCCTTTGCTGGCGT
Source organism: Dioctria linearis (assembly GCA_963930735.1). Taxonomy (NCBI): domain Eukaryota; kingdom Metazoa; phylum Arthropoda; class Insecta; order Diptera; family Asilidae; genus Dioctria; species Dioctria linearis. The sequence goes on along the minus strand of OZ005740.1, from coordinate 75,274,966 downwards.
CTTGTATCCACAGCTTCATATATATGCAGTCGATGATAGCTTTCCTACCGAGAAAATCCTTTCCGAGTATACCGTCGGCTGGATTGAGTCCGTATCACTAATGGCGTTAAATTTGCAGGCATGCTGCCTGTTGTCTATCTGCAATTTTGCCTCGCAAGTGCCAATGGAGCTCCTAGCGGATCCGAACAGTCCTCCAATTCTAATTTTCTGATGTTTCTGTATGGGCGTATTCCTCTTCATGCTATTAACTTTAATTATGCTACATGAAGATCCAGTATCTACTAAAAGCCTTAACTTACCTTGTAATGCTATATCCGATGGAACTGTGATGATAAACTTATTCTGGGAATTTAATTCTTCCCTGGCCTTTTCTGCTAAGTATTTCTTCAGGCAGTTCGCTGTATAGTGATCCCGTGTTCGGCAAAATTGACAGTAAAGCCCTTCCCCTCCTGGATGGGTTCTTCCAACAATGCCTTCTTTAATGTATGCGACTCTGACGACATGATGTATTCAGCAGTTGGACGTTTCGTGCCCATATTGCTGGCATTCTGCACAGAAGGGTTGCTTGTGACACTCTCTCGCGAAATGTTTCTGCTGGCCGCACTTGAAGCAATGGCTGAGTCTGTGTCCATATGCGTTTCTAGGATATGCTCTGTACGATTCCGTGTGAATCGGCTTTAACGAAGAGAAAGGTTTTTCCTGAGGTGCAGGTACATCTCCGTTAAAGTAGTCGCTTTTCCCTCCTTCCTGTGAAAAACCTTTATTGTTTGGTACCCTGAGTTGAAGTCTTATCGCATCCTTTTCGTAGAATTCAGCTTCTGCTTGCACCGCCTTTAATGAATCAAACTATTGTCCTGTTAGGCGAGTCCGAATAACCTGATTCCATACTCCAACTTTAAATGTGGCTATCGCATCCGTTTCCAACTCCGCCAGTAATCCTTCATCTTTACCTGGGTACTTTGCAGAAACAGCACTTTTAATCTGATCCAACAGTTCCTTCATTTTGTCCGCAAACTCTCGGATCCCTTCTCCTGGCCTTTGTCTACATGCTAGCAACTCTGTCCGTAGCTCGCTGAACGATATCCGTGGCTTATAAGCGGCTTTGATTGACTTTTGTAATGCTTCCAAGTCCTTTGGCTCTTCACAGCTTATCAGATAGTAAGCATCGTCTGTCAGTCGATATTTCACACACTTCATAAAGATGCCTTGCTCTCCGGTTTCCAACCGGTCTTATAGATCTTTACAACAACTCAGAAATCGATGTACTTCCTTCGCTAACTTTGCAGATCTTTCCCCAGAGAACATTGGTACGTATTTAGACACCATGTCCATAATTTTATCATGTGCATCGGCCATATTGTATTTCATCGGGCCGCCTCCGTTGATCTTCGTCTCTATTGTCTGTTTGTTTCTATTGTCAACTAATGCTCCCCTGGTCACGAAATTTTTCTGGCAGTAATCGACTAACTGTTAAGTCCTTTCTCTAATTCCGCTGGAATCTCTTCCGTTTCTTCCAATTGCTTCTTTATCTTTTAACGCTTTACTTGACATTCATTTATTTTTTCCGTTCTGCTCTTCAATACTTTTTTCTAAGCCTCGAATTTAATTAGCTCCTCCCTTGTCAGTACATTACTCCTTCCTGATGACATTTATGATCTCTGAACCCAAAGATTATCTGATCACTGCTATTACTATCTCGACACTATGCACTTAAATATCACTTCTAACTGCCACCCAAGATTAAATACTTATGACAACCGATACATTTGACTTTATTAACATTAGACACGTCACTTCAACAAAGATCAATCCCGGCACTCGTGATCTCTAATTTAAATGTTGATAACGAGAACCGTAAACGATACTACCCAATTATCAATATTATATATTTGATGTATATATAGATTTTTACATTATTATTATACCCCGAATACCCAGATTACGATCAACGCCACTACGAAAATGTGGTGTTGAAAACTTTATTGCTCACGAAAATAGAAAAAACGTCTTAAAATTATTAGCTTCTTATAATATAAAATCACACATGAAATTCCACAATTATACGCCACTCACTGACTCATACACTTTTTGCTTTATCTTCATATCAAATAATTTAACACTTCTATTTGTCTGCAATATATATAAAAAAAAACTGATTTGTTAATACCTGAAAACGAGGGAGGATTAGACCACTTAAAAGCTTAACAAGAACAAAATAATAATCTCACCCAACAAAACAAACTACAATAAAGTTAAAATTTTCGTACTTTTATCCATTTTCTCCATATAGAAAAAAAACAGAGAATAGATTTACTTGGATGTGGCTCTAGATATTTTCAAGTATGGCTTACTTTAAAACTCAATTTTTAACACAACAAAAGTTATCCTTTCCTATCAACTAATTTTACATTATTTACTGTATACGAAAATTTTACTGATTCATTAGCAACACAAGAACAATGAAGAGGATATAAAATCATCACAAAACAAACATGAAGATCAACGATTAGAATAATAATGTATACGATACACGAAAAATATGCGCAAAAGCGTCGCTAACAAAACAAAAAAATTGTCGCTAACAAAACAAAACCCAAAACTAAAAATCCCCCGATGAAATAATTACTTATATTTTAAATTTTTCACCCAGCACACGAGAAAACTTCCAAACACCCATAACTATTAACGATTAACACAAAAACTCACACTCAGCATTACAATAGCATCTTTAGGCTGAAAGATCCTACTTAATAAATTTATTATAACACTTCTTAAATTTAAACTGAAAAGAAAATTAAATTAAACAGATATTTTTTTCAAAACAAAAATAAAAATACCAAAAGTTTTAAAATTTTTACTCATAAATAAAACAATACAAAAAAAACACCACAGTAAGAAATCTTCACATTTCTTACCTTAGTTTCACCGGCTGCGCCAAATTGTCGTGTCCCTAGGTAATCAAACACTTCATTCTCAACAAATTCACTAAATTTATTTAATTCACTGATATCACTAACTTAACTTTAACTTTAACTTAATCTAACTATTAGCGCCGACCCATCGCTGTTTAATTGTAACCCGAACCGACCACACCACATTCAGTTGCGCACCTCGAAAGCTTGCACACGGAAATCGGAAGTAGAACATGACCCTCAAGATAATGTAATTATGATGCGGTAATATTCTACAACCGATGACGAAAACTACTGGCCAATGTCACTGATAGCAAGCAGCTGTGCTGTTGTAAACAAAACGCACAATGACCGTACTCTATGCGAAGTAGCATATTTAGTCACTGCCGCTGTGATGTAAACAATCATCACATTATTTAGCAATAAGCGGATACCTTACTGTGCGAAGTAATGTGTTCCGCTATTGCCTGCTACTTTACTAGCGGTACACCTGCCATGCTCTTGCTTCCGTGTACCAGCAGACTGGGCCACAACAAGAAGATCAGTAACACTAAACATTTTATTGCGGGTATCTACTGCAACAAAGAGTCTAATTGCGGGTCTCAACTATAATAAGACAATTACTAACAGAGCCACTTTATTGCGGGTATCGACGGTAATAAAGAGTATCCTAATGCCAAACCTCAATCAAATAAAAAGTAAAGTAAATCAGCTGCCATATATTGATCAGGTGAGTGAAAGTCAATTGCAACATTTTTATAAATCAAATTTATATCTTAGTCATTTATTGAATATTGGTTTCAGCTTCTTGTACTATAAAATATATATACAGGGTGGGCCAAAAGTCACCATGGGGTTTAAAAATTTAATAACTTTTTCGTTTATATATTTTTTTTTTTTTTTTTTTTAGATTATTTAAATAACATCTGGAGAATAAATAATGGAGAGATTCACAACTGAACAAAGAAGCAGAATAATAGAATTTTATTACTTAAATCAGCGATCAATTATTTTAACCCAAAGAGCATATCGTCGCCATTTTAACGTCAGAATTTCGCCCTCTGAAGCCATGATTCGTTGCTTAGTTGATCGTCACCACCAACATGGCACCGTAAGTGATTTGCCTCGAACCGGTAGACCGCGTATAATTCACACTGCGGAAAATATTGAACGTGTAGAGCAAAGTGTTAACGAAACACCAGAATTATCTACCAGAAGGCGTTCTGCTCAGCTAGGGATGTCTCGTACGTCACTACGGCGCATTTAAAAAAAGATTTACTGTTATTCCCATATAAGGTGCAATTGGTGCAAGAATTGAAACCCGCAGATCATCGGCAACGTCTAAATTTTGCAGTTAAAATTCAACAGTTGGCCAGAAATGAAATCAACTTTATTGAAAATCTGATTATGAGTGATGAAGCTCATTTTCATCATCATCATTCATGGCTTTGTTAATAAGCAGAACTGTAGGATCTGGGGTTCTGAAAATCCAAGAGCCATTCATCAACGCCAATTGCACCCCATTAGGTGTACAGTATGGTGTGTATGTGAAAATATCATTGGGCCTTACTTCTTCGAAAATGAAGATGGAAGTGCTGTAACAGTGAATGGAGAGCGGTATCGGTTTATGATAGAAAATTTTTTACGTCCTGCTCTTGAAAACAGACCTGAGATGTGGTTTCAGCAGGATGGAGCCACTGCCCACACTGCCCGAGACACAATCGCACTTTTAAGGCAAATTTTTGGACAGCGAATAATTTCAACAAATTCGGAAATTAATTGGCCAGCGCGTTCGCCAGAATTTTCAGCACCCGACTATTTTCTTTGGGGTTATTTGAAGGAGCGATTATATGTGAACAAGGCCGAGACAATCCTTGAACTCAAGGCCAACATTGTTGCAGAAATTCGAGCGCTACAGCCACAAATGTTGAAAGATGTTATGGAAAATGCTCTAAAAAGAGCCCATCATTGCGAAGCTAATAACGGCGGTCATTTAAGTGACATTATTTTCCATACTTTTTATATTTTATAATCTAAAAAAAAAAAAAAAACAATATATAAACGAAAAAGTTATTAAATTTTTAAACCCCATGGTGACTTTTGGCCCACCCTGTATAAGTCGTGTATTTCTTTAGTTATAATATTTATTGAGCTTGAAACATTTAGTGTGAATGTGAAGTGCAGACTCGGTGAATAAACGAATAAAACCACGAGTTTATACCAGTGGTATAATTTTCGCAACACTCTTCATTTCTTGCATGTACGCTCTAACTACGGGCAGTACAGTTTATGGTCCTTTGCAGTCAAATTTAAAGTCTATTGGTATATATTCTCAGTCTTTCAAACACTTCTCGCTAATCAAGCCACCTCAGCTCTCATCTTCGAAAAATCATTCAAGAAGTACAACCAAACTGATGTAGAAAAACGAACGAAAGGACTTATTTCTTAGCGGTTAATCGCACTAACCGAACTTTAGTCCGAATATATGAATACTACTCATTATACAATTATCCAAGCTACTCAGGCTTTAGAGGATATCGAGCTTCAAAAATACGATTATTTTGCAAACGATCAGTGGATCAGCGTGAAAAATAAGTACTACACGTTTCGAGCTATTCAGAGATGCATTAAATTCATTCGAAAGAAAAGTAGAATCAAAGCCAAACACGGAAAATGAATCTTCTTCCTTTCTAAGATTGCTTAGCATCACAATGCCAAAATTCTCAGAGTCATATGATTCATAGAGGTCGTTCCATTATTTAAAGTCAAATATCTCTGTCGAAGCAGAACACTTGTTGCGTCAGCTTCCTATGACCCACGCGTGTTACGACAACGGCTGGAAGATATTGCTTAACAGGTATGACAACAAGCGAGTATTAATAAATGCTCAATTGAAAATTCTGTTCAATCTAGCTAAAGCGACACAAGAGTCAGCCGAGGCAAGAACAACTGTGCTAGGCAAATCTTCCGAATGCATTTACGAACTCGAAGCAGTCCCCACGATACACTAGGATACAATCTTAATTTATTCATTTCTTGCATGTACGCTCTAACTACGGGCAGTACAGACCCCTTCAAAATTCTAGACTATGTAGACGAAATTGTGGTACCATACTATATGCAGAACAAAACACCAGCCCAGCGGGAACAATGTAAATGCCTGACTTAGATAAGTTCTCTTTTCAACATTACCTGGAGTTCATTAGTAATGAGTACAAGAACTTATCTTGCGTTGAACTGCTTTAGCAGGCGTAATGTATTGATGCGTCGAATTTTTGGGCATGTTATACACTTCTCAAGGAATACGTAGACGGGGCAGAGGCAATGAATAGATATTTTCATTGGTGTCGTTATCGAAAAGAGACAGAGATTTATGCGGCTACATCTGCAGAGGCTAATTCGAAAGAAGGTGTGTGTAGGTCTAAAATGTATTATATAGTTTCATAGCTTTTTTAAGAACAACGAAGGAGGAAAAAGGGCTCGCAGATGAAAAATATTTTGATTTGTGCATCATTTTAGAAGATGAAGAGGATTATTTTCATTTAAGTACGATACGAATAAGTGAAGACGCGTTTGTTTTCCAAACCCATTTAAAAAAGCATGTATAATTCTTCCCTTTACCCCTCAGTGAAACCAAAAAGAATGCTTCCTTCCACCATTCTGAGAGTATGAATTGAAAATTCATGCTTCCGTACACTTTCCTGAAATGCCAGAATGAATGAACGAGGAAGAATCAGAATTTATAGTCAGCTACCTTGGTCGTGTCATTACTACAAAAAATGGAGGAGAAAGCAGAATATAAGTTAAAAATTGAAGAACTTAGTAGGGCTTTCTTAAAACTCAGGGCAGCTTGAAAGTCCCTACATATTACCGGGCCACATAACTTATGAGTGTTCAACTCCCCGTGAATATAAATTAAAAGAATGGCACAAAAAAAATCAGATGAAGGGGTTATTTAGAAGTCCTTTGCTCCTCACAGAGAAGTGAAGGGGGAAAAGTCGAATAAGTGAACTGCTCCTATCGTCATTAAATTTTGTTGTTTTATACCCTAGACACACAGTACGAACTAATGAATCATTTGTACTAACCATTCATTAAAATGCCGTGTGTTACATAGTATACGCTATTATAGCTCGAAAATCAAATGATAACGAAGTACACTAATGAAGTGCTTTCCTCCTTCATTATAGCTATAATGAGGAAAAACGTGCTAAATTCGGCATATAATGTAAATCTGGAGCTCCGCTGTGCATCTTCCGATTTGAAAAATAAGAAGAAGAAATGCAAATCACAAATTATATTATTAATATTTTTTTTAATATAATGTTTTTCTCATTTGGAAATTGTTAAATTGAAAATAAAATAAATGAAAACAAAGTTTAACGCGTTAATTTGATCCATATTGCTTCTTTAAGGTGAAAAGTTCATCAGAACCAGTTTGACAGCACAGCTTAATTAAAGAAATGGCTGTGTGTCCGCAGTTTATAATGAATCATTATAGACTAATGAGTCGTTAGTTATTTCTTCATTAAGAGTGCTGTGTATCTAGGGCATTATGTTCTAAGGTACACTTTAATAACTGATAAAATCACATATCTTGACACAAATAATGCAGCGCTTCAAAATTCGGATCACTGTAAGAGAATCTGTTCCTGAATTTCAAGAAGAGCAAAGTAGCACCAAGAACTTTTTGCCGAAGTGTGTGCATAATGATATCAACGCTAGTAACATTCGCATTACGAATATCCCTTACAGTACCTATTATAGCGCATCAAACATTTCATAGATGCACATACAAAAGAAAAAAAGAAAAACAGGCATAAGCAAGCATTCAAGTTCAATAATTTTATTTACACATATTTTCCTTCATAAATTGAACAATGTGAATTTCGTGAACTTGCGAAGGCAATGCACTTCGGTGCAGCACACGTCAGTTTGCTGACACGACATTTCACACCATTCAACCTCAATGAACGAATGCTTGAAAAGCTTGAAATGTGTATTGCGACAAATTCTTGGATGAATTTGCGAATTGTTGATTGCGCTACTCCAGGTCAATAATCTATATTGCAATGATTTGATTATTTGATAGATGTTCGAACCAAATCGGTTCGAATATATTTTTGTTTTTACCGATTACTTTTAAAGGGAAAACATCCTGAAAACAACGCCATGTATTTGTCATCTACATAGCACATTGCACAAATACAATACAACAATATAGCCTCATTGAGCAGATCAAATTAAAATTTTATCATATGATTGAAGCAATTAGATTCGTCCTAAAAACAATTGCTAAAAAAGCAAAACAAATTCAATCTAATTACAAATTTTCCCAAAAATAGGTACAACATCTAACCAAAGCATGTGTTGTCATGTAGCATATAATGCATGGCATAAATACAATCAAATCAAGCAGATCAATTTGCAACTCTATCATCATTATAAGTACTATCGAACGGGAACTTCTTCTCTACGTGATAGATATAAATTTTTTTGCGAATATACAGAATTCAATTTAAGACAGCAGAATGCGTTGCTTTAAATTTCTTGTTGCTATGCATTTTTGTTCGTTGCTATGCATATTTTATCTCTAGTACCGTAAAATTACAGATGAGCGGCCAATTCTTGTGAACATGCGCCTCTGCTACTCCATTATTGGTGTAGTGTGCAAGCAAGGGCTATATAAACAGCAATTTAACTTGACTCGATCTCTTTTTCAGTTTGGCAGTGGAGTGAGTGACTTGATAATTTTTTTCTTAGTGGTATTTCCTAGTGTTGTGAATTTTTATTAACAGTCTAACACTTTGTTTGGTTGACAATTGAAATAAATTTTTCTTTTTCTGGGTTGCGACTAGATTAGGAGATTTATTTGGATAGCGACTAAATTAAGATTCTTATTACGGGTAACGACTGTAATAAGTAAACTACTAACATTAAACACTTTATTGTGGGTACCGACTACAATAAAGATTCTTATTACGGGTAACGACTGTAATAAGAAAATTACTAACAAAACACTTTATTGTGGGTACCGACTACAATAAAGATTCTTATTACGGGTAAGAACTGTAATAAGAAAATTACTAACAAAACACTTTATTGTGGGTACCGACTACAATAAAGATTCTTATTACGGGTAACGACTGTAATAAGACAATAATTAACAACACACTTTATTGTGGGTACCGACTACAATAAAGATTCTTATTACGGGTAACGACTGTAATTATACAATTAATAACATTACACACTTTATTGTGGGTAACGACTACAATGAAGATTCTTATTACGGGTAACGAGTGTAATTATACAATTAATAACATTAAACACTTTATTGTGGGTAACGACTACAATGAAGATTCTTATTACGGGTAACGACTGTAATAAGGAAATTACTTACACTTTGTTGTGGGTAACGACTGCAATAAAGATTCTGTGGGTTTCGACTGCAGTAAGAACTACTCACCTCACCAATCCCAACCTCAATTAAAGTTATTAAAATCAAGTCAATCAACTGCCAAACATAGATCAGGTGAGTAAAAAGTTTATTGCAACAACATTATTATATTTATTATATATCTTATATTTTCCGTTTATTGAAATTTGATAAAGTGAGCAATTATTATTTTAAATTTATCGAGTATTAAGCTCTAGTTTAACAGTGAAGTGTATAATTTGTAGAAAAACAATTAAAACCACTAACTTTATAATAGTGGCATCAATTTGCACCACATTATTCATTATTGCATGTACGCTCTGACTACGAGCAGTACGTTTCATGATAGATTTATACGTTAGATAGGGGTAGCGAATAAAAATATAAATGATTTGATTCTGAATAAAGAAGTTACAGTAGGTTTTAGAGAAGAAAAGTGTTTAACTGTTAATTCCAATCTCTATTGACTTCGGCAGTCTTTGACGCCATACAGTGTGCGGATATCGGCTGAGCATTCTCGCATGCACTACACCAAGATATTCGGCTGAGCAATCTCGCCAGAAGATAGGGCAGTCTCTGACGCCTTCAGATACTAATATCGGCTGAGCACTCTTGCCTGCACTACACCAAGATATTCGGCTGAGCAATCTCGCCTGAAGATAAGGCAGTCTCTGATGACTTCAGATATTAATATCGGCTGAGCTTTCTCGCCTGAAGCTATAGGCATCAGCTATCTATAAATACACATGGGGCGACGGTTAGGTCAAGGCAGCCATCCGGAAGCTTAAGGATATCCACTACGTGGCGCCTTGATATAACCATTACATGGCGACCCTACACCACGGACCAGCAAAAAGCAGAATCCAAGAAGAATTACTACAACAAATAACTAGAAATCCAGACGCGGGACCAAGACCAATCACAATAGAAGAGTATAGAGCCAGGCAAACACAGAGACCACAGCCAGAAATAATCTAACAACTCCAACAACGACCAAAAAGGACAAGGGCAGGAAAAACTGTGAAACACAGGAAGGAAATAGCAAATTTATACCGGTTGGCGAATTTGTCAATAACTAAGAAGTAGAAGCACTTTTTCCTCGAGACGGTCAACAAGAAAAAACAGGAATTCCGAAGAAGTAATGGGATCAAAGGAGTCAAAACCAACGAATATCGTGGCAAACAACGCAGCAGTAGCAACGACCACAAACTTATTCGTCAGCAACAACGAGCGCAAACCTATTCGTCAGCACCTTTGAGGACCACATACTAGTAATCAAATACCTACTGATTACCATGATCTTAATTATTATAGTAACCATAATTTATAATTACTTAAAAAAAAAAAACTCGATACTTAATAAGAAGGTCAGCAAAACTATACAAGTATGAAATAATATGTATATATATAATTGCATAAATTAAATAAATATAATCCATGATATGACGTAGTTTTATAATGAAAAAAATAACAACTATACTAAAATAACTAGAAAGAATATTAGAAAATTTTAAGAAGACTCCATACAGAGTATATAGTGCAAAAAATCTGTTAACAAAAAGAGATAAAACAGATGAATTAAAAACTGAATTCAGAGAGAGATACAGTGAACTGTCAAAAGAAGACAAACAGATCAGTCAGCCAATAATAGATAAATTTCAGTTAGAATACGAACAAGTAACAGCACTCATCAAGAAAAAAACAAAACAAATTATAACAGAAGAAGACGGCAACGACGAGACAGACACAAATAGTGATTCAAGGAGTAAAATTCCCAGGAACTCTGAAAGTGCTAAATTCAGCAACATGGCTTTGTTTGACATGGCAACAACGATCAAAATCGTAACTGAGTTTGATGGAGATCCGAAAAATCTCACAAACTTCATAAACTTAATAGAATTCCTTCACGATTCTATAGAGAGCCCAGAGGAAAAAAAAAGTTAATTAACTTTGTGATTAAGACAAGAATTTCACAAAAAGTACGTAACAAAAGCTGCAACGAACCAACACCGATAACACTGTTAGAACTTCGGACACTATTCCAGAGGATATTCAAGTCTAATAAAAATCCTCTTAAGATTCAAAGTGAGTTAGCTAAAAGCTACCAAGGTGAAAGACCAGTACAAGACTTCGCAAACAAGATCGAATCACTGGCACCAGAACTAAACAACATTCAGATAATTGAACAAGGAGAGGAGAACCGGCAAATAATTGCTAAACTGAATGATCAGCTAGCACTAAATGCTTTTATGTCAGGCATAAGAGAACCATTTAGATCCACAGTATTTGCAGCACAACCCAAAACCTTATCAGCCGCTGTACAGCTTGCGACAGAGATTGATGCTGATAACAGACAATCAGGAAACATTTTGAGATTCTCCTCACACCCAGCGCGATTCACAAACTACAATCGCAACCAAAGCTTTCACTCAAACATCAATAGAAGAGAACATAGCTTTCAAGTAAACAAAAACTCACGAGGGAACCAATACAAGACGAGTTACCAAAATCAATCAAGAAGGAACATCTACAACCCATCAAGACAAAGTCACAATGAAAACAATTTAACAATACACGCACACAGAATAGAACAAATAGAACTCCAGAAACCCGGAATCAGAATCGTCCATTTAGACGAATAAAAGTGTTGAATTCGGGAAACGGACAAGGAGTCCCCGAAACACAATTTTCAGGGGACAACGAATATTAAAGCCACAATGTATGAAGATACATAAATTCACGGTCAAGAACCTGATCAACTATGTAAATATAAAAGGCGATGCAACATCAAGGAAAGCATAATGGTTTATAGAGACGGGAGCAGATATATCGATAATTAAGAAAACTAGCTTAATAAACTACTTAGAACTAAGAAAAGAATCCTGCAGAGTAACAGGAGTAACTGATGGTGAATTCATAACAGTAGGAACAATAAACATAAAATTTAAGATCAAAGGAGATCTAATAGACCACAAACTGCATGTAGTAGATAACAACTTTCCAATATCAACTGATGGATTAATTGGACTAGACTTCTTGACCAAGTTCGGATGCAAATTGGACTACGATCAATACATTTTGACAATTTGCACAGAAATTAATAACGTTGAGATACCGATCATGACTAAGATCCCAGAAGTAAAAACCATTACAATTCCAGCAAGATCGCAAATGTATCAAGCGATGGACATTAAAGTAAAAGAAGATAGCATAGTTTTGAGCCAAGAACTCCAGGATGGATTTTTTATTGCAAATGCCATAATACCAGCAAAAGGAATCGTTCATGTCAAGCTGCTCAATACACTAGAGCAGGACATCAGTATCAAACTACCGCAACTAAGAATTGTGCCTCTCACAGAATACCACTTCATCAGGAAGGTGAAATCAATAGATACCGATAACGATAAAGTTTCGAAAATCTAAAAAAAGAATTAAACATAAATAACCTAGACGAAAAAGCAAAAGACTCACTGTTCGAATTATGCAGAAACTATTCGGATATATTCCATCTAACGGATGACACACTAACAATGAATAACTTCTACACACAAAAGATAAGTATGACAGATCCTACTCCAATCTACATAAAGAAGTACCGCTTGCCACAAGTGCAAGGTGATGAAATAAATAAACAGATAGATCAGTTACTGGAAGGAGATATAATAGAACCCTCAACAAGCCCATACAACGCCCCTTTACTAGTAGTTCCAAAAAAAGGAACTAAAGATGAAAATAAATGGAGGATGGTAGTCGATTTTCGACAATTAAACAAAACGATAATGGATGACAAATTTCCATTAAACAAACTCGAAGACATCCTAGACAATCTGGGGAGAGCAAAATACTTCTCAACCCTAGACCTCACAAGTTCTTTTCACCAGATCGGATTGCACCCACAATCACGACCTGTCACTGCTTTTTCGACCAACAAAGGTCACCACCAATTCAAAAGACTACCTTTTGGATTAAAGATCTCCACTAACAGCTTCCAAAGAATGCTTACAGTAGCTCTAGCAGGTTTAGATGCCGAGACATTTTTGTATCTCGACGACATAATAATTTTTGGATGCATCTTGCAGCACCACAACAGAAACCTATGCAAAACTTTCGACCGATTTCGTCAATATAACCTCAAATTAAATCCACAAAAATGCAACTTCTTGCAAACCGAAGTTGTTTACTTAGGCCACCTAATCACCAACATGGGAGTAAAAACAGACCCCACAAAATTCGATAAGGTGACCAATTATCCAAAACCCACAAATGCCTTCTGTAACTACTACAGAAGATTCGTGCCGAATTTTGCATCCATAGCCAAACTCTTAAATCTTTTAGCCCGCAAGGACACACCCTTCATCTGGACAGAGGAATGTCAAAAAGCTTTTGACACCTTGAAAAAGAAACTAACTAACCCACCGATATTACAATATCCACACTTTTCAAAACAATTTGTCTTAACGACAGACGCATCAAATTTTGCATGAGGCGCAATTTTGTCTCAAGGAGAGATAGGCAAATACCTACCTATTTCCTACGCAAGCAGAACTCTAGATAAACATGAATTGAAGAAACCAATTATAGTAAAGGAACTTCTAGGAATTCACTGGGCAATAAAGCACTTCAGACCATACCTGTATGGAAAAAAAAAATCACAGTCGTGACCTCTAGTAAGTTTGTTTACACACAAGGATCCATCATCAAAGATGACAAGAATCCGTTTAGAACTATCTGAATATAACTTCGACATAATATATAAAAGGGTTCACTGAATACAAATGCAGACGCACTATCCATAATAAACCTTAACTCGGATATGCTTAAAGAAATGATAACAACAGCGCAAATTAAGATAACAACAAGGAATAGATCAAAAGAAGGAAAAGAATCAGAAGCATGCAAAAAAATTGAAGATATTGAAAGTGTCGATGAATTGTCAGGCCAACTTTTCATCTACGAATGCACCTCAATCTCCGAAATAAGAAATGTAATACAATTAAAATTCATAAAGATAAATAAGGACGTCCAAAAAAGAAAGTATAATGAAAAGAAGAGTATACTCATATCAAAAAAGGAAGTTGCAATGATTGACAATGAAATTCAAATGTTAGCAATCAAAAAAGAAGAAGAAATATTTAAAAAAGTCGATATAGAAGAATTTAGCAGGAAATTTAATGATCTGCAGAAGCGAGTTAAAATAAAAGAAAACAAAAGTTTGCGCATAATAATATTTAAACCCCCAAAAAGGATAGTGAACAAGGAAGAACAACTGAGCATAATCAATAATAATCTATTACACATTCTGCTACAATATCACACCTCATTCCGAAACCAAAGTATCACCATACGAACTGATATTCGGAAAATTAGCCTCACTTCCAGGCACCATTGATCAAAATAGACAGATCCGATTTACAATCTAGAAGATTACTCAAAAGAATTGAAGTTTCGCCTGCAAGAAAGTCAAAAAATAGCTATAGCACTATCGGAGAATTCTAAAAAGAAAAGAAGCAGGAAATCTGATGAAAAAACTAATCCACTAAAAATGAAGATAGGAGATAAGGTATTATTAAAAGTAGGAAATAAGAGAAAGAATATTGTAATTGATACAAATAACGTTAATACCAAGATAAAGATAGATAAAATGATAAAAGAAGTACACAATAATAGGTTGAAAAAATTTTAATTGAAATAGCTGTATGGATAAGAATTAAAGAAAGTATACAAATTATTTTATTAGTAATGTAATATTGAAAACTACATCATAAGAATAAAACAAAAAATTTTCCCTTTTTTCCATAAGAGAAGGAATGTAGCGCGTCAAACATTTCATAGATGCACATACAAAAGAAAAAAAGAAAAACAGGCATAAGCAAGCATTCAAGTTCAATAATTTTATTTACACATATTTTCCTTCATAAATTGAACAATGTGAATTTCGTGAACTTGCGAAGGCAATGCACTTCGGTGCAGCACACGTCAGTTTGCTGACACGACATTTCACACCATTCAACCTCAATGAACGAATGCTTGAAAAGCTTGAAATGTGTATTGCGACAAATTCTTGGATGAATTTGCGAATTGTTGATTGCGCTACTCCAGGTCAATAATCTATATTGCAATGATTTGATTATTTGATAGATGTTCGAACCAAATCGGTTCGAATATATTTTTGTTTTTACCGATTACTTTTAAAGGGAAAACATCCTGAAAACAACGCCATGTATTTGTCATCTACATAGCACATTGCACAAATACAATACAACAATATAGCCTCATTGAGCAGATCAAATTAAAATTTTATCATATGATTGAAGCAATTAGATTCGTCCTAAAAACAATTGCTAAAAAAGCAAAACAAATTCAATCTAATTACAAATTTTCCCAAAAATAGGTACAACATCTAACCAAAGCATGTGTTGTCATGTAGCATATAATGCATGGCATAAATACAATCAAATCAAGCAGATCAATTTGCAACTCTATCATCATTATAAGTACTATCGAACGGGAACTTCTTCTCTACGTGATAGATATAAATTTTTTTGCGAATATACAGAATTCAATTTAAGACAGCAGAATGCGTTGCTTTAAATTTCTTGTTGCTATGCATTTTTGTTCGTTGCTATGCATATTTTATCTCTAATACCGTAAAATTACAGATGAGCGGCCAATTCTTGTGAACATGCGCCTCTGCTACTCCATTATTGGTGTAGTGTGCAAGCAAGGGCTATATAAACAGCAATTTAACTTGACTCGATCTCTTTTTCAGTTTGGCAGTGGAGTGAGTGACTTGATAATTTTTTTCTTAGTGGTATTTCCTAGTGTTGTGAATTTTTATTAACAGTCTAACACTTTGTTTGGTTGACAATTGAAATAAATTTTTCTTTTTCTGGGTTGCGACTAGATTAGGAGATTTATTTGGATAGCGACTAAATTAAGATTCTTATTACGGGTAACGACTGTAATAAGAAAACTACTAACATTAAACACTTTATTGTGGGTACCGACTACAATAAAGATTCTTATTACGGGTAACGACTGTAATAATAAAATTACTAACAAAACACTTTATTGTGGGTACCGACTACAATAAAGATTCTTATTACGAGTAACGACTGTAATAAGAAAATTACTAACAAAACACTTTATTGTGGGTACCGACTACAATAAAGCTTCTTATTACGGGTAAGAACTGTAATAAGAAAATTACTAACAAAACACTTTATTGTGGGTACCGACTACAATAAAGCTTCTTATTACGGGTAAGAACTGTAATAAGAAAATTACTAACAAAACACTTTATTGTGGGTAACGACTACAATAAAGCTTCTTATTACGGGTAACGACTGTAATAAGAAAATTACTAACAAAATACTTTATTGTGGGTACCGACTACAATAAAGATTCTTATTGCGGGTAACGACTATAATAAGACAATTAATAACATTAAACACTTTATTGTGGGTAACGACTACAATGAAGATTCTTATTACGGGTAACGACTGTAATAAGTAAATTACTTATAAAACACTTTGTTGTGGGTAACGACTGCAATAAAGATTCTGTGGGTTTCGACTGCAGTAAGAACTACTAACCTCACCAATCCCAACCTCAATTAAAGTTATTAAAATCAAGTCAATAAACTGCCAAACAGAGATCAGGTGAATACAAAGTTTATTGCAACAACATTATTATATTTATTATATATCTTATATTTTCCGTTTATTGAAATTTGATAAAGTGAGCAATTATTATTTTAAATTTATCGAGTATTAAGCTCTAGTTTAACAGTAAAGTGTATAATTTGTAGAAAAACAATTAAAACCACTAACTTTATAATAGTGGCATCAATTTTCACCACATTATTCATTATTGCATGGACGCTCTGACTACGAACAGTACGCGTCATGATAGATTTATACGTTAGATAGGGGTAGCGAATAAAAATATAAATGAGTTGATTCTGAATAAAGAAGTTACAGTACGTTTTAGAGAAGAAAAGTGTTTAACTATTAATTCCTATCTCTGTTGACTTCGGCAGTCTTTGACGCCATACAGTGTGCGGATATCGGCTGAGCATTCTCGCATGCACTACACCAAGACATTCGGCTGGGCAATCTCGCCTGAAGAGAAGGCAGTCTCTGACGCCTTCAGATATTAATATCGGCTGAACTTTCTCGCCTGAAGCTATAGGCATCAGCTATCTACATGTACTCATTGGGCGACGGTTAGGTCAAGGCAGCCATCCGGAAGCTTAAGTATATCCACTACGTGGCGCCTTGATATAACCATGACACTATACCTACACACAATTTTATAATATCGAATACTATATAATGCGGGATCAAATTTTTATCTTTTTGTTGATAACAAATTGTAAGTAGTAGCAAAAATTAACTTTATACGAAAATCACACACAAATGACTATAAATAGCCACATATTTATCATACAGTGCCATAAAAGCGAATGAGTTTCCTCTATTCCTGCGATAAAAGACACATCATCGCAAACGTCCAATCACGAGACTTTTTTCATTTTTCAACATTTGCAGCTCATTAGTCTGCTTCATGAGCGATGCCTTTGGATACTCCTAAACGAGTCTACTATTTTAATTCGCTTCCAGTCGTTAATACCGTTCAAGGAGAAACTAATTTAAATGCGACGGAATAGTAATTAAGTCGTTTATCACTTAACTTAATTATCACTTCACAGTTTTTCTCTTTTATCTGGAAGTACATTTAAGTGTACTTCAGAGCGAATAATGGCGCACTTGTACAGCGTCATTTGATACAGCGATTTACTGACAGAATAACAGGAGACTTATAAGTTCACGGCAAATCACCATAAACTTTTCATCACAACAGAAACCTAAATAATTTCTTACTGTCCTGAATTTCGCTTATGACGATAGCACAAACACGTTAATAGCGATTGCTAAACATTCTGTGGTCGACTGCGAAAGGTGGTGTTATCAGTTTTCCATCATAGAGTCTGCGATTTCCTAATTTTCCACATTTGTTTTCAAAAGAATGCTTGGATGTTCCATAATTGCCTATGAAAATTTTCTCAATGACATTCAGACGCTTGCAATTTATATATGTGTGATTTCCGGTTTTGAAAAGGAATTTATTTATTCTAATTTTGCATTATCCAGTTTATCTGATTTCTTATAGAATGTCCGTAAAGATATACACAACTGATTTTTACCTTTAGTAGAATTGGACTTAAACGGTGCTTTCAACTTGTTATTCCCTTTTATGTTTCGGGGACATGCTTGCTCGTATTCAAACATTTTAGTTGTTTTGAGGTATAAGTTCGTCCTCTCAATAGAAAAATTCAAATTATATGAAGTAAGCTCACACTATCACAGTACGCACCATTATTTTATGTCAAAGCAAGCGTCAAAATCATTTATCAAGCATCGCTTCCTTATAGTTGCATGATCGAACAAATCCAACTTGCAGCATTCACAAATTCCTCTTTACATTATTAAAACGCGTCATAAAGAAGGCTTACCGCATTCCATAAAGCCTTCAGTAGTTCCCCCTTTATGTTCATTCAATGTCGATAATCAACTTTTCAATCTTACTCAGGGTTTAAACGAGATAGTACAGCTCGCATGGAATTTTCACTGCCATACTTCTTGCACGTGTAATCGCTACTGCCGTGCTAGCAGCACAGCTTTCAGCGAACTTGCATCATGAAAAATGATGGAAGTTGAGGTGATATTAATTTGACATTATACAGTTTTGAAGATGGCGAAAACGAAATGCTTGAGAGAAATTAATAAATTTATTCCGGAAAAATGAACTTTTCTGGGATCATTTCCAATACATCATTTACCAGCACATTCCTCTTCCTTTGTTTTTCCGATTCTGCTTCTTCCTCTATTACTTAAGTTTCTGACATACACAAGACAACGTCTCAATGAAATTTTTGAAATGATCTTGCATGGAAGATTATAATTGATATCTTATAATCTGAATGGCGAACTGCCTTCAGTTGTCAAATTTAGAATCGCATTGAAAGGAATACTTGGATGCAAGCTGTACTATGTATCTCGTGTAATCCCTAGTTTAGCTTCGTAATATAAAACGTAAAACTCTCCACTAATTTTATAAGAGGCCTCACTGAAACAAAAGTTCTAAGAAGCTGGGATGCTGAAATGTGCAAGTGGCATTTCACTCGATAGTTCCTTTAAATTTCTCAGCCTACACTGTAAGAAATATTGCCGATAATATTGAAACATCATATTTGTGAATTTCTAAGAAAAACTATTTCTTATATTAACAAAAAACACTTAAGATTACTATGAATTTTTGTTTTACTAACTAATTTTGAAAATATATGATTAAATTCATAAAATTGTATAGCTTCATTTTGATGTAAAAAGCTTCCAATTCGTGAAAAATCTTAATTAAAAAAATTGTATAGCTTCATTTCGATGTAAAAAGCTTCCAATTCGTGAAAAATCTTAATTATCAAACTGCAAAAATATATTATCCTTTTTTTTAAATCAAAAAATATTTTTAACGTATCGAAAATAGTTTTTTTTATATTGATAAGATTCTCGTAATTTTTTTTTATCATATTGAAAGATTTTTATAAAAACTTCAATAAAAATTTCTCCAATTGGTAATATTTTGTCAGTCGTATTGATTTTTTATTTTTCAATTTAATAATGGTCGTTACTTAACTGCAACGGTTTGCCCTAACGTGTTGTTGTGCAACGTGTTCTCGTCTTTTGTGCCCGTAGGACGATTTTAGGTGTTCGACTGCAAAAGTGATTGGATATAATGTGCTGTGAACTTGAAATTTAAATTAAACAATTAAATATAGATGTGGATCTGATAAAGAATCGTAAATTAATGGATTACTTAAAGGTTAAGTTTTCTATTTATTTAGTGTAATATTTCTCATTTGCAAAACTACACTTTAATTGCCTCTATAAAAAAAAGAGAAAAAAAATAATTAGCTTTTTTCCTAATTCTAAATAAAGCAAAATAATGTGTGATTCAGCTGCAGCAATGCTCGGAAGTTTTTTTTTCTTGAATCAAATCCATTGACATTGAGTATGGAACAATGTTACAACGGTTTATATATTTTAGAGTATCAAAGAGATAAGGCAGTTCTTTCATATAACAAAGAAGCAATTTAGGAGATTTTTTTCTATATACAATATTCCACTTGGAATTCAAATCATATTTGAACAAAGCGTTTTGGTTTGCCAGAAGCTTCAGGTAATTAATTATAACTCGTCAAACGTATTAAAATACGTTTATGGTGTTTGTTCTTTGTTAATTTTGTTCAATCTTAGGGGCTCTATTTTATAAAAGAAAAAGGAAAAGCTCCAAATGGTATAGTAAATACTTTAATATCAATTACGAGCCTAAAAAATAGTGGCTTGCTTAAGAAAAGGCCTTATTTATCCCCTAAGTAGGCGCACTAGGAAAATCACACAAGTGGGCGCATGGGGTCAGCAGTGACCCCTATTTCTTTCTAGAAATTTAAGTAAACCATAAAATATTCAAAAACAAAAACAATACAGTTCGATAACTAAATCTTATTGCTTTAAGAAAAACTGAAAAACAAATAACTTCTCTCTAAATTAACATAGAAATAAAATAACAATTATTTTATATTACATACTGAGGAACTGCTTGGCAGTCTTTATAGAAAAGTAAAAAAATAAGACCCACTATTAGGAGTAGAGTAGAAAAGCTACGTTATTTACTCAAAACTACAATATCAACATACGGTTTATTTATTTTCGCTAGAAATAATCCGAAAATATTATAAAATGTCGAAATTTTAAAAAATATACCTAACAAAACTTACCTCACGTAAAAGTTACGTAAGTGGGCTCATGGGGTTACACTTCACTATAGTATTTTGGAAGACGAAATTCGGGAGAGAATGCGTTCTAAATTTTTTTCACAGCTAAAATTGCTCTGGCCCCATGCGCATACTTAATGGTTAAAAGAACCTGATGTTAAATTCTCTGACGATGAAAGCAGTGGAAGGCTTCTTGGTAAAATTTCATGTTAATGTATAAATTGTAACATACAACATAATCAAATGTTTTGGAGCCGAAAAAAGACATACGACGCAATTTAGAAGAAATAAGAGAAGAAAATTGTTCTTTGGCTGAACTACAATAGCAGTGGACTGCAAAAATAAATTATAGGCTCCAAACAATTAAAAAATCGTTTTCAACAGCCGACGTTATGCTTCAATAGAAGCATTAAAAACAAACTTTGGATTTAAATTGGTATGTATGTATATCTTAATATATAAAAATCCAGTGTGGAAAGTTGAAACTTTGTACACAGCGTTTTCATAATATTTGCAAATACGAGCTCAAAAATGGACTAAACCGGGCAACTCCTTCGTAGGGTTGCCATACATATATTTCGTTTTTTAGTATATATTTAGACACTGCCTGACATCGAGTGCACGTAGACAGTTGAAATTTGGTACGTGGTATTTTCATAGCAGTAGTGAATAAAATTTAAAAATTTGACTAAATCGAGCACCCCCTCCTTGTTGTTGCTATACAAGATTTTGGTTTTTCACTATATATTTCGAAACTGTCTGAGAACCACACAACGTGGAGAGCTGAAATTTTGTGCACGGTGTTCTCATAAAAATTGCAAATACAAGTTCAAAAACGGACTGAATGGAGCCACCACTTTTTGTTGTTGCCATACAAAAATTTTGGTTTTCACGGTATTTTTGGAACCTGCGTTAGAACGCGTCTACGTGGAGAGCTCAAATTTAGTCCACGGCGTTTTTTTAAAAAAATTAAATTTAAGTTAAACAATAGGACAAATCGGGCAACTCCTTCTTAGGGTTGCTATACAAAAACTTCGTTTTTAACTATATATTTTGGTACCAAAATGGCCTGGACCCCAGTTCAACATCTTCTTGATGTTGTCATACAAAGCTTTGGTTTATCAAAATATATTTGGAAACTGTCCGAGAACGCATCGACGTGTAGAGCTCAAATTTTGTGCACGGCGTTTTCATGAGAAATGCAAATAAAAAAGGACCAAACTGGGCCACCGCTTTTTGGTGTTGCCATACAAAAATTGATATCTTCACTATTGTAATCTGTTTAGCCAGATTATGGTGAAACACTGATTTATAACTGTCCGGGTGAATTGAGAATAAAAAAAAGGATGTAGAAAACAATTAAGTAAATTTTATTTTAAGAACTAATTACATGACCAAGTTACAAGTGCAACTGCTCATAAAATTATTGAAATTAGGTTTCTCACAAAATTCTGGTAATTATCAGATAACTAACGAACATTAACAATAGCAGAAAAAATGAAAATGAAACAAACAGATTAACAAATATTTGCATTTAGGTATGGGTGTAATAGTAACAGGCATAATCTATTTACAAAAAAAGATCACAGAAGAACGAATTTCATTGCTGAGCATGACGGTGTCAATCAGCATGTGGTTGTGCCTGAACATCACCACCCGCCTCGTCTATTTGACGAAATGATGTTTCGGATGCCGCTTCTGTTGCATTACCGCCCGCCCTGACTGAACCGGATGAACTGGATATCATCGATCGTGTCTGAAATAGGAAGAGCGCATAGCTTATTAATTGGCCGTTTGAGTGTATGTCCGTTAGTCAAGACTGCCACAACTCGAACTAGCCCGTCAGATCCAGGATGAACCTCAAGAATGCGACCAAGAGCCCAAGTCGCTGGCGGAAGGCGATCATCTCGAATGAGAACCAGGAATCCTGCAGTTAGATTTGTTTGCATCCTCATCTATCTTGTTCGTTCTTGTAGATTGTTTAAATAATCCTTTGACCAGCGTCTCCAGAAATGTTCGTACACCTGATGAATGAGTTTCCATCTTGGTAGTCTATTGGATTGGACCAATTGAAGGCTAGGTTCTGGTTGTGTCAATTGAGCAGAAAACATCAAAAAATGCCCAGGAGTCAATGCTTCGTGGTCATCTGGGTCCGAGCTAAGTGGAAACAATGGTCGCGAATTTACGCATGCTTCAATTTGGGTCAGCAAAGTATATAATTCCTCAAAAGTAAGCGTAGAGTTTCCGATCACGCGTTTCAAATGAGATTTTACAGCAGCCTTAACCCCAGCTTCCCATAGGCCTCCAAAGTTAGGCGCATTTGGAGGGATGAAATGCCATTCGGTTCCACGAGAGCATAGTAGACGATGAAGCTCCATTGGCAATTGATTGTGAAGACACGTCAATGACTCACGCAATATCTTGTCTGCAGCAAAGTACGTTGTACCGTTGCCGCTGAATACTTTTCGACAGTGGCCTCGTCGAGCAGTAAACCGTTTGTAAGCTGCGATGAAAGCATATGTAGTTAGGTTAGACACAAGTTCGATATTAATGGCCTTGGTGGCCATACACACAAATAAAGCTATATATGCCTTATGGGCCGCTCTTTCTCGTCCGGGGCCATAGCGAACTAATATTAGTCCTGCGTAATCCAGTCCAGTGAAGAGAAAAGCTGGACCGGACCTTACGCGTTCGGCTGGGAAAGTCCCCATAAGTTGACTATGTATTGCGGCTCGTTGTCTGAAACAGACTACACAGCGACGGCTGAATTTTCTAACTAGTTCTCTGGCTTCAAAAATCCAGAAGCGCTGTCGGATAATGATAAGAAGTAGCTGAACACCTCCATGCAATGTTTCGTTGTGAGCCTCAGCTATAATGAGCGCTGATAACGTACTATCTTTAGTAAGAATATATTGATGCTTAGCTTCATTAGGCAGATCAGACGCTTGTAGTCTTCCGCCGACACGAATTGTAGACGTATTTTTATAAAAAAATGGAGATAATCTAAGAATGGGACTTCGATGAGATATAGGGAGTCCTCGAGAGAGTTGCTTGTATTCTTTAGGTAGCGAACTTTGTTGATCTAGCTGGATCCAGAACATATGAGCTTTATTAAGCTCAGATACCGATAACTCTCCAGACCTTCTGTTTACTCTCTAAGCTTTCACGTTGAATACGAATCGCTGACACCAAGCCGTGACATGTAGAAGCTTATTCAACGACGAGAGAAGATCCCATTGTGAGGGTTTTACTCCTGAAATGGTAGCAGGAACCGCACTGATGGGAAGTGATTTTTCTTCTAGGTGTGCTTTGGGTATCTGGGGACATTGTGTAAGCGATTGTGGTCAGCTAGTTGACGGAAATTTCAGCCATGCAGGCCGTTCTACCACAAGTCATATGTAGCGAGCTGAATTGCCGGGATGCCCCGTGATGCACAGTCGGCAGGGTTGGAAGATATGGGTCGTGTCGCCATTTGACTGTAGGAATTAGCGCATGAATTTGACTCACTCTGTTCGCCATAAACGTTTTCCATTTGGCAGGATGAGCCTTGAGCCAAGTTAGAACAATCTGTGAGTCTGACCAGCAGTATATTGGAGTGCTTCCAAGATCCATTGATGCTTGTATATTTTTGATAAGTCGAGCTAAAAGATGAGGTCCCATAAGCTCTAGCCGGGGAATTTAGAGTTTCTTAATTGGTGCAAGCTTTGTTTTTGAACAAATGAGTGAAATTTGCGTATTATTAAAATCATGAGTTGCTCTGAAGTATGCTACTGCCGCATAAGCTGTTTCGGATGCATCACTAAATCCATGTATCTCATAAGAGAAAGGTTCGGCATGGTAGCCAATCCATCTCGAAATGGAAATATCCTCTAGATTTACTACGTCAGTTCGAAATTATAACCAGCCTCGTGCTATGTTGTCAGGAAGAGGGGTGTCCCAATCGAGTCTTAACAACCAACGTATTTGGAACATAGCCTTAGCTATGATTAAGGTAGGTGTTAGGAAACACAAAGGATCGTAGAGCTTAGCAACATCTGAGAGCAGATTTCGTTTGGTCACGATAGGAGGTGGTTCCGATATAGTGACCTGGAATCCAAAACAGTCTGAATTTCTATTCCAAACAAGTCCTAGTGTATTGACGACTGAATCATTATTTAGATTTAAATTAGTTTGTGATGAGTCTGGATTGAGCCGTTGTAAGATTTCATCGGAGTTAGATGCCCACTTTTGAAGCTGAAAACCCCCGGCCTGGAGTATCTCCTGTAATTCACATTGAGCCTGATAAGCTGAGATAACATTGTCTGCTCCAAAGAGAACGTCGTCTACATAGAAGTTGGTTCGAAGTAACTTTGCGCCGAGTGGATATCGAGATGCTTCATCTTCAGTCAACTGAAGCAACGCTCGAATGGCTAAATAAGGGGCACAAGTGGTTCCATATGTGACTGTGAGCAGTCTAAATTCTTTAAGCGGATCTAACGGAGACTCTCGCCATATAATCCTTTGTAGATCGCAATCTTTTTTATCCACTCGAATCTGACGATACATCATTCGGATATCTGCAACGAGAACTATGAGATGCATTCTCCATCTCAACACGATTGCGCATAGATCAGATTGTAGTTTAGGTCCAACTGCTAAATAGTCGTTCAATGCTAATCCCCCCTTAGATTTTCATGACCCATTGAAAACCACACGGAGTTTTGTGCTGATACTGCTCTCTTTTTAAATGCCATGATGCGGTAAATAGAATACAGAGGATGGTTGTGAGTTGTTTTCTTCTGGGGGAATTAACTCCATGTGATTAAATTGATGGTAATCTTTCACAAATTCCATATACCGATTTTTGAATACTGGGCCTGAAGAAAACCGCCGTTCCATTAGCTGCAAGTATTGTATTGCACTTCGTTTCGAGTCTCCAAAGATGGTAGCATCTTGATAAGCAACACGAATTGGCAGCCGAACTACATATCGTCATCTGGCTCACGTCGAGTTGTTTCCCGATAAAAGTTTTAACACGCTTGATCAACTTCTGATAATGATGTAGTACTTGTTGATGGAATATCCTCGAGCTCCCAAAACTTTTGTAGTAATAGATCTAATTGATCAGCATAATTATCAGTAGTCGTGCGGAAACAGTGAACATGCGGCGATTCATGATAACTAGAAGAAGGAACGGGTCCTGACAATACCCAACCTTAGGTGGTCTTTTGAGCTGTGGGCGTCCCTTTACGAATCCCTTCAAGTATAATAGAGTGGTAAATATCGGCACCGACCATCAGATCGATGGTATTAGAGCTGCCAAAATCAGGATCAGCTAGCTGGAGCTACTTTGGCAAGCTAGGGAAGTACCAGAGCGGAAGCTTCGTGCGAACAGCTTGGGTCTTGAAGCGACCGAATTCGTAATGACATCATCGACTTTACTAATCCGCCATGTGAAGCTCCAATTCCCTTAATTGGTATGTTGAGTTTGAGCTGAGGAAGGCGTAGATAAAATGCTACGAATGAGGATACAAATGTCGCTTGTGATCCTTCATCGAGGAGTACTCTGACTTCTTCCACATGGTGCCTCTATACTAACTTTTGCTCTATCCAGCAAGATAATGTCGGGACGTCGTATAATATTTGAAGCGAGCGCAGTAACTAATTCCGTCGAACGCCCAGATTTGACGCTTCTTGTAGACGGAGATGCAGAGATAGGTGGAGTACCTCCTTCAGACTCAGCTGCTCTTGATTGGGACGTGGGTCCTGTACCTACAGCTTGAGACCAAGAACCTGCATCTGCCGCATGTTGTGTGTGCAGCATTGAGTGATGTAACTGATTACAATACCGGCATCGATGCACCGAAGAGCAATTTTTAACCGAATGATTTGGTCGCAAACAGTTGTAACAGAGATGCTCCTTAGACACAAAATCGCGTCGTTGTAGAATGGTTTGTTGTCTGAATGACGGACAGAATAACAGTAAATGTTTACCATTACACTTGGGACATTTTCCTGATTTTGCGACAAAATGTACTTTGACTGGATGCGGTTTTGAAGGAATTTTGTTGGAGTAGTTTTAATGTGCTCTTTTTGCGAACCTGAGCTCACACCTACAACCTCAAGTGTAGTTACTCGATGATTGAGAAATGAACATAATTCCTCATATGTGGGGAGAGCTGAGTCCGATGAAAGAGAATTTTCCCAATCTCTTCTAGTAGAAGGATCCAACTTTTGTACAGTGATAAATATCAACCAGTCATTCCAGTGCTGCACGGGACGTTTAAGGACACAAGTGATTTTACTGCTTCCACAGTGCCATCATATAACTTACGCAGTTCTTCTGCTGATTCATTTCTCATGGCTTCTAACGATGTAAGCAAGCTGAGGGAAGATGTCACAAGCAAACGTTCGTTTTGATACCGACTGCATAAAAGTTGCCAAGCAGCAGTATAGTTAGAGTCCGTTATTGCTGTGTTTCGAACAAGTCGATGTGCTTGACCAAAAAGGCTAGTTTTAAGGTAATATAATGTTTGGGAGCCAGTAAGCTCGTTGTTGGAATCTAGTAGACTTTTAAAGAGGTCGTGAAAGGCTGGCCATTCTTTTAACACTCCACCGAATCTACTTAATTGAATTTTTGGTACGGTAAACGCTGTTATAGACGTATTACAGGTGCTAGAATTGTCCAACTGGGTTGATGGGTTTAACAAATCTATTAAAACTCCACAATTTTCGCTATAAGCAATTTCAACCGTGGCATAATGATCGTCGGTGAAATATTCATGTTTTAAATCAGCTGGAGTGGCCTGAGCTAAGAGTGTGTCATGAACGCTTTGATATTTATCCCAGTATATTTTTAACAATTCCAACGGTGTCCGAAGAAAGCCTTCAGTTTGCTTGTCTTTGCCGGATTTGTTAGTATTTACTATAAAATTTACAATATTTTTTGCTACTGATTTTTGTTGTTCTAGAATCCTCTCCATCTTAGTATGTATAATAATAAATTGGAACTGACTTACATTAATTCACCGGTGATCTGCATTTCCTATAGACGCACGCGCTGATAACGTCAGCACTGAGTACGTTGCCCTTGAATGATTTGACTGATAGAGTTTGGGCTTTATCGGAATAATTTTAGCACAAATAACAATAAGAAACTTCTCGATTGAAGTACTGAATTTGGTTCACTAACTAGTATTACAAGTCACAGTCACTATTCACTTTAGTTAATTACAAGCAAGTCACTTTTAATGGAAAAGCTTCCACGTATATGAGGTATCTCAGTCACAGTTCTTTAATAGTGGAAAAGCTTCAACTTGTATAAACTCACACCGATACGATCGATTGCCTTGCTTAACGATTATCACATTAAATCGAAAAAATGTCCCGGGTTTCGGCACCAATATATAATCTGAAACACTGATTTATAACTGTCCGGGTGAATTTAGAATAAACAAAGGATGTTGAAAACAATTAAGTAAATTTTATTTTAAGAACTCATTACACGACCAAGTTAAAAGTGCAACTGCTCATAAAAATATTGAAATTAGGTTTCTCACAAAATTCTGGTAATTATCAGATAACTAACGGAACATGAACAATAGAAGAAAAAATGAAAATGAAACAAACAGATTAACAAATATTTGCATCCAGGTATGGGTGTAATAGTAACAGGCATCATCTATTTACAAAAAAAGATCACAGAAGAACGAATTTCATTGCTGAGCATGACGCTGTCCATCAGCATGTGGTTGTGCCTGAACAACTATATATTTGGACACTGCCTCACGCGTCGACGTAGAAAGCTGAAATTTTGTACACTGGATATTCTTAAAGAAATATTTTAATTAAGTTCAGAAATGGGACCAAATCAGGCAACTCCTTCGTAGGGTTGCCATACAACAAATTTGCTACGTGGTGTTTTCATAGAAATGGTAAATAAAATTTCAGAAATGGGCTAAATTGTGTTACCCATTCTTAGTGATGCCACACGCAACTTTTGTTTTTCACTATGTACTTGCTAGCTGCCTGAGAAGACTTGGAGGTGAAGAGCTTATATTTTGTACAAGGAGTTTTCATAAAACTTTCAAACACAGTTCGAAAATGGGACCAATCGGGCAACTTCTTCGTAGGGTTGCCATACCAAAATGTCATGTTTTACTGTATATTTGGGCACTGTATGAGAACCCGTCGCCGTAGAGAGCTACACTCTCCCGCGCAAATGAATGTACACATGCATATACCCAAGCACACACACACACCCACATGCACAGGATGAAACTCTAAACATTTGTTTTAAGCCGTTTAATGCTTTTAAACTTAAGTATCCATCTGCTTTAAATTTAGTTTGGGTTTTTTTTATCAAAATTTTTTTATAAAATATCAACTAATAATTAATTTACTTTGCACGGAATTGTCAAAACAGTAAAATAAAATTATTGGTAAGTTTTTCTTACATTATGATTACAATTTATTCAGATTGATTTCCAATTGTTTGAAATAAAATATTATAATTACTCATTAACTTTAATAATAACAATGACAATTCT
This sequence comes from Dioctria linearis, assembly GCA_963930735.1. NCBI lineage: Eukaryota > Metazoa > Arthropoda > Insecta > Diptera > Asilidae > Dioctria > Dioctria linearis. Next base: position 75,245,251 of record OZ005740.1, on the reverse strand, counting down.
AATAATTCTTTGTTATATTTTTAGTTCTAGATGCATAGGTATACTTATTATATCTACATGTTTTAATAATTTTTTTAATATATATACGTACTTATGAAACATAATTACTTGCTTTTATTTATGTTGTAACTCTTTCTTTACTTTAAGCATAAGCATTTAAAGCATAAGAAGTCCCATTTGTCGACAAAATTGTACGCCTTAAATAATGTAGCTCTTGCAAAGATTCCTCCTTTCCATCCACAAGTTTTTCAATTTCAACTACTTAAATCTCCGACAGTCGGTCGGACCCAACTGCCATAAATGATATGATATGATTCTGATTGTTGGTAATATATAAATTTTACCCTGATGTGGATTACATCACCGCTAACTGGAATTATGCTATAGAAATAAATATTTTGAGTTTTTCATAAGAGCTTAATTTAATTCCACGTAACTCGTTTTAAAAAATGTTTCACCAAAAACGAATCAATTTGAAAATTTAATTGGTTTAAATTGACGAAAAGTTTTGTCAATATGATTAAAAGCTTGATAAAGAATATATTCATTATAATAAATATTATTCCTTTTGAAAAAGAGATTTATTGATTTGAATATCCTTTTAGTTGATTTGAAAATTTATATTTTCAGGATGAAAAATGCTTCATCAAAACGATAGAAAATGTTTGTCATTTTGAAAACAAATGTTGTTTAAATTGAAAAAAGGCTATGTTAATATGATAAACAGTTTGATAAAATTTTGTTTAATAAGAATGTGTGCGGCCGGATTCACTAACTCGCAGAGCTGTGGAGTTGTAGAAATGAGAGTTCTTGTGACACTTTTGTAACTCGAGGAATTTGTATCGAGAAGTACCAAGCTTTATTCCACTCGACAAAACTCTCGGCTGTGTTAGTTGTGGAGAAGTAAGAAGAATATTTCTCAGCTGACAGTAGTGGCTCCTTTTGTTGTGTTTTGTGAAGGTACCTAGGTACCTATGATTTTCACATTGAATTATGGATTCACTGCATATTTTGGCTATGTTTACAAAAAAAATTTATTATTAATTACAGAGAAATATGGATTTTGGTGTCTCAAGGTAGGGTAGACCGGGGTCGAAAGTAACAGTTTAACTTTGGAGCTCGCTTGTGGATGAACTATTCCAGTTATGAGAAAAATATTAATACCCCAAGCATACAAATTTATTTCGTATTATAAAAATCTTAGCATTTAAGCCTTTTGGATAGTAAAATCAGAATAGTCAATAAAAAATGAAAACGAGGGAACATGTTACAACCGCCCCCGACACCGGGGCGTTAGTAACACTGTATGGGGTCGATAGTAACACAGTTGTAATTAATCAAATTCAAAAGTATTTATTCAATAAAAATATAATGATGTCTCTCCAATTAACACAAACAAAGTAAAATATTCATCTTCTCTTACATTTCAGCTAAAGTAATAGGAACACAGCATCTTTAAAAACTAATAGAAGGTACAAATACATGTAAATCACTGTGAATAGCAATTATGACAAATATATAAGTCATTTTGTTGGGTACATTCTTCATGTGACCAACTCTTACACTCTATGCATTGCACCCATATCTCGCCTGGGCGACTTCCACTATATGACTCTACGCAGACAAGACAATAATGCTCTTCATCTTCTTCATCACTTTCCTTTTTCCCGTCCATTTTGTTTGGTTTATTTTTTTTTATAAGATTTCTTTGGTTTTGATTCACAAATGTTTTCTTCGCTTTCCTCTTCTTCCTTTCTTCGTTCTCTGCTCTAACCTTTTCCTTTTCAGGACTATCAGTATATATTGCAGTTTTACCTTTCCTTTTACCTCTACTTCCTTCTTGCCTAGGTGGTGCTTTAGAGAGCGGTCTAACTGTTTCTGGAGAGAACGGTTCACACGGGACAGAGCGGGATGTTGATGGAATAGGCTCATTATTCTTGTCGCTCGGTGCGGTTGCGCTTAATTCGTTCATATTAGAAATCTCCGATAAGGGTTCTGGCCTATCTGTGACATAAGATGGAGCATAATCCAGAGCTGTAAATATATTTCTGTTGTAGGGAAATATGCCCGTGCACCTGAGGCCTGCTTGAATGCTGGTAAAAGTTAGAACCATAGAAAGAGCCGTTTTTACTATAGAGGGGATGTTATAAATTGTCATTGTTTTCCCCGGGTTATTGCGCAGCTAAGCATCGCAACTGGTGTTTACACCTTTGTTTAGTGGCCCATATACTGAACGATCTAGTGGCTGTAGTTTATGACTGCAGTGGGGAGGAAAAGACAGCACTACTATACCATTTTCACAGCAATAATCAAGAGCTTGTATAGATATGTGAGACGAATGGTTATCTAATAGCAGAAGAACTTTGTTTCGTACTGTTGCAGACATATATTTTTGGAAATGCTTTAAGAATATAAGGAACTCATTCTGTTCGACCAACCTAAAAAGAAAAGAAAAATCAAAATAAAATAAACCAAAAAAATCTTACCAGCACCTGGCGTGTCAACAGGTGCAAAGGTCCCTCGACGACCTGAAATAAACAAAAATGAATTAAAAATTGAACTAAATAAAAATAAAGAAATTAATTATCTACGAATTAGTTTTTTTTGTATTTTGTAAACAAACATACAAAAACCACAACAACATTCTGTTTGTATGGTGGTAGGTAAGCCACCACATAAGGCACACAAACAATAACAATGCCTAAACATATATATTTCATGTTTTCTCAGCAGAAAACACTTCAAACATAAAATATATATGTAATAAAACACAAAAAAATAACTTTTCAACACATTTGTAGATACCTAAGATAAGAATTTGTAAAATAAACTCATCTTGACAGGTATATACAGTATGAGGAAAAGTTGCAATTTTACGTAACACCACGAAAAGGGATTAATAAAAAAACGTATAAATACCTGCATTAATGTATAAATCCCACGTTGAATACTTCCAATTAGCACAACACACATAATTCACCACAAATTTAACAATATTATAACTCGCGCGCGGTGACATTTCACGATTATAATAGACCGGCGAACTCCATATTTTCGCGACGTTTGAAATGTCACCCCGGGGTAAAAAGAGACGCAGAATCGAATGGGGCGCGTTCGCGTCGCGTAATTTTTCACGGATTGCGGGATAATCGCGAATTTTCGAATTTACCTTTGCACCAATAAGTGCGAAAGAGACACAACGGTGTGAAAGGGACACGAATAAAGATGAACGAAAATGAATTATGAGAGGAATTTTGTAAATCGAACTAAAAGATGGCGTATCGATAAGTTATAGCACAGATTCGGAAAACTTATCATAATTACGTGAAATTAAAAGGGATTTCTATGGGAAAGATGTCAAAAAATGCAATTTGTAATTTGACATCAAATGACTACAACAAATTTACACATTATAGTCAAATTAAGCCTAAAATTCGCATAATTCATTTTTATGGATATGAAATCGGAACGAAATTCTCTATAAAAAGGGGGGTTCATTCTTCATTCTGCCTTTTTATTTTCAAAGTTGTCAAAGTGCGAGAACATGCAATAGCATTCCTCCCACAATTTGCAAATAGTTCAAACAGTTCAAACCATCAAATCGTCATCAGGAAAAGGGAAATAGAAAGTTCAGCAAAAATTTAGTAATTTTTTTTCAACAATCGAATTATCAAAGTTTGTTCAAGGAAAAGCAGCAGCAGCAAGAGTTCAAGTGAATTTATTGGTTAATTTTAATAGTGACAAATTTAAATTAAATTAAAGGTAAATTTGCATATTAGTTATTATTTTCAATTTGGGTTAAATATCATTGTGTTTGCATGCCAGGTGTTGGTTATACACACATGTATGAATTTAACAAGAACGATTGAAATTTTTCCTTGTCCTTTCAGCCATTTTAACTAATTTACTCAAGTAAATCGACATTTCTAATAATTATTTATCGTGTGAAACATATGCCATTTGGTCAGTTTTTGCACAACATAATAATTCAGAAATTGGATCTACCTTCAGTTCTAATAATTATTTTCTTTCAGCTAATAGTAAATTAGTTAAGAATCAGAAAGAAAATTTTATTTAGATATGTAATTGTGAAGTAGCATAATTTTTTTTGAGTTATTATTATTGAAAAGAAAGAGATAGATTCGAGTAAAAATATAATTTCTTTGTACATTTGAATTTTCTTTAATTACTAAATACATAAAACATACAGTGAATTTTAAGTGAAGTTTCCAAGCTTGTACGTCTAAGTTGAGGGAAATAATTTGTCATAGTGATAGAATTTTGCAAGTAATTAATTTCTCATAAACTTAACATTTGTTTAGTTATTAGTATTATTTGTGGCAATAAACAATTAATTGAATAATAGAGTGACAAATTATCCTTTTTTATTTAACCGCTACACTCCACCGTGATATTTTCTTTCAGTATACGTGAATTCTCGTTTGCAGTTGCAGTTTTCTTTCGAAAGTCAATTATAGGAATTGACAGATTTCATTAAACTGTATTTTGCGAACGCAGTCTATTTGTATTTGTCAATCAGTCGAATTGACATTAGCTGTGGGAGAACACATTCTCTTGCATCCACCCACTTGCATTTCTGGCGCAAATACTTCTAGTTGGGCCGTCTCTAATAAAATGTTCTTGGTATCGGAGCCTGGGGAAGACAAACAGCGGAGGTATAATATTACCGATAGCATTGACTGCGCAAGTAACTGTGACCAAGTTTCCTCTTTCGGCAGATGGTAATGCACTAACTTGTCTGGTCCCTCTTTTGGGTAACCACTCTATCTGGTTTTTGCACAGTTGTGATGCCTGTTTCGTCAACATTATACAAGTCCTTTGCTTCAAACTTATATTTATCCATAACCTTTTGCAAATTGTCAAAAAAGGCATCTACATTATTCTTATTAGAACTAGTGGCCCGAGACATACTGGTGCGTTGTGCACATCTTATAGACAATTGTGGCTGCCTTTTCATGAAATTGGTAAACCAATCTGCACTAGCCATTTTGTTCTCTTCCCACTGAAGTGGCATTGACAGTTAGATGCAAACCTTCTGACTTCTTTGGGACAAAAACCGTAGTATATTTCTGCTGCTGTAATTATATAATCTGCCATTATCTTCTCTTGATCCACACTAAAAACTTTGTTCCAATCTTTATAGCCCATCGTAACTGAAGAGTTCCCACTCTCTGTCAAAGCTATTTGCCTCTTCTTCATATATCTTGCCAAAGATATGTGACACAACCAATATTTCTTTGCAGCTGCTCGACCAGACAATATTTTATCATTTATGTCACCGTATGCTTGCTCATATAATGATACATCTTTAGTACCCCTGTCCGTCTTTCTGATCTTATTACGGGGCATTCTAGAATAAAAAAAGTTCAGTTATGACCCAGAAAAAAAGAAATTGCACGCGGGGTCGGTTGTAACGTTACATTCGACCCCGGATTATGCTGTTACAATTGTCCCCGACCACGTTTTAGAGCTTCGAATTAAAATGTTTAATGATAAAATGCCAAAAATGATTAAGCAGCAATCATTAAAATACTCAAAACTAACTACACTCAAATATAAAAAAAAGAAAAGGTATACTTACTTGCAGCGGAAATATTTATATTGGAATTTTAACACGTTAGAAAAATTACTTTGCCGCGCTGAATATATACTTTTGTTTCTGCACACGTCTACTACGTTACTCGTCTACCGGTGAACTGTGATGTATTTGTCAAACGTCTAACGTCATCCTATACATAACACACGCGAATGTATCTATTATATATTTGTAAATATTTAGGTTGTTACTTTCGCCCCATGTTGCGTTCGACCCCGCCTACCCTACCCGCTAAAAATTTTATTTTAAATCACCGAAAATGGTCAAGTTGGTCCTTTTCCAGTACAGAAGAGATGCTATAAAAATTTTAGATATGCACGTTAAAGCTTATATGTAGGATTAAATCGCATCTACATTTTGTCCCCTAATTAGATATGTAATTAGTTTAGTTTTTTGAGTCGGTAAATGGTTTTGGAGATACCTGCAAAAGAAGTGAATCAGTTCTTCTTAAGGTACAAAAATGGCCGCTTTTTGGTACAAAAATGGGTATATTTTCAACTCATCATTATGAAGAGCCGGTAAGTCTTGGAAGTTCACTTTCCATGAAAAAAATGTTTACAACAGAGTACTAATGGATGTGAAACAAAGAACGGAAGAAATATATGCAAAATATAGGAACTATGTATGTGTATATGCAAAAAGTCCGTCTTTCGTCAGTTATGAAGTTAAAATATAAAAACAACTACACCAATATAATTTGATACCAAACTTGACGTATTTTGAACAACCCTCAATGAGGGGTTGACGACGCCCTTCTTCACCAAAACATTTACATTTACTTACGTAAAGCGAACGCGCCCTTTATTTAACAGGCCTACACAAATAATCTTTAACTCGTGTGAGGGGAACTTTCGTTAAGTTTAAATATACAATTTTCCGGTAGTATAGTGCGCTAAGAATCGCTCATTCCGTAAGAACGCGATGTGTCCAAACAATCAAATTATTACTAAATAATTAAAAGTGCAATGCAAAAATTAAAATGGAATAAAAATGGAACTAGGATTTAATAGAAAACACAAATCTTCAATTAAATAAACTTCCATTTGTTAATTTTTCACATTAAACATTAAATATCAAGATAATAACTCTTACGGAATGTGATATATATTTAGGCTAAAAATATCAATTTTTCGTAAGTAAACCTCAGTCTCGTTTAATTTCGTAAAGTTATTTACTTCTATTGTAGTTCAGACTTATGTTAGAAAATCGCGAAGAGAGACGAAACGAAAATTCTCATCTCGCAAACTACAAATCTCTCCGAGTTACGGAATCCGGCTCCTGGTGTCTTGAGGGCTTCGTCTGGCATACTTGAAGGGAGTCACTTGGTAACGTTGTTCTGTGTTCTATCTATTGCTGTGAGCTATTGTAAGGTTTTGATTTATGCTAACGACGTTAAGCTTTTCGTTCAGATTAAATCTCTTAACGATTGTAAACAGGTACAGGGTGATCTCCACAAATTTAACGATTGGTGCAAAAGCAATACTTTGATACTTAATATAGACAAATGTGCGACTGTGATCTTCTACAGGAATCAAAAAGCAATATCTAATGATTATGGATTCTCAGATTCCTCGATTCGCCGTGTAGTCTCTCTGTGACTTAATTGTCAAATGTGACCATAGATTGAATTTTGTATGCCACATAAACTACATGGTAGCAAAGAGCAGATCCTGAGAAGGTTTCGAGAGACCTCCATTTTACGGTACAAATATCGACCGTATCGAGTCTTTTTCCTACGCTTTGTTCTCAGACAATGAAATTGGAATAATACATTAAATCTTCCACCCAATGAGGACCGCTTGAAGTCTTTAAATATGCCCGCGCTGACAAAAAATCGAATGGTTGCCGATGTTACTTTTGTGCAACAACTCTTAATGCGAATGTTGACTCTCCGTTTCTACTAAGCACAATTTATTATCGTTATAGTAGCCACAATTTGAGAAGGCTACCTCTGTTGCATCTTAACTCCGCAAGGTCTAACATGCAAGAGCCTATTATTCGCATGTGTATTATTGTTAGTAATATGGCTGAGAATTTTGTTGTTGACGTTTCTAAGCATGTTTCAAAAAATCGTTTAGCCAGTATTTGCTTTATGTATATTTGAACATACTAATACTTACACCGACTAAGTGATGATAAGTAATTAATATTATTCGTTATCTAATTGTTTAACATGTCAATAGAGCGAGCTTGTGTTAAGCTAGTTCTGATAGTTAAAAAAACATAAACTGAACTGAAAGGATAGCGTTATTCACGAGATTGAAACTAGTGCGATGTTTTTTTGCAATGTTAAACGTTTTTCTATCATTTGATACCTAACAATTGTTTTTATGATGTATAGAAGGAATTTTATAAGGCAGGCATAGAAAAAGTAACCAAAATACAAAAAACTCCTCTAGTGGCCCCATAACTGCAAATGTGAGAGGCTATTTAAAAGTTTACCTCTATAATTTATTGATTTAAGGAAAGGGGTTCGGACAAACTCAACTCCAACGAAATAAGGTATTATATCCTTCAGTATTTTCAAATATGCATTTCGAGCAAAATGTTATCTGGAAGAACGCAACAGATTTACAGGAATTATTGGTAACCCCCTTTTAGTATAATTTTAATGTCATCAAATTATTAAGAAGGGTTCATTTGCAGAAAAAGTCTATACATATATGTATGTACCTATCAAACTGATTTTATAGTTCAAAATTTCTTTTCATCAAGTTACACAAATTTTGCAATTTTAATATCTTATCTAGAATAGTATTATGGAAACAAATGTAGACCGAGAATTTCACATTTAATGCAAGCGATATTCATTCATTAATGTCTTTTTTTATTATATTGAATAATTACGTAATTACGTCAGGTCAGCAACAACCGTTCTAAAACATTGTTTTTGTATGATATAAATTCCCATGACAAGTGAAAGGGATATCGAGATGTACAGCTTGACAGTTCAAAATGGACTGGCTTCTTTCTACGTAGATACAAAAACTGAATGTTATGGTTATTTAGGTCAGGCAAAGGTGTAGATCACAATACACATGGATAATTTTATACAACGCGCGAATAGCAATGGATATTTTACGCGATATTCAGGATAAGGTTCATTCAAATAATCCTCCAAGTATTTGTTTGCATTTATTGCTCCCACACCACACGACAACACGAATATCAAATATCGGTAAAGTGTTTCCCCGATCACTTTGCTTGATTTTCCAACATACTATTTAATGCATATAGCGATTATTTGGTGCCTTTGACTCAGGAAAAATAGTATACTTCCTCTAGCCCAAACACATGCGAATGTTTTTATCGACCGTCATCCGTTTTCAACGTGCATCGATACATGAAGCTTTCTCGTCTTCACTAGGACAAAATTCCTAACAAACTACTAGAATTTTTTTCTCCGTAGTTTTTGTACTTTATAAGTACATATATACATATATTTTAGACCGACAAAGGAACAAAACAGTTGGATTAACTTCGAGATCTAAACCGTTAACAAGTATTCTCTTTGATTTCATCCAAGGTATAAAAAATAATAGCAAAATCCGACAGTCATGTCTATCTGCAATATTGTAATTTTTGAATTTATTGGAAATTCCGAAGAAAACTTTATAGGTATAAATAAATTTCCGAGGAAAAAACAAAACCGTGTTGACGCACAGTGTTACCAGATGGTAACATACTAAAATCAGGAAAATACTGAAGAAAAAGTCGTGAATTATGAGTGAAAATCGGAGAAGGTGAAATAATTAAATAACATAATTGTTTGTTGTTTAATCAATTTCGGATAATAGACCTAGAGATGATGACAGAAAAATCCTATTAATTTGCTACAAGTATGACGACCTTATCGCCATGTTTATTTTCATGGACTACAAAAAATGTAAGAGTTTTTGTGTAAGAAATCGTTTGAAAACCGTAATTTTTCCGATAAGTTTAATCAACACGCCGCCGCCCAGCCCTGAAATTATGATTTTCGTGTCTTTAAAAAAAAAAAAAACTGAGAACTCAAGTCACGCGAGGGCTAGAAATACATATTCTCCAGGAGCATTTAGCAGCTTGTATTGGTAGATATGGTACCATAACCTTAGTCCGAGCAGTAGATTGTTGGGTTTGGTTTAAGTTTGTTGTGAGAGAACCAGGTACATGTAAACGTGCAAATCGCCATTTTCGCATAGCATAAATGTCATAAATAATAAGGGGCTCGACTGTTGATGTTTAAAAGCTGAAACCCTCGGCCTTTTAATACAATGGAACCCTGTGAAACTTTATAGGACAGCGGTCGCGAACTCTTTATTAAATAGGAGATCTTTCTCGAAGAGTTGAAATATGAAGCAAGCTCGTGAATTTTTATTGCGAATACTACCTCAAAGTTTGGGCAATTTCAAAATTTATTCTCAGGCTAGCAATCTATTATTTATTAAGAGTCGAGCAAATATCCTTCATAAACTTAGCTAAATGTCGTATAAAGCTTGGGACATAATTCTAAATGTCAACACAAAAAGTAATTTCCATGTGTCATAACTACTGTTTTTCAAAAATTACAAGATATCAGTTGTAATGCAGCCACTAATCCCATTATATACGTAAACTGAAACCGTTTATACACTTTGTAATGAAGGATTGCTGATTTAATTCGAAGAAATTGTTAACCTGGCTCAACTTAAACAAACAGTTCAGCCGAGGCACTATCAAATAATTTACGTATCGTTGTTTATGTATTCAGTCTCGTATAAATTTCAACTAAAATAAAAGCTGAATTTATCTTATTATCTCTGCAATTTAATATTAAAAAGATATTCTGGAACAATCCTTAATACTTTTCAAACACAATTTTACGGCAAAGTTAATGAACCTATAAAAGCTGCGATAAGGACGGTAAAATTTAAGAGAAGTATTAGCATTAAAAAAATTCATTTTCAACTTGGGCCATTCTTCTTACCTATGTACAAGGTAGGTAGGTATATTTTGGATAAAAATCTCTTAATGTTTGAGATATTCGCCAAATATTTTCACGATTTTTTACCGACTGAAATAGACTTAATTAAGATATACCCAGTATTCTAGGGAGGTAGGTAGGTAGTAGGTATATACTGTCGGTTGCTTTTCGCAGTTGATATTTATTAATTTGAAAAAGTTTACTTTTCCCCTCACTTTGCAGGGCCCAACATTTTTATCTGAGGTCCTAATTTACTGTTGAATATCTTACGTTCCAATTTCTTAATGAGTTATTCATTCATTCGTTTAAAAGTTTTTGACTTTTCTTATCAGTAATATAGACAGGAATCTCTGTTTAAATGAAGTAAAAGTTTTACAAGCTTTATATGAGCGGGGTTCTTAATAGTATGACGCTGCTAGATTGCAGTGAAACCTCATTTTACGAACAATTTTATTGAACTTATTGACCTATAAGAAACTATGAATTCGAAAAAATTGGTGAAGGTCAATTAACAACTGGTTGTCTGATTGTGAGACTCAGATTAGAGATTTACTGCATAAGTACAACTCTTAATGCCTTGATTGTTGGAATTCTTCCAGTGAATGAGGCTGCAAAACTTCTTGCAAACTTTGCGGATCATGGCCATCTGTTGTCGGCTGGTATAAAGATGGATTTTCTTTACGAAACAAAATACGATCCTTATAATTTAAGGACAATATAAGAATTATTCCAGTGCTTACCCGAAATATATTTCAAATAAGAACGCCATTTCATTATTCAGCCTACAGAATTTTTATTAATAGCATACAAAAAATGTGGACGACTTGTGTATATAGGCTGTATGCGCCTCGGAGGTCATTAGAGCGGGAGGTGATTGTACTCACCTAGGCAAACAAAGAATTGTATGGCAGGCGGAGGGTCTATATCAACCGTTTTGGAGGATGATTAGGAAAAAAATATAGTTTTTCACAAAACACCCTGTATCTTAAAAAGTACAGGATGTACAGTCTAGAAAGTGACTGGTTACATGCATGACTGCTTGGCCTTAGACGACCTTCATGGCCAACGATTGCCCAACAAGCCTCATACTCCTCTCCTCTCATGAGTTATTGTGGTCTAAACTAAAATTTTCGGATTTTCTCACATTTTTTTATTTATACGCGCCGACGAAAATGACCTCCAGAAGAAGGGCTGCACTTGGACCCGAAATGTCCAGCAAATGAATTTAAAATTTTATATTTTACAACAAAATGATCGGTGTTTTTCTTGAAAATAATATCAAAAAATCGGTCATCTAAGTAGCCCGATCAAAAAAGTAAAAATCAGATGGAAACCTTATCAGTTGTAATCTTATCTATTCTCAAGAATAATTTGTTCCCATAGTGAATGAAAACACGTCATTTAATAAAATATATATCAGCTAATTCCGGTACGACGTGAATAGGTTGTGAGCTAATAACTCTTTGACGCCTACAGTACAGCACATAGGGATTAAAGAGGAGAGTGTACAGTTTACAGTTCTAATGAAAAAAGTTATGTTAGCGACCTTTTTACAAAAATATGGATCTCGGCTAAATACATCGTGGATACGGATCACAATGTATATTGCTTCGATTGATTCGTGTGCTTAGGTCATTAAAAAATTTTCAATGTAGGGAAAAACATTTTTTTTTTTTTAGAGTATTTTAATCGACCGTATTTTTTAAGAATTCGTGTTCATTATTGAAGGCTGACGACGCAGTTAGCAACACATTTTTCTTGTGAATTTACTGAATCTTCTTCTTCAGAATACATACAGCCGACTATTGTCCGAATATGTTATAGCATATACAGTATTTTTAGATATAATACACTAATTTGAATATATGTATAAAGAAAAAAAAAAGAGAAAATATAAAAATAAAAAAACTAAATAATATTCCATTGAATACTCAAAAATCTTACATATGTGGTTGAGGAAATCCTTCTGGGTGTGTACTACACTCAGCACTTTTCTACAAAGATCATTTAAAATATTTGGTTGTGAGTAAAATTAATATATATTTCAGTGAGTACGTATCCCTGGCCACCAATTCACCCGTATATACCAGGCCTGCATGTTACGTATAGAGATGTTAAGGTCTGCTATTTTCAAGTAGCAATAGAAATTGCTACGGCTATTTTTATCTGCTATTTCTCTTGATATGCTTAATTATCGTCTGCTAATTTTGCTTGGAAATTTTTAATAAATAACAATAACAACATTTTTGAAACGTTTATCAATTTATGGCATGTCTTGTGATTTTCGTTATGACAGTAGTTAGAAATCTGACAAAATTTCTCAATAAAAATCAATTATGCGTATTTAATATAATAGGTGAGTTGGTGTTGAGCAGGTACAATTTTTAAATCGAAATTAGAATATCACAATTACATATCATTTCAAGCTCAGTGATTTAAAGTAAATAAAATCAAAAATACTTCCAAGTTTTTTATTTTAAACATATGAATATATACATGGTCTGATTATATTAACTCAATTAAATTCACAAAATTTTCTCGTAGAAAAACAAATAAATGAACAAACTAAACAGTCTGTGGCGCTCTTCTTACTACATGTCCGAGTTTGCATTTATGAATAGTAGTTGCTCAACTTTTTCGCACATAGCCTGGTACGTCGGTCACCCAATAGAAACCCTGCTTTTGAAAAAAACTCTCACAGGTACAGACGTTGCACTTGCACAGCAAAATTCCCTGACTACCAAGCTAAGTGAGGATAAAGAAACGGATGGTCTTTCCACCATTTCAAAGGATCTTCATGTTGTGAAATTAATTCGCCATTTAGGGATCTTTCTACTTCTACTCTAGCTTGAGATGAGGAGGTTTCCCTTGTGCGATTCAAAGCTATACGGGCTGAAGCTGCAGTTTTATTAAAATAGCCCCAAACGTCTAGGGACATATCTGTTATTTCCGTCTCAGATAGAGATTCTTCTGGTGATGGAGAATGTAATTCCAAATAATTACTCGTTGCAACACTTTCCTGGGGTTGTGGTCGACATCGTCTTTGCTCTTCCTCCCAAATTTTGTTCGCAACAGCAGTAATAATGTTTTTTTTCGCGCGATTAAATGACTCAGGTTTTTTCAATCCTATGTTTTTGAACCTTGGATCAAGCAAAGTGGCATTTATTATTATGTCGTTCTGTTACTCCCGTTTGTAGTCTAAAAAGTATATCTTTTATAGTGGCAATTTATGACTAATTTAGCTCTAACAGCTGCGAGGCCATTTGCCAATAGGTTAACCATGGATACAGTGGCGTATTTTTCCCCACTACACATTTTTGTCACGTTTTCAAAAGGTTTAAGGACTTGAACTGCATTTTTGATTATTTCCCAGTCTTCAGAAGTTAAAGCTGGTAAATCTTTCTTCAATAAGGCAATTGTACTTCTTATAGCATCTTCTAATAATTAAAAGCGTTGCAAGCAATAAAAAGTTGAGTTCCATCGGGTTGGCACATCTAGTAACAATTTTAGCGGAATATTGTTACTGTTATTCCGTTGGTATTGCATACATTTTTCATTTGCTTCCGAACTTCTTTTAAAATGAGTAACATTCGCCCTTACTTTTCCAAGAAGACTACTCGGTGGAGTTAAAGATTCCTGGACAATTAAGTTCAGAGTATGGGCGCAACAACCTATAAGTTTCCATTTTAGTTTTTGGAGTATGGTCTTCTTTATATTCGCTGCATTGTCGGAAACAGCTATTAAAATTTTGTTTTCCAGCTTCCATTCCTGCACAACCCTTTTTAAAACTTTTGCTAAGTTTATACCAGTGTGGCTCTCATGAAGTTAAATTGGAAATTATCATCGATGTAATGCGCTGTAGTGGCCATGAAGCTCAGATTTTTACATGACATCCAGCAATCTGTTGTAATTGATGCCTTTGAAATGTTGTCTGCCTGATCTTTAACTGTATTCAATACTGTTTCGTATAATCTGGGTATCATTGTTTTAGAAATATACTGCCGTGTTGGCAGCTGGTATGAAGGATTGAGTTCTTTTACAAAAGCTTTGAAGCCACTGTCCTCAGCAATGCTGATTTGCTGAAAATCTGTGGTAAAAAGCAACAATAATGCATCATCAATTTCCTTTTTCCTAAAAACTCGCATATGTACTAGATGACGCCAGCATACAGCTAGAGGCTTCAGATTGACTTCCGGGCTGTCCTGCTTTTTCGACATTTGTAATCTGTGTAGAATCTGTTGGGATTGGGTTTGGAGTACCTTCATGGAGCTCACGCTCTCCCTGAAAATGATGGTATATAAAAAATAAATAATTTTGTTCATATTCACTCTTGATTTTGAGATAGTTTTCAAATGCGCACGCCGTCAGCATTATATAAAAAACGATATTCAAAACAATTTAAAGACTATATACTATGCTATTAAGCTTAGCTTATATTTATAATTCACATACCCGCAATTTTCCTAAAACGGAATTTCCAGATGTGGCACTCACATTTATTGTGGGGTGCTTTGTCATGTAATGCTTCCGCAAATTTGTTGTCGAAGTCTTGAAAGAATATTTGTTTTTGCAGATGTTGCACTGAGCAAGGTCACTGCTTATAATTGTGCAATGTTTCCACACGGAACTTGCCTTTCGTCTTTTTGCACACTCCATTACAATTACTTTGAATTTATATAAGAATTAATACCCAAAAAACACAAAGCTATTCTGCTAGTTTACTTACTTTTACTAGACAATAGCTAAAGCCAAAACAATCGGTATTATATTTTATGTATACTTCCAAATATCCACGAAATATCATGTCATAACATGACTGGGGCTGAGGGAGGAAGGCGTTGAATTTTTCGGGGCCTGTCAAGAGACTACACTATATAAAATCAAATTTCGTTGCATTTTGCATAACTTTCTGTGAACCGAGCTAAAGTTCTGCTACTCACTCTATTTTTCATTGTGAGTAGCAATTCGCTACTGCTATTTTTTAATATCTGTGAAAAATAGCAGTTCGCTATTTACGATAACATCTCTAGTTACGGAGCAATATAGGGAATGGACATTTTAGTGATAAGTGTTAATGCACGTACGTACCGACCTGTAATCAAAATTTCCACGGAAATTGCTTAACGATCACACTTCTGTCAAATTCAATTACCCAATATCACCTTTGATTAACAACGCATACAATAAATCCCCGAACATAAATTTAACTTATGATACATACCTACACTGCACCCACCTTATGAATATTTTAAGCCATTTGAATATATGTTTTCAATTATAGTTCACACTCTTAAATCTCGTAACCGTAATCATATAATAATACCGTCGTGTATAAAATTTATAGTAATTAGTTAATTGTTGTATTGCAGAGGCGCTTGCCTCGCTCCAATGAAGCCTCAACTTGATGTAAGAAACATCTCATTTTTTCTTAGAAATTCATTTGAAATTTTTCCCTTATAATTATTATGCATTATTGGAGTCCGACAATGGATGCTTGGGCCACCAACAATTTTTGTGAGCATAGACTCGTTGATGAGCAATAGCATTCATTTGTTTTGAGAAATTTACAGAAATTTTATTCAGTCCGGTGGCCGACTGCAGTTTTTTTCAGATATGTACAATACTTTCATGTGTGCCGCTGTCGGCTTCTCCTAATGCATAAAAATTAGAAGGAAAAAAATGTCAATAAGTTTGTGAGAAAAAATTGTGGCCTTCCCTTCGTCGGCTCGAGACATCGACGATTTTATATTATATATGCTCTTACCGCTCATCCCTTAAAACTGTTCAAAATGGTACAAGTGGAGCTATCTGAAATTATAAAAAGGATGCATTTTCACAGTCACTTTTTATACACAAGGGTAATACTACTCAAATAATGAATTTAATGCCGCTTTGCCATCCCTTCAACATTGCTTTCCCATCAATTCTTTTACATTCTGTTATATTTTTTAAATTCAAAAGGGGCTACTCAAATTCAAATTCAAAGTTTCTTTATTACATACCCCGGCATAAGCGCCACGTCGCGTCGCTGACGTTGGGTAAAGCGACTAGAGAATAATAACATAGAGTACATAGGTTATTACAGAATAGTAAATAGAGGACATAATTTATTACAGAATATTAAGTAGGTACAAAGCGATACAAAGAAAGTAAGTCAGCAGTAGTTACATAGTTCTAAGTTTACATCTACTGTTAGGATTCACGAATTAGGTTAGATTTTCGTGTAGATAGAGTCTAATTTAGTCTAATAAAATCAAATAATTTAGCCGTTAATGGTAAAGCCATTAAACATAGTATACAGCACCAGTACTACTTAGATAGTAAGTATCATCATTGAGTTTTTAATTATACAAATTTTTCAAAGTTCAGTCATACAATACTACAATACTAACACATTTCAGGTACATGTCTGGTAGGTAAGCTCGGTTTACGAATACAATTCTTTGAAGCCATGGAGTCAGGTACTTGGTATTGCAAATATATTCTTAGTGATTAGTTATTTTAGTTAAGATTACGACCTCTTTCCAGCTACTGCCAGATCTAAAAACTAAAGCTATTCACTCATCAAGTGTTGTTACTGGTTTGCAGCTATCTGCTAGCACTTGGGTGCCCTTATGATTTATCTACAGGCTAAGCACAACCCATGACTAGTTACGACTGATGACCTATACATCTATACTTATATCTATATTTACTATCATCTGTATCAGGCGAATATATTATACTTATATTTATATATTTTTATATTAATTATTGCAAATCAAAGAAGTATTACATATCTGAGAATTATTTGAGAATTATTAATTCGATCACTGGACGCGTGTAGCACTTGGGTGCACTTATGAGATATATACGAGTTAGATACAACTCCTGACTAGGTATGATTAATGAGTTTTATGCTTATTTATGTATTTATTAATTTATTATCACATATTGATGGGAAGTTGGCTACGATCAATGATTACCAATCTCGGCATCAGTGCCCACAACAAGCTTAATACAGTGCAACATTTAATAGGATTATTGAATATGAAACGATTAGCTAGTTTGAGCCGTGTTAACAGAGGCAGGTTATTACCATGCAACATTTAGATGAAATATGGCATATGATAGGACTGAGTGATTAACTGAATAGATGATTTGAGCGGTGACCACAAATGTCTGTCAACATCCATGTGTGTAAACATTTTAGACATTTATATAGTCCGGATGTTATCCCTTATGTTATATATGAGCGGGGTAGGATCACCGTTCACTATTGCGAGGAGTTCATGTGGTTCAGGACACAGGTCTTGCAGCCACCCAGGCTGATAGATTCCCTAATGAGTGATGGCAGCGCATTCCAGCGCGATACCCCCTGTCCATATACACTGTTGGATTCATATTGGGTCCTAGTTTGTGATCGCGTGATGCGACTGGTGCATCTCCTACTCCAATTTATCTTGGAGTTTATATTATCTGGCAGCAGCCTGAGCTTGGATCGCATGATATATGTGAGCATTCTCATGTTATCAAGATCAGGTAACGAATAAGGTAGAAGAAGATTCATGAATGGTGAGATGTGCTCTGAGCGGCGGAGTCCAAACATGAATCAGACACATGTCTTGAGTGCTCACGTAAGTTTATCTATTGCATTGCTCTGCATACATGACTACATCCGCGAAAGGAAAATGCGGGATTATTAGTGCATTGTGCAGTTACGTTCGAATTACAGGTGGCAGTTTGAGCGCCACCGTATACTCTGGCACATATAGCTATCACCTGTGATCTCCATTTGAGATGCGTGTCCATCATCAGATCCAAGTTCTTAACGTGCTCCTTTGTGATGGGAATAACAGAGTCCAGCAAGATTAAGGGGGGGACCAAATGTAGTGGGGCAAGTATCCTACTGCAGGAAGAGTACAGCTTTGCCTGTGACTTGCTTGGGTTGATGCTAAGCATTTTATCTGCGCACCACCCCGAGATACTGTCTAGTTTCATATTGAGCGACTCTACTAGTGTTGGTAGATTGCTGATTGTAAACGCATCTTAGATCTGCAGATCATCAGCGTATAGGTGCAAGCGAGGACCAGCCACAGTTGATGGGTCTGTCAGAACCGAAGCCGCATCATTGATGAACATGGAGAAGAGAACGGGTGCCATAACAGCTCCCTGTGAGACTCCCGTGCTCATGACCGCCGGGCATGATCTCTTTCCATTTGCAACAACGATGCGACGTCGATCCGATAGGTAGCTGGTGATCATGGAGCATGCAGGCACTTCTCTCCGCCTGCAAACAGCCTAGCAAGCTTTTTGAGCAGCGTAGAGTGTGGAACAGAATCAAATGCTCTACTCATGTCAAGAAGAATATGAACCACATTGCTTCCATCATCACTGAGCTCTCGAATATCCGATACTACCTTGGACAGCGCTGTCGTTGTCGAGTGCTTATTTCGGAATCCCGACTGGAATTGAGATAGCAGTTTGTTGCTTTCAAGGTGTTGATTAATCTGCTCATTGATGATCGTTTCAAAAGCTTTCGCGATGGCAGGCAATGTGGTGATGGGTCTCCAGTGTGACAGAGTTTTTGGCAAATTGATTTTGGGTATCGGGCTGATGAGTCCTGTTTTCCAGCAATGTGGAAAGTGTGAGTAGGTTATGAGTTTATTGAAGAGTTCAGTGAGTTGAGTTAGAATAAAAGGAAGAATGATTTTTAGAAATTTAATCGGTATCCCATCTGTCCTCGCTCTCTGTGCAGTTTGTTAGCGAGAAGGACGTGTCGGCAAGGACAGCTGTTGGTAGTCATGGACGGAGTAGTCCCGCTGTCATTTCCTGAGAAGAGTTCAGATTCAACGACGGAGGGGTATTTGTACTAACATTGCGCCGCTGTGTACGACCTGGCGCGGCTGGTGGATGAGAGAGGAAGCCGTTGAATTCATCAGGATCAGTATCCGTATTGCATCGAGCTTTAGATCCCAATCCAAGCTCCCTGACCTTCCCCCAGTTCACACCATTCTCAAAATTATGCTTGGCGACCTCTTTGGTCTTAACCCTTATCAAATGGTCAGCCTCTCTACGCAATCTAGCATATTCCGCCTGATTGGCAGTGGTTTTGCCGGCTCTCCAGCTAGAGTAGTCGATGTTTCTAAGTTGACATAGTAACATTACATCGGACCGATTGGGGACCGTTTCATCAATTGATTTGATGCTGTCTTGATAGGAACATGGGAAGCAAAAAGATCACCTATGGTGTTGCATATGGTAGCAGCGGAAACTTCCGGGTCTCGTGTATTGTGGATTATCGTGGGTATAGCACAGTTATTTTCAAAGGTGGCTAACATGATATCGTGGTCAGAGACTCCGGGACACTGTCCAGTCAGGGTACGTTTTAAGTTAGGAGTAGTGATAGCGAGGTCCAGCACCATCGCAGAAGTAGCAGCATGCCTTGTGGGCACGCTGCTCAACATTAGAAGGTCTCGCTCAGCAAAGACATCCTTGAGCGAGTCACTCAGAGCGGACACTGTTCCCACATCAATGTTGAAGTCCCCATCAAGAACAACTGGAGGGCTACGATTCAAGACAAGGTCGAGAAATTCACTAATCTGTAGGCAACCACTAGTGCGGTAGGTTCAAGAGGACCGTCCTCATCATCACCCCAAACCAGAACCGCCAGTATTTCCCATCTCTGATTGATCAGCTGACTAACAATTTTAGACTGCAATGTATGAGCCGCATACATTGCAACTCCTCCTCCTCTGCTTCCCACCCAATCCGACTAATGTAGCCTGAACCCTGTGATTTCAAGCATCTTGGACGTATTGTGCGCCTTTGACAATGCCTCACACACTTGCAGCGCACATGCACTCCCTTTGAGTGCTAATTTTCTAATTTCAGCGAGATTTTTTAGGAAGGACCTAGCATTCAAGGATATGGTATTGAATTTTGATGGTGGTAGAAAACTTGGGAGTGTTTCCCTAGTCGGAAGCACATAGTGCATTGCCGCTGAGAGAGAAACCAACTGCACCAGCTGAGCAATTTGAGCTTAGAGCTTCAGTGAACTGCTCGTACATAGGATGAGTATCATTTTCAGTCCATCGCACAACATAGACCTGCCTATTTCTGGTGGCCACCTTCCGCGATTCCCCTTTCTTTTAAGAGCGAGGGCCTGATGCAGAAGTGACAGCACGCTACTATCAGGGCCATTGTTGATGTAGACTCTATCTGATGGTCCACCGGAGATAATGGCGTCTATGGTTAATGGTTTGATTTTCAGCTGGTACAAGTAAGCCTGAAAGAAATGCTTATAGTCTCCCTTGTTGTTGAATTTTAAGAACGTCATAGGTTTGGAGACGAGATTGGCGAGACACTGGTGCTCGTCCACTTAAGTGGAATTGCCGAGACAATGTTCGCGCTGAAAGTGCAAAGGGCTAGGCGAATACTTAGATTATGTAGATGAAAGGCACCAGCTGGTAAGTTGGTTACTATAAGAGTCCTGTTCGTGTGTTCTGGTCCTTCACTGTTACTATCGGACGTATTACCGGTGTTCAGTTTGACTATCAGGGTTCTCACAGAATTGAGACCTGTATGCAAGGTTTCGGTTATATTGTGTAGAGCACGCAGTGATTCGGGCAGATCACGCGGGGTAGGGGCACCGGTTGTACACCCACGGCATCAGCTTCCCCTTCGAATTCAACAGCCGCTTGTACGGACTGATCGCTTGATTTTATAGACTACTTCTTAGGGTCACACCGAGTTGGCTGCTTGATCAAGCCAGAGACGCCACGCAGGTTACCTCGATGTTAGTGCTAGGTGTCGTTGGCTTTGTCTTTGTCCTAGTCTTTGTCAGGTCAAGTTAAGCATCTCCAGCAGGACTTGTTGGTTGGCGATAAGCCTTTACGAAGCCTGTGCACCACGCACAAAGCCACGGTACACTTTTGTGTTTATTTATTTTTCCCGCGGACGGGAATCGAACCTACACTTGTTAGAATTGGTCAACTTTTGTGTTTATAGTGCGCAAGATAATCCTTGACAGTGATCCGCACACGCACGGTGTGTTGCCAGTTAGCGCATGCCAGACACTTAACCCAATAGATTTTATTCTAACCCAGAAGTTTGGCGGGAGGCTCTTTCGCATAACACACCACACACTTAGCGTTAGGGCCCACAGCAATGGGACTAGCCACACTACGTCTAGTTTTCATACCTTAGGCACAATCTGGTCTCTATCCAGGTCATGCTCATACGCCACAGAACCAACCACAACCACAAAGATTATTTATAATTCGAGCCTATTGCTGGTTGCACAAAGCTATCACCTACGTGTGCAGTTACACTGCTCAGATAAAATATAAAATATGTTATGCTATGTTTATACCATGTCACGTTAAATAAATCCCCGTTCAAAACATTCGAAATGGCGGACCTACGTCTGCAGTTACACTGCTCAAACCATATTTCAAATATGTTACGCTATATTTATACCACGTCACGTTAAATAAATCCCCGTTCAGAACATTCGATATGGCGGACAATGTTATTGATGAGCCAAGACTCTTTTGCCTTGACTTGTGTGCGTCGATCTTTAGAGAGGACCAACGGTGCTTGAACCGTGGTCTTGTTGATAGAGTAATCAGTGCTTGTACTAATACTCGCTGTGTTGAGATAACGAAGATTACCAAATATGCTTATATTGGTATGAATCAAATCAACGGTGCTTGTACCTTGAAAGAATGCCCAAATGTTCACAGTTATTATACTATTTAGTTTAATTGTATAGAATTCTTCAACTATGTAACCGTTTTATAAAATACACGAATTAATAAAGAAAACCATAGATGGTTTCGTTTCCACATTACATTCGTAAGTCAAGGTTATATCTAGAATATTGTTTAAGAATATTTTGTTGGCAAAATTTGTTTTTTTTTTTTAATATTTGAGCGCCTAGTCGTTTTTAGAGTTACCCATTGCTCCACTATGGTATAGTTCACTAGATAACTGCAGAAATCTGTTTGATAAACATACTACCATTTTAGTTATTCGGCTATCAGGTGCATAGATATTGTGTTTTGTACTTTGTGCACGAGAATAGAGATATTGCCAATTTGATATTGTTAATATGAAAGAGTTCACTGAATTAATATGGAAATCCAACTGATTAAGATACCTGTCCATTAATTACTTGGCTTTAAGTTTCTTTGTATTAAATTTTATGATCTGAAATTTACTTAGCTTTAAAATGTAAATTATTTAGTTTTAAAATGCTGGCCAGTTGCGTTGTACTTTGTAAATACGAAATACAACTGGTTAAGATACATAGCTATAAAGTGCTCAGCTGTTTTACTAAGATATATCAGGTTAATTAGTTGCGCGCGAAGTCCAGGTCCATGACCCACTGCAGATGGTGGAGGTGAGTCGTCGATCCCCTGTCTGCACTTTAACAATAATTTACTTAAAGCCGACCGTCAGTATCGTGCTAATTTATGCTGCAATTAGAAACGTAATCACGATGCGAGTTAGCTCCTTGGTATAACTGTGACTCCAGATAGATACACTGCCGCCCAATATTGCCCAAGCTGGGAGTATCATAAACTCAATCAATATGAGTTCCTTGTCGCCTAGTTGCTTGTTGAGCCCGCTCTAAATGATCTAA
The DNA here is from genome assembly GCA_963930735.1 of Dioctria linearis. Classification (NCBI taxonomy): domain Eukaryota; kingdom Metazoa; phylum Arthropoda; class Insecta; order Diptera; family Asilidae; genus Dioctria; species Dioctria linearis. The sequence continues at coordinate 75,222,064 of OZ005740.1, read as the reverse complement.
GGAGGCCTAGCCGTTGGCTAATTTATATATCCTTCAAAGGGACCAATCCGTGAAAAACAGTGAATGCACTGATGAGACTCCTAAGATACCTCTGCAAGCGAACAGAAAGTTGTCCACAATTATTTAGTTTATTTAGATATTTTTGATAAAATATCCCAAATCACAAGATGGCAACGGGACGCTGAAGCGGCTTCAGCTACTGCAAAAAATGAAATTTTTCCAAAAATGCCCAGATTTAACACGAGCATCAAAACTCCAATGTATGTTCACTAAAATAATGATCTCATGATTATGGGCGAGTTTACATTAATAGCGACACCTAAACTTTGAAAAAGATATTAATTTGTTAAAAATTACGCCGAGCTTAAATTTTTCACAACAGTTCGGATACAGCGGAGTGACACTCGACACTTCAGCTGACGTAAGCTTAGCAGTGTCTTATCCTTTTCCCTTTATATACACGTACTTCGGGTAGTGAAGGTACAAGGATACTCACTAACACCTTATCAGAAAACTAGAATACAGTGTTTCGGGTTATCAATCTTTTTAATCCTTTTTTTGTTAAAATAACTCCTTTTCTATCACAACTCGTTTTATTAACTACTTCTTACTTTTTTACAACTAAAGATAGTCAGCAGCCAACCGATTCGCACGTGCTTGCCTCGCCGAGCTTATAAACCAACAACTTCTTTTTCTCAAAAATGCTTTTCCTTGTTAATACCGACTAAAACGCGCCCGCTCGTCAGAACTTATCCAAATGGAATTCTGAAACCGACTGTGTCGAGGCTTTGATTTTTCAAATCTCAAGTCATCTTGTTCAGAATAGGAAAATGCTTAATTAGCATTACTATCCTGAGAAAATTATTTTCACTGGACATGATTGAACATGCCCAGAATTATCGCGGCGGACGATGGTTGAAATGAAATTTGATATTTTCATAAATATCAAACCATCGTCTTGCTATCGTGCATACATTGATGCGCCCATAATATATGCAGCTCGCGACAATTTGCTGATAAGAGCTTTTTCGGTGAAAGCTTGATCGTTTTTTCTTCACCGACGTAAAATTTCATGCGCCCGATATGTATGTATGTATGTATCTATCGAAACGACTTGGAATGAAACTTAAAGCTTTTATTTTTTCCCAAGTCGTTTTGTGGGAAATATTTTGATTATTTTAAGCAAAGGAATGTGAAGAAATTGCAAATGGCAATTTTTCGCTTTGCAGAGAGATAAGCTAACCTTGTTTTAAGCATCATTAGCTTATACCTAGGTATAATGATATAATCAATTATAATTGTTTTTTAAATTACCTATTTTAGATAATTTTGGTATGCAACAATTCCTTAATTTTTCAGAAATATATTTTATGAACCCTATAATAAATTATATTTCCTCGATAATGAACTGCAGTCCTGCTAGTAAACATGTCTACCCTCGATAAACCCTCATGAGACTTATAAAGATTTCATGGTAGTGAGGTCAGCGTACGTAGCTATATTTCGTTCCATTTTCTCTCTTTCTAGCGTAAGAAATTCTTCCCTTCTCCTTCCACTTAGCGTTAGGGCCCACAGCAATGGGACTAGCCACACTACGTCTAGTTTTCATACCTTAGGCACAATCTGGTCTCTATCCAGGTCATGCTCATACGCCACAGAACCAACCACAACCACAAAGATTATTTATAATTCGAGCCTATTGCTTGTTGCACAAAGCTATCACCTACGTGTGCAGTTACACTGCTCAGATAAAATATAAAATATGTTATGCTATGTTTATACCATGTCACGTTAAATAAATCCCCGTTCAAAACATTCGAAATGGCGGACCTACGTCTGCAGTTCACTGCTCAAACCATATTTCAAATATGTTACGCTATATTTATACCACGTCACGTTAAATAAATCCCCGTTCAGAACATTCGAAATGGCGGACAATGTTATTGATGAGCCAAGACTCTTTTGCCTTGACTTGTGTGCGTCGATCTTTAGAGAGGACCAACGGTGCTTGAACCATGGTCTTGTTGATAGAGTAATCAGTGCTTGTACTAATACTCGCTGTGTTGAGATAACGAAGATTACCAAATATGCTTATATTGGTATGAATCAAATCAACGGTGCTTGTACCTTGAAAGAATGCCCAAATGTTAACAGTTATTATACTATTTAGTTTAATTGTATAGAATTCTTCAACTATGTAACCGTTTTATAAAATACACGAATTAATAAAGAAAACCATAGATGGTTTCGTTTCCACATTACATTCGTAAGTCAAGGTTATATCTAGAATATTGTTTAAGAATATTTTGTTGGCAATTTTTTTTTTTTTTATATTTGAGCGCCTAGTCGTTTTTAGAGTTACCCATTGCTCCACTATGGTATAGTTCACTAGATTACTGCAGAAATCTGATTGATCAAAATACTACCATTTTAGTTATTCGGCTATCAGGTGCATAGATATTGTATTTTGTACTTTGTGCACGAGAACAGAGATATTGCCAATTTGATATTGTTAATATGAAAGAGTTCACTGAATTAATATGGAAATCCAACTGATTAAGATACCTGCCCATTAATTACTTGGCTATAAGTTTCTTTATATTGAATTTTATGATCTGAAATTTTCCTTAGCTTTAAAATGTAAATTATTTAGTTTTCAAATGCTGGCCAGCTGCGTTGTACTTTGTAAATACGAAATACAACTGGTTAAGATACATAGCTTTAAAGTGCTCAGCTGTTTTACTAAGATATATCAGGTTAATTAGTTGCGCGCGAAGTCCAGGTCCATGACCCACTGCTTGCCAGATGGTGGAGGTGAGTCTTCGATCCCCTGTCTGCACTTTAACAATAATTTGCTTAAAGCCGACCGTCAGTATCGTGCTAATTTATGCTGCAATTAGAAACGTAATTACGATGCGAGTTAGCTCCTTGGTAGAACTGTGCCTCCAGATAGATACACTGCCGCCCAATATTGCCCAAGCTGGGAGTATCATAAACTCAATCAATATGAGTTCCTTGTCGCCTAGTTGCTTGTTGAGCCCGCTTTAAATGATCTAAGGAGGCCTAGCCGTTGGCTAATTTATATATCCTTCAAGGACCAATCCGTGAAAAACAGTGAATGCACTGATGAGACTCCTAAGATACCTCTGCAAGCGAACAGAAAGTTGTCCACAATTATTTAGTTTATTTAGATATTTTTGATAAAATATCCCAAATCCCAAGATGGCGACGGGACGCTGAAGCGGCTTCAGCTACTGCAAAAAATGAAATTTTTCCAAAAATGCCCAGATTTAACACGAGCATCAAAACTCCAATGTATGTTCACTAAAATAATGATCTCATGATTATGGGCGAGTTTACATTAATAGCGACACCTAAACTTTGAAAAAGATATTAATTTGTTAAAAATTACGCCGAGCTTAAATTTTTCACAACAGTTCGGATACAGCGGAGTGACACTCGACACTTCAGCTGACGTAAGCTTAGCAGTGTCTTATACTTTTCCCTTTATATACACGTACTTCGGGTATTGAAGGTACAAGGATACTCACTAACACCTTATCAGAAAACTAGAATACAGTGTTTCGGGTTATCATTCTTTTTAATCCTTTTTTTGTTAAAATAACTCCTTTTCTATCACAACTCGTTTTATTAACTACTTCTTACTTTTTTACAACTAAAGATAGTCGGCAGTCAACCGATTCGCACGTGCTTGCCTCGCCGAGCTTATAAACCAACAACTTCTTTTTCTCAAAAATGCTTTTCCTTGTTAATACCGACTAAAACGCGCCCGCTCGTCAGAACTTATCCAAATGGAATTCTGAAACCGACTGTGTCGAGGCTTTGATTTTTCAAATCTCAAGTCATCTTGTTCAGAATAGGAAAATGCTTAATTAGCATTACTATCCTGAGAAAATTATTTTCACTGGACATGATTGAACATGCCCAGAATTATCGCGGCGGACGATGATTGAAATGAAATTTGATATTTTCATAAATATCAAACCATCGTCTTGCTATCGTGCATACATTGATGCGCCCATAATATATGCAGCTCGCGACAATTTGCTGATAAGAGCTTTTTCGGTGAAAGCTTGATCGTTTTTTCTTCACCGACGTAAAATTTCATGCGCCCGATATGTATGTATGTATGTATCTATCGAAACGACTTGGAATGAAACTTAAAGCTTTTATTTTTTCCCAAGTCGTTTTGTGGGAAATATTTTGATTATTTTAAGCAAAGGAATGTGAAGAAATTGCAAATGGCAATTTTTCGCTTTGCAGAGAGATAAGCTAACCTTGTTTTAAGCATCATTAGCTTATACCTAGGTATAATGATATAATCAATTATAATTGTTTTTTAAATTACCTATTTTAGATAATTTTGGTATGCAACAATTCCTTAATTTTTCAGAAATATATTTTTATGAACCCTATAATAAATTATATTTCCTCGATAATGAACTGCAGTCCTGCTAGTAAACATGTCTACCCTCGATAAACCCTCATGAGACTTATAAAGATTTCATGGTAGTGAGGTCAGCGTACGTAGCTATATTTCGTTCCATTTTCTCTCTTTCTAGCTTAAGAAATTCTTCCCTTCTCCTTCCACTTAGCGTTAGGGCCCACAGCAATGGGACTAGCCACACTACGTCTAGTTTTCATACCTTAGGCACAATCTGGTCTCTATCCAGGTCATGCTCATACGCCACAGAACCAACCACAACCACAAAGATTATTTATAATTCGAGCCTATTGCTGGTTGCACAAAGCTATCACCTACGTGTGCAGTTACACTGCTCAGATAAAATATAAAATATGTTATGCTATGTTTATACCATGTCACGTTAAATAAATCCCCGTTCAAAACATTCGAAATGGCGGACCTACGTCTGCAGTTCACTGCTCAAACCATATTTCAAATATGTTACGCTATATTTAGGTATACCACGTCACGTTAAATAAATCCCCGTTCAGAACATTCGAAATGGCGGACAATGTTATTGATGAGCCAAGACTCTTTTGCCTTGACTTGTGTGCGTCGATCTTTAGAGAGGACCAACGGTGCTTGAACCGTGGTCTTGTTGATAGAGTAATCAGTGCTTGTACTAATACTCGCTGTGTTGAGATAACGAAGATTACCAAATAAGCTTATATTGGTATGAATCAAATCAACGGTGCTTGTACCTTGAAAGAATGCCCAAATGTTAACAGTTATTATACTATTTAGTTTAATTGTATAGAATTCTTCAACTATGTAACCGTTTTATAAAATACACGAATTAATAAAGAAAACCATAGATGGTTTCGTTTCCACATTACATTCGTAAGTCAAGGTTATATCTAGAACATTGTTTAAGAATATTTTGTTGGCAAATTTTTTTTTTTATATTTGAGCGCCTAGTCGTTTTTAGAGTTACCCATTGCTCCACTATGGTATAGTTCACTAGATTACTGCAGAAATCTGATTGATAAAAATAATACCATTTTAGTTATTCGGCTATCAGGTGCATAGATATTGTATTTTGTACTTTGTGCACGAGAATAGAGATATTGCCAATTTGATATTGTTAATATGAAAGAGTTCACTGAATTAATATGGAAATCCAACTGATTAAGATACCTGCCCATTAATTACTTGGCTATAAGTTTCTTTATATTGAATTTTATGATCTGAAATTTACTTAGCTTTAAAATGTAAATTATTTAGTTTTCAAATGCTGGCCAGCTGCGTTGTACTTTGTAAATACGAAATACAACTGGTTAAGATACATAGCTTTAAAGTGTTCAGCTGTTTTACTAAGATATATCAGGTTAATTAGTTGCGCGCGAAGTCCAGGTCCATGACCCACTGCTTGCCAGATGGTGGAGGTGAGTCTTCGATCCCCTGTCTGCACTTTAACAATAATTTGCTTAAAGCCGACCGTCAGTATCGTGCTAATTTATGCTGCAATTAGAAACGTAATTACGATGCGAGTTAGCTCCTTGGTAGAACTGTGCCTCCAGATAGATACACTGCCGCCCAATATTGCCCAAGCTGGGAGTATCATAAACTCAATCAATATGAGTTCCTTGTCGCCTAGTTGCTTGTTGAGCCCGCTTTAAATGATCTAAGGAGGCCTAGCCGTTGGCTAATTTATATATCCTTCAAGGACCAATCCGTGAAAAACAGTGAATGCACTGATGAGACACCTAAGATACCTCTGCAAGCGAACAGAAAGTTGTCCACAATTATTTAGTTTATTTAGATATTTTTGATAAAATATCCCAAATCACAAGATGGCGACGGGACGCTGAAGCGGCTTCAGCTACTGCAAAAAATGAAATTTTTCCAAAAATGCCCAGATTTAACACGAGCATCAAAACTCCAATGTATGTTCACTAAAATAATGATCTCATGATTATGGGCGAGTTTACATTAATAGCGACACCTAAACTTTGAAAAAGATATTAATTTGTTAAAAATTACGCCGAGCTTAAATTTTTCACAACAGTTCGGATACAGCGGAGTGACACTCGACACTTCAGCTGACGTAAGCAGCAGTGTCTTATACTTTTCCCTTTATATACACGTACTTCGGGTATTGAAGGTACAAGGATACTCACTAACACCTTATCAGAAAACTAGAATACAGTGTTTCGGGTTATCATTCTTTTTAATCCTTTTTTTGTTAAAATAACTCCTTTTCTATCACAACTCGTTTTATTAACTACTTCTTACTTTTTTACAACTAAAGATAGTCAGCAGCCAACCGATTCGCGCGTGCTTGCCTCGCCGAGCTTATAAACCAACAACTTCTTTTTCTCAAAAATGCTTTTCCTTGTTAATACCGAATAAAACGCACCCGCTCGTCAGAACTTATCCAAATGGAATTCTGAAAGCGACTGTGTCGAGGCTTTGATTTTTCAAATCTCAAGTCATCTTGTTCAGAATAGGAAAATGCTTAATTAGCATTACTATCCTGAGAAAATTATTTTCACTGGACATGATTGAACATGCCCAGAATTATCGCGGCGGACGATGGTTGAAATGAAATTTGATATTTTCATAAATATCAAACCATCGTCTTGCTATCGTGCATACATTGATGCGCCCATAATATATGCAGCTCGCGACAATTTGCTGATAAGAGCTTTTTCGGTGAAAGCTTGATCGTTTTTTCTTCACCGACGTAAAATTTCATGCGCCCGATATGTATGTATGTATGTATCTATCGAAACGACTTGGAATGAAACTTAAAACTTTTATTTTTTCCCAAGTCGTTTTGTGGGAAATATTTTGATTATTTTAAGCAAAGCAATGTGAAGAAATTGCAAATGGCAATTTTTCGCTTTGCAGAGAGATAAGCTAACCTTGTTTTAAGCATCATTAGCTTATACCTAGGTATAATGATATAATCAATTATAATTGTTTTTTAAATTACCTATTTTAGATAATTTTGGTATGCAACAATTCCTTAATTTTTCAGAAATATATTTTTATGAACCCTATAATAAATTATATTTCCTCGATAATGAACTGCAGTCCTGCTAGTAAACATGTCTACCCTCGATAAAACCTCATGAGACTTTTAAAAATTTCATGGTAGTGAGGTCAGCGTACGTAGCTATATTTCGTTCCATTTTCTCTCTTTCTAGTTTAAGAAATTCTTCCCTTCTCTCTTTGCATGTTGGCAGATGTTTAATACTTTTTTTTTTAGATTCATACTAATAATTCTAAATTTTGTCATACAGATCGAAATAGAAAAATTGTTGTCAGATTCTACATTGCAAGAAATTCGGAAGAAAACAGGTTCAGAAAATTTATAAAGAAAAATTAGTTTATCTGCCCAGACACAAATTGTTCGGACCTTCTTCAGCCACCAAAAATAAACACGTACTCTGAAGATATATGGCCGATTAAAATTATCAGAAAAAATTTAAAAAAAACTATTGAAGGATTATTTGCTCGCAGCCATTATAATAGTTCCAAACATAGATTTATTACTACAACGAATTGCTATTCAAACAGGAAGCGAAGGAATTCGACTTTTCGCTCTACAAAAGCATTGTAATGGAACTGGGTTAGGTCTACTACGTACAATCATTCACAAAACTATTTGTGCGCAGTAGTTTCGTGACTGTTGCTGTAATCTGAAATTTGTAACAGATATATGTTTCCTAAAAAATAAAAGAAAACTGATCCATGTTTGTAAAGCATTTATTTACATGATTCAGTTAAGAAAATTAAAAAAATTTATCATTCAACTAATAATTAGAACAAAAAGTTTTTTCACAAATTATTTGTGCACACATAAAAAACAATTTTCACAGCATTGTAACTATGTTAATGTTATACAGGGTGGCCCGAATGTGGTGTTACACTTGAATGAAAAAAGAATTGTATGGGTGGGGGGAGGGAAATCCTAACGGTTTCCGAGATAACGGGAATTGTTTACTCCACCAACTGAACATTTTTCCTCGTTGTATACGGTTATTCTTTTCCTGCAAATAAACAAAAAATCCGCAAAGAATCACTCAACAGGAACAAAAACTCAAATACTTATCTGATAATTAAAAGCCTGCTGTCCTCTAATTCTTTCATCAAATGACAAGAAAAAAACCCTCGATGATTTCCACAGGCTAAAAATAACAAAATATTATTAAAAAAATATGATTAAAATCAGCATAATTAAACAAAACTTACCTAAAATATACATTTCTTCGTGAATACACAAATTGACATGTTAGTCAACTGGCATTACGTCAACCAGATGTTCCCGTAGCAGCAACTGGTATAAACGTCGCTATGGCAGCGCCATGAGGAGTACATCACATGACCAACCTTAGCAGCTATAAAAAGGTTGTATGGTACATATGTTGAGTGATTTCTTTTGGACGTGAAGTCCCAGCTGTCAGCATGAGCTGACAGATCCCTCGGTGGACAGCGTTGACTGCAGGGTGGCACGCTAGCACCGCGGCTATTACGGGAGAGTTATAGGGGGGGGGGGGGTTAACCAAAATCCTGTCGCTCCCAACTGCCATAATAAAAAAAATCATCGTGCCTGACATAAAACAACCGTAGCACACACTCCAGCCCTGAAGGAGCCTTTACATCCCTTACCCTTACCTTATTGAAGGCGCAGATGAACTGCCTTCTGCTGCGTGCCCCATCCTCCCAACGACACTGAGGGCAGATTTTTTTACAGTGTCCCTAAGTTGACCTGAAAAGAGAAAGAGTAGCGGAGCTAGACAACCTTCATGTTAGAGGGCTCCAGGAAAGTGAAAGGGAAATAAAACTTTTACCTCACCATTACGTTATAAGTATACCACAATTTTGTTTATTTTCTTTTTGCCTTAATTTTACCCTCGTTGCGCTTATTAAAACAACAATTTCTTATGCAGACACATAAATAATTCTAGAAGTGAGCCGACCCAATGGGACGGCCTTTATACGAAAGAGACGTTACATAGTTAGCATTTATTTTAGGTATCTTACGAGTCGCAAACGACGTCTCGAGAAGGCCTTCTGGAGCGCTATGGCTGTTACGTCGGAATTAAATAAGATCACGAAAATTCGATTTACTCCCCTTGGGTGGGTCTCTTAACAATCTCAACTCAAGCCGATATCAAAACTAAAATCTTTTTATTTTCGTGGACATGAGTCTGCCTTTATGTACTACTATCAAAAAAACATAAGATCAATCTCCAGTGTACTTTAATTCAATTATACCTTCTAGATGGTTCTCCTACCCAAAATTCATACATGATTAGCGTATCTATACTTAACTGTATGAATGTTTAGATGTGAATATAATAAAGTAATAGCGAAATTATCAATAAGAAAAGTTTATACATGATTAGCGTATCTATACTTAACTGTATGAATGTTTAGATGTGAATATACTAAAGAAATATAGAAAAATTATCAATATGTGAAAAAAAAAGAATAGATTCTGACTCTTCACTCGGATATACATCACGTGTATTCTCTCAACAATCTTCGTATACGCACAACGTATATACTTAAATACACCAACAACTGAGCACGAATGTAATAAACTACTTTAGATACAATCTCAATAGGTGCACTAAAAAGTCTCTTAGCGATACAAATATAACTTCCGGAACTTCAGGTTGTAATGGTTTCTGGTCGACAAATTTGGGCTTCAATCGTTTATCAAAACCACGAACTTGAATGTTTTGAATGATCACAAAGCCTTAGGGATATTGCTTCCAGTCGTTAGAGATTCGCACGTTAGTCATCTGCTGCCATTTGCCCACAAAATTATAATATATTTATATATATATATATATTCTTTTTCGGGATCCAAAATATATGAATTCAACGATCTCTCCGACAGAGATGTCAAGTCCAGGAAATTTTCTCAATTATTGTAGACGCTATTTGTTGGCCAGCGTTTGATTTTTACCTCATGGTTGCAATTGTGTATGTATAGAGCGAAAAGTTTATATGCTCAACATACGGCACCTGATTGCTCCGTTATACCTCGAATATTGATTATAATAATTAAATCAAATAATCTTTAGATGAACCAAATTTTATAGCTTTGAGCCAGTGGATGTCGTTTCCCGACAAAATTATGGTCTTTTCTTCAGATGAATTCAATTGGTGTACGTCTGGGAGCAAAGTTCATGTTTGATTTACAGGCCCAATTGTTCTCTCCTATCTCGAAAAATATTTTTCCTTTAAAAATCTCAGCCTTTCGATCCGGGTGCACAAAATGCTCAGACTTTTCACTTTTCTTCTGGTTTACCTCCTTCGTTCACTATACCACACTTTTCTCTATCTTTCTTCTTGATCAACCTTTTATTTCTTCTTATTACTTCACAGCCAGCAATCTTAATCTCCTCTTTCTCAGCCCGCTAAAAAAAACTATTCTTCTTCTTTTTCTTTTCTTTTTTCGACAGTCCCCTTTCGACTTTCGATTTGGGTGCGTTCGGCACGTTTCGATCTCCATCCATACAGAATACTGTTTGTGCCCAATTCATGCTGCTACGGGTCGCTTAGACGTGTATTTAACTCAGTGTAGCATATTGCTATATACACTATGCTACGACCATAACAAAGGCGGCGAACGAAAGCAAAATCACCCATTTCCAAATCAGAGTTGATCTGATCAAGTCCTAAGCCTTGGAGTCTGTTCTGAGAAAAATCCTTATCCAAACCAGAAATAAATTCTGAAATCCAATAGAAGTAAATTCTACATACAGAAAATTGACGTTGACTCAATCCTACAAACAGAAGTTAATTCTGGGCGTCCTAAATACTGCAGGTTAACTCAATCCTAAAACAGAAGTTAATTTGGCAACAATATTTGAGGTGTACTCAATCCCTACACAGAAGTTGATTCTGGAATTACAATTGAGGTTAACTCAAATTATCATATAGAAGTTGTTCCTAAAGCAAATACATTACTTGAGGATGACTGAAAGTACGTCGGTTAAGAGTTAATCCTAAGGATTGCAAAGTGAGGTTAACACAAGCAATTTCACCCAGGAGTTAATCCGAAGGTCTAGACAACTTATACAAAAGTGAGTCCAGATCTATTTTCAGAGGTAAACTCTGCAATAAATACATTCAGAAGTTACACCTGATCAAAGTGGAAGGAGCTTTCATCCCACACGCAGTAGTACTCAATTCGCTGCACTCATAAAAGCGCACAAGACTAAACGTCACAATTGCCATCATTGCTAACCCATATGCAGCAACATTCCGGTTTGCTGTAGCTAAAAAGGTACCCATACGATAAACGTCATCAGTGCTGCCTTCATACCCCCACGTACCAGCAGGGTAAAAACTGCTCTCTAGAAGCAGAGTAGTTGGTTACGTCGCTTATAACAACAATACTAGTTGCTATATTCGTGAGAACATACACTACATTATCACAACTCGACTGCCTCACGTAGCAGTTCGAGCAATAAACTACCCAACTGCCTCACGTGGGAGTTCGAGATAAATGTACTAACATTTGAGAACAGAGTAGAACTTCTCTCATAAAAAAATCCATCTCGTGCCAACATAGTAATGTACACTCTTCTTCTTCATTACAAGAGTAAGAAAAGAGCAACGCAGCACGGACCATTGCTACACCGCCATTTTGAATTGAATTTGTTTATTTGAAGTTTTTATTAGGTATTCAGTTTTATTGAACTTGTGAATTTGAAATAAGTATTAAGTCTGAATTAAGAATGAAGTGTGATATAGCTGTAAGAAAAATTGAATTAGCACGATGTGAAAATAAAATTTTATACTTTGAATTTAAAAACTGAGTTTATCTATGAAAACCGGCACCCCGTCACACTTTAATAATACAGTCCACTACAGAGAATTTTCAGGCTTAAAAAATATGTGTGTATGTTTTTACAGATTACCCTGTAACTTCTGAACGTGCCCCTATGATGATGCTCTAAAATTTGTAAGATTGACAATCGTTGGATCTTTCCAGTGGTCTATAAAGTTTTCCCCTGCTCCTCTCCGTATTGAAGTTATGGCTCAACAAAGCTTAAATTTCGGACTTTTAATTCGGTGTTCTTTTATTGTACTACTATTAGTATTATTATCAATAAGCACGTCATCAACAACAACTTTTCATATCAGATTTAAAACACGAACAGCTTCGCTTCAAAATGTACCCAAAATGTATCCAAAATGTAACCCTTTCAACGGTTTTTGCACTTTTCCTTAACCCTAGCCATGTGAATAGAATTGGAGGCATAACCAATTTGAAGAGAAATGTTTTTGTTCTATTTATTTGTTGAATGATAACTTTTTTTAATTTTTTTAACTGAATGATGTAAATAAAAGCTTTACAAATATATATCCGTTACAAATTACAGATGTCTGTAAAGCAACAGTCTCGAAACTACTGTGCACAAATAATTTTGTGAATGATTGTATTTTTCATGACAGAGTCTTGATTATCGATTGATTACTTTAAAACTTTAAGTCAGTTGCATACGGGGAAATATTTTAGTGCACTGATGGAAGCCCTTGGCGGAAATTTATAAAATATGAAAAAAGTGAAGCCATACTGGAACCATTTTATGAAAAATGATACATCAGTACGTGTTTACACTTTGAATCAAATTAAAACATTATTCTCGATTATTTCAGAAAGATAATAGAGAAATTATTCTTCTCTTGAATTGTGAAAAATTGCCAACATATACATATTCCGCGTCATTCTGCCCGTGGATATTTTTAAGTCTCAGAGCTTTTTAGACTTTTTTGCATTCAACATGAATTTCATCTACAATGTGGACGAAAACATATATTTTGTCATATAAAACTTCTCTTGTATATGCTTTTCTTTCCTCCATCTTTATAATTTTTCTTCCCTAGAAATTAAACATCTCTTCCTATATATAAAAAAAGTTGAAAATATAAAATATTTCCTTTTCCCATAAAATGATGAGAATGCTTTCTATTTACGACCGACCGATCCTTATAAGACTAGGACTGCACCCCAAAAGGGATTCTTAAATTATAAATAATTATTTTTCATTTGTATTCAGGAGAATGTTTACAAAAGCCCTCCAAATTTACTTAGTTCTAATATTCTTGTACCTTCCGGTGACATTGGTCAAATACAATAGACCTTCCGCAGGGTTTTTTTTATTTCGATTTTGTTGGAAACCTTTTTAATTGTCCTGCTGCGTAATTGACAATTTTACTTCAACTTTTATTAAGCTGGGTGCAAGATCTGTAGGCTCTGTCCCCATGGTACATCTAGTTTAGAAAAATTTATTTTGTTTGTATTTAAAAGAAAATATCAAATTTCTTGTCCTTTTATCTCTTTGTACAAGTTGTGTAAATTAAAAATCAGCATAGAATTTACGCGGCGTTACTTGACTTAGGCATGATAAATTGATTTGGAGGACGAACATTTTTAGGAAAGCCGACATTTTTCAATGACATTTTTTCAAAAACAATTACGTCTCTTCCAGGAATCCTTGTAATCACAGGAAATTTCTGAAACATCATTTTTGGCGAAAGGTCCGAAAGTATGAAAAAACTGGATCTATATAGATATTCAATAAGTTTGAGTCTAAGAAACTTATAATAAGAAAAAGATTGCAAATTTAATTGCTATTGTTCTATGTATTATTTTTCTAGTTTTACCGATTTTTCCTCTACTTAACCTCTTTGCCTAGATCTTTTTACTAATTTCTCCTATCTTTTTGTATATGTACAGGGTGTTTCTATCTAGGTGGTCCCTAGAGCAGGAGGTGATAGTGCTCACCGAGGTAAGCAACCTGCAGCTCAAAAAGTATACGGTCACTGTCTAAAGCAGATTGTATGCAAACTACATGGACATTCAAACAACTGCTCAACCAGTCCCGTACTCCTCTCCTCCAAGGAGTCTAAACTAAAAATTTCGGATTTTCTTACCTTTATTTTCACTCTGACCTTTATTTTTTTTTTTTAAGAAAAGTTCGCTTATATAACGTTTTTTATAAAAACTTTAAACTGTAGATTCTCTTCTTTAATCCCTATGTGCTGTAGGCGTTAAAGAGTTACTAGCTCACTACCTATTTACTTTTAGATGACGTATTTTCAGTCAATAGGGTATAAAATTATCCTTGAGAAAAGTTGAGATTACAGCTGATAAGGTCTCCATCTGACTTTTACGTTTTTGATCGGGCTACTTAGATTACCGATTTTTGGGTATTATTTTCAGGAAAAGCACCGATCATTTGGTTATAAAATATAAAATTTTAAATTCATTTGCTGGACGTTTCGGGTCCAAGTGCGGCCCTTCTACAGGAGCTCTTTTCTGACTGAGCATATAAATAAAAATAGGTGAGAAAATCCGAAATTTTTGTTTATACCACAATAACTCCTGAGTGAAGAGGAAGATGGGGCTTGTTGGCGGCCATATGAGGCCGTAGAAAGCCATGAAGTCCTGACTGATTACATAGGCATTGTGTATCTATACACATAAGATTAAGATACAGGTTGTTTTGTGAACACTACATTTTTTTCTTAATCATCCTCCGAAACCGTTTATATAGACTCTCCCGCTTGACACACAATATTTTTTGCCTATTTTAGTACTATCACATCCTGCTCTATGAACCACCTAGGTGGAAACACCATGTATTAATTATTAGTTAGTAGTTGGGCGATATCTAGTTGAGTCCTTTTAAGCCAGAGTTTGCTTTCTATGATTTGAGATTGAGTTTATTATAGAATATTGATGATTTGAAATCATTGATAAGAAGTATTATTATACCCTACATAAAATCATAGGGTATACTTAGTTTACCATTCCCGTTATAGCGCACAGATATAGTGCTGGAAGAGAAAAATTTTAAAAGTTAGCTTAGTTTTTGTACGTACGTCTGTCCGTCCTTACGATAACTAGCGAACGCGTTCACATAGAGTGCTGAGGATCTTTTTAATATAAAAGTAAATTTACGTTCGAAAATGGGACAAATCAGGCAACTTATTCGTAGGGTGGTCATACAGAAATTTTGTGTTTCACTATCTATTTGGGCACTACTTGAGAAGGCGTCGCGGTTGAGACCTGAAATTTGGTATATAATTTTTCCACTGCAACAGTAAAAAAATTTTCAATACTGGACTATATCAAACAACCCCTTCTTGGTGTTCCCATATAAAACTTAAGTTTTTCACTATATATTTGGAAGCTGCCTGAGAGCATGTCGAAGTGGAGAGCTTAAATTTTGTACAGGACGCTTTCATAAAAGCTACAAATAAAATTTCAAAAATGAAATAAATCCTGCAGCTGCTTCTTGGTCTTGCCATACTCAACTTTTGGTTTTCATTACATTTAACTTTTATTTTCTTTAGGTTGTATATTATGAGGCTTAGCTAATTATAACTTTTTTTTTGTTTTGTGATAGGTTTAATTAAGGACTAAACAGCTGAAATCAGCTCTTTGCTCTCGGCAACACATGTGAATTATATAACAGATGTGTACAGTTGTAGCTTTAGTTTTGGATCCATATTCCCGGATCAGGCAGTGAGGATTACGCAATGATGAAAGATATCATAGGGGCAATAAGTAATTCCAAAGAGTCCATAGTCGTTCAGTTCACAAAACCAAGAACCAATTATCAACCATGCCAAATGACCAAGCCAATAAACGAAATCGTAAGTCCGTAAAATGATCAGAAGGAACTGTTGGGCTAACCGGAAATTAACAGTATTTATAAACTTTTGGAGTTTTTTTCCGAAAACTTTGCAATTATCTTTTCATGTGGTACTACGGTTTTTTTTCCTGTAATTGAGAAATCACTGAGATTATATGATTACTAAACTGGTAATTTACTAATAACGTGCACAATAAATGACCATACTAACACTACGATGACCTTGTGAAAAGGTTTAAGTTGTTTTTGAAACAGGGAAAATTTTCACTTAACATCGCATTGAGCGTTCTGCAGGAGGGAATCTCGGGCCGTCCCTGTCTTCTGCACTTTGTTTCGGTCGCATGGAAAAACATAGCAGTAGGCTACGCCACTCACACCAATGACTTAGTAGCGTCCGTGGAACAAAGTGTACAAGGCAAAGCAAGATGCCGGAAGTTACTGGGGACGGGATTTTGTTTTTGTTTTTTTTTATGCTTCAGAATAAAAAAGCGTTGTTTAAAAAGAACGAAAAAAAATGAGGAAGTATGTTGAGTGAGTAATTCCACCCACTTCACAAACATCTGGTGTGCATCGCCCTTGTGAATGTGTACAAGAGCCAATATACGTTCGTATGAGAGATGTGTTCAGGGTCCTTAAGGGGATCAACGTCTCCAAAGCCGCAGGTCCTGATGGTTTTTCGCCCCTGTTAATTAAAAGCTGTGCCTCATCCTTGGCTAAACCTCTGCGCAAACTATTCTACTTGTCTTATTCGACAGGAAAATTCCCAATTGCTTGGAAACTAGCTCACGTTCAGCCTATTCCCAAAAAAGGAGAGGGTAGCGATCCCTCAAATTATCGACCAATTGCGATCACTTCGATTCTTTCAAATGTTTTTGAATCTATCATTAACTCAAAATTAATGAAGTATATAGAAACTAATCATCTCATCAACGATCGCCAATAGGGCTTCCGAGCTGGACGCTCATCTGGAGACTTGCTGACCTTTCTGACGGAGCATTGAAACCGTAGTCTTCACAATTTTGGTGAGTCTAAAATCGTTGCCCTGGATATTTCAAAGGCCTTTGATAAAGCACTTGGTCTCTCTCCTCCTCTTCTATTATGGATTGAAAGTTTCCTATCTAGTCGCCAAATACGTGTTGTATTAGATTGCGTTACATCTGAACCGCATCCCATAAATGCCGGTGTGCCTCAAGGCTCTGTTATCTCTCCAACTCTCTTTTTAATTTTCATTAATGATCTGCTTTCCCTTACTTTCAATCCCATCCATAGTTTTGCAGATGACAGTACTCTTGATTTCGCTTACTCCTTTGACACTCTTGCGGACTCTAGGGGGAACGCCGCATGTGTTAAAAGAGATTGCATGACTAGATCATTGAATAACGATCTTAACAATATCTTCGCTTGGGGCAAAGCGAATCGCGTCGAATTCAATGCATCTAAGACACAAAGCTGTCTCATCTCATTAAAACAAGATCATTACTTCACCACACCCGTTTCTTTTGATGGAGCATTAATTTCTGATTCACCGTCACTAAGCATTCTTGGCATTAATATTTCTAGTAAGTTAAACTGGACAGATCACATCTTCTCTGTTGCCAAAGAAGCATCGAAATGTCTTGGATTTCTGAAAAGGTGTAAGAAATATTTCAGCCCGTCAAATCTAGCGCTCCTCTACAAGTCCTACATTAGACCTAGAATGGAATACAACTCCCATATATGGGCCGGGGCTGGTCGCACAGCCTTAGCTTCATTGGATATTGTCCAAAAGAGAGTCTTCAAGCTCATTGGCGATTTGGCAATAACTTGTCATATCAACTCACTCGAGCACCGCCGCAATGTTGGATGCCTTTCGCTCCTTTATCGCTATATGCATGGTCAATGTTCTGATGAAATCTCTAGTCTAATCCCTTGTAGAATGATTCCTGCACGCAATACTCGCGCTGCAAACCGCGCACATCCCTTAACCCTTCAAATTACTTTCGGCCGTACAGTAAAATTCCGTGATGCTTTTTTATCCCGAACAGTGCGAATGTGGAACAGCTTACCATCTTCTGTTTTCCCCCGGCATACAATCTGCGGAAGTTTAAGGGTGACATACATCGGCACCTCCGCCATTTTCCTCATATCCCCTAATCCTTTCCCTATCTCCTTCCTGTCATGCTGTGCTTTGCATCATAGGGTATCCCCTGAGCTTGGCTTAATAATATAAAAAAAAAGGCAAATTTCAAGAAAAACTGCGGAATCTTTTTTTGGTTTGTCGGCGCCAAATGCAACCTGTAAGTCCCTAGACCAAGAAACTTTTATGTTAACACCATTGTTCAACAATTACTATTAATCAAACGCACCGTTACCCTATAATTCATATTTAGTTATTAATTACATCCGTCTAGTTTGGCAGGCAAGCACAGAGTGCTCGTTGTCTCAAAACCTAAAATTTAGAGATATTCTACATTTATCATATGGTCACGAGAAAAAACTACAAATGTATGTATGTGTTAAATGTTATTTGAGTTACCCGGGGGTTACACCTGCAAGTACAGCTTGCATGCTCCTTGCACTGCCAAACTTCTTGCACGTATAACCTCTACTGCCATGCTGGCAGTACAGCTTTCAGCGAACTTGTATGTTGAAAAACCATGGCAGCTGGGAGATAGTAATTTGACATTTATACAGTTTTCAAAATGGCGGAAAAAAAATGCTTGAGAGAAATTGATAAATTTATACTGGTAAAATGAGATTTTCTGGGATCATTTGCATTGCATCATGTACGAACAGCTTCCTCTTCATTTTTTTTTTTTGGGTTTTTATCAGTCTGCTACTTCCTTTATTGCTATTATTTTCCAATATACGAAAGACTTTAATCCTCAATGCCATTTTTTAAATGAACTTGCATGCAAGTTGATAAGACATCAACTGAATTGCCTTCTGCTGTCAAGTTTAAAATCGCGTTGGAAGGGAGGTTTGCATGCAAGCTGTACTTGCAGGTGTAATGCCCGGGTTAGGTATTCCAATACATAACATCTCTCCTTTCTTTAGAAAAGACTATAAATTCATGTTACTCTATCTAGTTCCTGCAGTTGTTATCCTAAGTAATTAATTTGGTCGGCTTATTCAATACAAATTACATTTTTGTTTATTTCTTTAGTTTCTTACGATTAGGAATATAATTTTTAGGTTAAACGAGGCGACTAGGCTTATTTCTCTTTCTACCTGATTTTTTGAACGTATATCCTTTGTAGGTAAATACTTATCAAAGTTATCTCTCGGTTGAACTATTTTCTTTAAATCATTGACATGTACAATTCTGTAAGTTAATCAAGGTTATAGACAATAACTTTTCTTATTAACAATTTTGCCACTTTTACAGTTTACATATTTTTTTATGATTCCGTGCTAATACGTCCTCTCCTTAAAAATAATACAATTCTTAAGATATTCTATTTCTCTTCTAGCTACTCTATTTCTACAGGGTGGGCCAAAAGTCACCATGGGGGCCAAAAGTCACCATGGGGTTTAAAAATTTAATAACTTTTTCGTTTATATATTTTTTTTATTTTTTTTTTTTAGATTATATAAAAAACATCTGGAGAATAAATAATGGAGAGATTCACAACTGAACGAAGAACCAGAATAATACAGGGTGGGCCAAAAGTCACCATGGGGTTTAAAAATGCTCTTTACGTTAAAATAATTGATCGCTGATTTAAGTAATAAAATTCTATTATTCTGGTTCTTTGTTCAGTTGTGAATCTCTCCATTATTTATTCTCAAGATGTTATTTATATAATCTAAAAAAAAAATAAAAAAAATATATAAACGAAAAAGTTATTAAATTTTTAAACCCCATGGTGACTTTTGGCCCACCCTGTTTGTTTTTTATTATCGTTTTTTGTGTAAATTTTAGTTTAATATTTACTATACATTTCTTTTCTTAAAGGATTCAGGGTATCCAGAAGGGTATTAGTTTTAAAGGAAAAAAGTAATTCTGATGGTGATTTAAAAGTAACCGTGCTCGGGGTATTGCTATATTTAAATAAGAAACTATCAACTTTACTCTGCATAGAAATATTATAATATTTTTTTTCTAAAAGGAATTTCTTGAATGTATTTTTTACTGTTTGCACCCCTCTTTCTGCAGTGCCATTAGATTGAGGTCTTTATGAAGGGCTTTTGCTCGCTTTAATACTATTTAGTTCACAAAATTTTAGAAATTCATAGGAACTAAATGGAGGATTTCATTAGGTAACCCGAATGTTGCAAAATTATTTCTTAGTTTTTCGATCACGTTTGTTGTATTAGTTTTCTTCATTATAAAAATTTCAATCCATTTGCTACATGTATCTACTAATATTACAAATGTGTTGTTTGCAAAATAAAAAAAATCTATGTGTATTCTTTCATAAGGCTTATTAGTTTGAGGCCAGTGATACTCGGATGAACTTCGAGTATTCCTTTGTGTGACATTACAAATATGACATGTTTTAACTTTTTCTTCAATGTCTTTATTCATTTTAGGCCACCACACGTATGTATGGGCTAACAACTTCATTCGGACTATACCTACCTGTTGATCATGAAGATATTCTAAGACCTTTTTTCCTTAAGTCTAGTGAAATTAAGTTTATACCAGTAATTGATTATATTGTTTTTTGGCCAGCCACTAACAAAGTATTCACGTATTTTCATTAATTCTGGATCAGCAAGTGATTTTTCTCTAATATTTGAATATTGTAGTGGTAGTTCGTCCGCAAAATCTACAAACTTTATATCGGACACTTTAACCTCATTAGAGTTGGATAAGGGTAGTCTTGACATTGCGTCTGCATGAGACCTCTTACTACCTTTTTTATAGATTATTTGATAGTTATACATTGAAAGCTCTAACGCCCATCTATGAAGTCTAGTAACTAAAACACTAGAAGCATTTTTTCGGGGATTAAAAATTTCTTTAAGGGTTGGTGATCTGAATAAATTTTAAATCTATTACCGTAAATATACTTATGAAACTTTTTAATACCAAATATGATCGCTAACGCTTCGCGATGTAATTGCAGATAATTCCTTTCCGCTGGGGATAGTGTACTTGATGCAAACATTATTGGTCTTTCTACTCGACCAACTTCGTGGAAAAGTACGGCGCCGATACCGTATGGGCTAGCATCACAACTGATTACTATTGGCTTTGATTGATCATAGTGCACTAATAAATTTCCAGACGTAATCAATTTCTTCCTGTTTTCGAAACAACTGTCACATTCCATGGACCATATGAACGGGGTACTCTTCTCGCAATAGGTGCACTACGAAGTGCTTCTATCTTAGACAAACTAGGTTTAATCCCTTCTGCGGTAATCACATGCACTAAGTATTCCAGTTGCAACTCGTTTTTCACTTTATCTTTTAATTTAAACGCTACCTGGTAAGCCTTACGGAAGATAGGAGTACAATTTTCTTTTAGATGAATATCCATGGTAACTATTTTTATGCCTCCATTTGATTCATTGTTATCGAAAACATTAGGAAATCTTATCTTATAATAATCTAAATATTTAGTATTAATTTCATTACGAATACATAGTACAAGCACTACCAATGGACATAATAATGAAAGTTCTAGATTTACTGCAAACACCTCCAACATTAAAAAAATATAGTACTCTTAAAAACGCGTTAATACAGCGATTTGCCGAGACTGAAGTGAAAAATCTAGAACTCCTCCTTTCAGACACCGAAATGGGTGATAGAAGACCTTCAGAATTTTTCAGAAAAATGAAAATCCTAGCAGGTCCAAGTTAAGAATTTTCTGAAAGCTTATAAAAAAACTATGGATGCGAAAATTGCCGCAAATATAAACATAGCCCTAACAACCGCAGGGAATAATAGCATAGACGATCTTCTTAAATTAGCTTACAGAATTCACGAAATAGCGAAAACCCAGAATATTTCAGCATTCACTTCAAATAATTACAACAGCAATTTCGATTTAATAAATAGAATTGATAACTTAGAGAAGAAAATAAACACATTGGAACAATTAATTAAAAATGTAACTTTTCATAATCAAAAAAAATTGTCAAGTTTCAGGAATGGTTCCAGAAGTCGTTCTTCAAGCGGTACTAGATTTACTACGATCTGTTGGTACCACAATAAATTTGGAGATAGATCAACGAAATGTATACCACCTTCTCCTTTTAAAAAAAAACTCAGAATCCAAAAAACTAGTTAACGCCTCGACGTATTCATGTTCTTTTAATAACAATTCAAAACGTTTATTAATTTTCGGCAAAGAAAACAAATTTAAATTTTTAATTGATACTGGAGCAGACCTTGCAGTCATACCTACCACGTTTTATAGCAGATACAAAAAAGACGATTCGTTAACTCTGGTAGCAGCAAATGGCTCTACAATTAATAACCTTGTACCAAAGGTTTGAAAAACCAATTTTGGCCTGAGAAGGGACTTCAGATTTCCATTTGTAATTGCCGAAGTAAACCACCCAATTATAGGAGCCGACTATTTAACCAAATTCAATCTCTTGGTAGATTTGAAATTCAAACGTCTGATAGATGCTAACACAAATTTATCGGTTAATGGTTTAACCATAAAGGTAGACACACCATCACCAAAACAATTCACTATTGAAAATGAATACGGAAACATTTTAAAGCAATTTCCATCGCTAACAGAACCTCCTCGATATGGAGAACCTGTTAAATATAACGTTGTACATCACATTATAACGAAAGGTCAACTTCCTTTTACTAGACCACGCAGACTAGATGGAGAAAAATTCAAAATGCCAAAAATGGAGTTTGACCATATGTTACAATTAGGTCTTTGCCAACCATCATCATCTTCAACAGCTTCAGCACTACATTTAGTGGCAAAGAAGAATAGTTCAGATTGGCGTCCTTGTGGGGATTACAGACAGTTAAATACTATCACTATCCCAGACAGATACCCAATCCCACACATACAAAATTTTTCTTTAAATCTTAGAAATTGCAAAATATTCTCTTAAATAGACCTAGTCAGAGCGTACCATCATATCCCAGTAGCTCCAGAAGACATTTCCAAAACGGCTATTACAACACCTTTTGGACTTTATGAATTCACACGAAGTAACAAAAGTTTTGGACTATGTGTTTACATACATTGATGACATATTGATAGCAAGCCAAAACGAAGAAGATCATAAGAAACATTTAAAAGCCCTATTCGAAAGACTTGCAATATATGGAATAATCATAAATGTGGCGAAATGTATTTTCGGTTCTACTTCCCTAAATTTCTTAAGCCATTTAATAAATAAGGATGGAATACTTCCTTCTCCTGATAGAGTAAAAATAATTCAAAATTTTCCTTCTCCTTCATCTGTCAAACACATACAGCAATTTATAGGAATGGTAAACTACTATCACCGTTTCATACCAAGATTAGCAAAATTACTAAGCCCTATATACAGTAATTTAACACTCTTATTAAAAAAAACAAAAAATTCTAACAAATTTTTGTGGCCACAATCTTGTGAAGATAACTTCCGACGTATAAAAGAAGCTCTTGCAACAGCAACACTGTTAATGCCTCCCATTGAAGATACTACTTTTAATCTAACGGTAGACGCTTCATCTCTGGCAATGGGTGCAGTTCTACAACAGTGCCACAACAATTGTTGGGAACCATTAGCTTTTCATTAAAAAAAACTAACAAAACTAGAAGAAAAATACTCCGATTTCCATAGAGAACTTCTGGCAGTCTATTTATAAATCCAACATTTTCGACACATACTAGAAGGTCGTAAATTCGTAATTTTTACAGATCACAATCCACTGACGAATGCTATTTGGACCAAAACGAAGAGAAGTCCAAGACAAACCAGACAACTGGACTATATAACACAGTTCACATCAGACATACAACACATGAAAGGAAAAGAAAACGTGGCTGATGCTTTGTCACACATACCATGCAGTCACGAGGATTGCAATGAAATTGAAAATAAGCACAAAATTGATCTTCACATAATTAGCTTAGCACAAACAGCCGAAAAAGAGTCAACACACTGTTACGTACCTTTGTGGGGATGGCGGGTATTGTATCCAAAACACTTTTGTTTGTTTTTCTTTTTAAATGAATTTTTTTTTTATTCGTTTTACACTAAATTCGATTTTAATTCTTTTTCAACAAATTTTTTTTTAATTCGTTTTACACTCAATTTGATTTTAATTCTTTTTCAATAAATTTTTTTTTATTCGTTTTACACTCAATTTGATTATAATTCTTTTTCACTCAACCGAGAGACCGTGCCGAAAGTCCTAAGTCCTTTTTGTTTTCCTTTTTTCTTGTAAAAACTCGACCGCCAACCCGCCGTTTTTCAAAGTCAAAACAACCAACTCGCTCGTAAATGATTTTTTTAATTCAACTCGCTAGTAATCGCTTTTCTGATTCGACTGTCGAACCGCCGCGTATAATATTTAAAATCCAACTCTCTAACTTGATCACATTTTTCTGTCATCAAGCTTCGTTGTTCAGAGTAGAAAATGCTTAATTGCATTTTCTACCCTGAGAAAATTATTAAAAATTATTTTGTTCTGGACTTGTTTCAACAAGTCCAGAATATTTTTCATCGGATGGTCGCCTAAAAATGTAATTTGACGCTTTTGTCAACACCAGCCATCGTCCTGTCGTTCTGAAATCGCGCCGCGCATATACATACAATGTATTTCGGCGGCGCGCATTTCTCACGACGAAAGCTTTTTGTGCAATATATATGTACGTATGTACCTACATATTGTATTTTTCTTGACAAATCTTACTGGAGGTAAGATTTGTCTTTTGGTTTTTTTTTTATATTTAAAATATTTCCATGGCAAATCCTGCTGAAGGCAAAACTTGCCATGGGAATAATATGGTTAAATTTTGTGGCATGTGAAGAAAATTGCTGATGCAATTTTTCTTCACTTTTTAAAAGATAAGCTAACCATGTTTTAAGCATGGTTAGCTTATTGAGAATTTTGTACTAAGTTTTATGCTTTAGGGTATGTATATGTGTATATGTCTTTTCACATATACAACATGCCTTCCCCCCTTGAATATGAGAGCTATTCTTTGAAGAGGAATAGCTCTCGGGGATAACTTTGTATCAAGATTTGTGCCGATCTTGCATTTTCCAGGTGCCCTTTTCTTATCTGGGCCAACTCGCTTATCCGGTGTGTATTGTGGCTCATTCGAGTTTAGTTTGAGTTAGAATAGACACCATGATGCTGGTTGCGGAGATCGTAGACGCTGACCATGTGTTCCGGAGTCCCGCCAAGCTTTCCACCGTCGTATATGGGATATACGTTCTGCACGTTATGCCTGGGTGGCGGGGCCCCATCCGGCTCATCTTGAGGAGGACCCGTAGGCGCTCCATTACCATCTGGGGTGCCGAGGCCACCGCGGGTTATTATTACCAGGTTCGCCTGCAACTCTATCCCCATCAGGGCCAAATTTGGACGGTTTGTGGTAAGTTTTCGTTTTGTTGTTGCTGTAACGAAACAGATTTCTTTGGCTTACCCAGTTTTTTGTGTTGTTTTTTTTATTGTATGTGGAGCTGTTGTTATCAGCGGGGTGCATGGACTTTGCGCCTACTGCTACCCTGTCTTCTCTACACCGCTGACAGCCCTTCTCCGGGAGCTAATGGCTACTCCGCCCCCCGGCGCTGCTGACCTTATCGGTGCGTAGGTAGAGGCCAGGACCGAGAACTAACTCCAGAGGAGTCAATCCCAGCCTATATAGTTTATATCTTTTTTGTATCTATCCTATTTCTCTTCTTTTTCCATTTTATTAATAAAAGTTTTTTTTCTACTATTGCACATTTGGGGTTCATTTTTTTTTTTTATGTATACTCCCGTTTCCCTTTGCAGGTATTGATTGGTGGGGGCCCGTATATCTTTGTCTAATTTTAGGTTTACTACGGCTGGTCTATCTATCTTCATGTGTAATAACAAGCTTTTGCGCTGTGTTAATGGGACGTTGGGTGGGATCCCGCCGGGAGCCAGTGTGTATCGATCGGCTTGGTTCAAGAAATTATTTTGGTTTACTATTGTTTTTTTTTTTTTTTTATTTTACCCTATTTACGACTACTTGTTTTTAGTCTATTTTATTGGCTAGGTTAGATTAATGCTATCTTTATATTTATTTATTATTATTATAGGCTTTTTAGGTACACAACAATCTTTCCTCCTGAGAAAAAGAGAATTATTCTTTGAAGAGGAATAATTCTCAGGGGAAGTTGTCGTTGTTCTAATTTGTATTATTTTATTCCCCCTTTTTTTTTTGTTATATGCTAATTACTTTTGATTAGTTTAATTTTCCGAATTTGTTTTGCATTTAGGTCTGGTTAGGTTGGTACTAATTTGGTTCAGTCGGTCTCGGTTGAGGTTTACAACATTTTTTTTCTTTTTTTTTTTTACCTATATACGATAATAATATAATTTCATTTTTTACATTATTTTTTGTGTCTGCTATATCTATCATACTAGTATATATATAAATTTCTAATTTAAAATTCTATTTGTGGGTAGTAGCCTGGTAAAGCTTTTGCTTGCTTGTCTGTTCCTTATTCCCTAGATTTCTAACTGGTTAAACTTGCTTCTGCTGTTATTTCGCAGAGTTGGGCACGCTCTTTTCCTTTGATTTTATTTAGTTGTTATTTTCTTCAAATGTATCCTTTTCTTTAGTTTTGTTATTTTATCTTTTCTAGTTTTAATTTCAGTTCAGTTAGAACATAGTTTTGTGCCCCTCTTTTTTTTCTTTTTTTTTTTTTCTATATATTTTCATATTTATTTTATTTCTATTTATTTATGTCCACTTTTGAGGTGGTTTTTCTTTAATTTTACTACTTTATCCAGTTAGATTTAAATATAATGTATTTTTATTTTATTTATAGGTGTTTATTTATTCTAACTTGTATTTTGTTATGTAATTTTAGTACATTTGTGTGCATATACCCTTTATTATTTGCACTATAACTAATTATACTATATACTATATGCGTATATTGCTGTGTTTTTTTTTGTGTTAAATCGTTACATATACATAGGTTGTTATATAAATGCATAGATTTTCTTTGAATGCTTTACCAGGTCTACCTTTCCTATAAATTCTACTTTGATTAAGTGGCTCATGTTGACAGTATCAGTGTTCCATTTTTTTTTTTTTTTTTTTTTTTTAACGATTTGGACTGATTTTGTTTTGGAGAGGCTTCTGTCTCGCCTTAAACTGGGTTGGGGAGCAGGAGTTCGCTCTTCTAAAGGAATTCCCTCTGATAAAATTTCGGGGTTACCTTGTGTTTGATTTCTCTGTTGTCCAATCTTGATGACAACAGGGTTAAGATATTTTACTGCCACAGCGATCATTATGGCCAGAACTAGTAGGCTCGTAAATGATAGAGAAGTTGTGGACAGGATATGGGAGTTTTTACTTGATATCTTTTCTTGGTATTTTATAATTTTGTTTTGGATTTCTTCCAGCGAATGGGTGTCGGTATTAATTGATTTATGGATATTGTCTCCCGTTAAGATTTCGATTTTCCCCAGACTGTGGTTTTGAGTTCCTTGTAAAATTTCAGTCAGGTTTACGTTGAGTAGAGAGTGGTTGAGCTCAGGAAACTGATTCGGCTGGATAATTTTTAGTGGAAATTTACTCTGACCTTCGTATTTAAGCACTTTGTCACCTATTTGAACTTGACATGTTTGCGTTATCTCTAATATCCCTTGTCCTTCCAGTTTCGAGATTACAAAGTGATCTGGACATGTGATGTGTAGCACCGTGGAGGTGATAAAAGAAAATAGCCACGTATTGGGCTTACTTAATTTGATCAGCATGTCTTTTTGTGGGATTTGTACTCTGGTCTTGCATTTGGGCACTTCACTTAGAGGGTTGTATAGCAATTTAATGGCACATTCGTTGGACGTTGCCGCTTTGATTATAGGCGTGTTCAGCCGGCCTACATACGTGTTTTCTTCCAAATTACTTGTTATTTTTTTGAAATTTTTCATGTCATCGCCTCTTAATAAGAGAAATTCCTGAGTTTTTTCGCTATTGGCTATGTATGAATAACCAGGGTCTGGAATTAATGAGTAATTTGCTGACTTGGATACAGGATAGCATTGAATCTGTTGTAGCCTCATTTTTGGCAGATTGAAAATTGGGAGAGTAATTCTCACCACCAATTTATTCTGCATAAGGAGCGACTGAGCTCCTGCTGTCTGATATAGGACAGATAGACAATTTTGGTCATTTGGGCAATTCGAGGCCGTCTTGCGGTATATCTCCAACAGATTTTTGGGAGACATTAGGAGTGGATGAATATGATTGGTTTTACTAGCCATTATTATATCCAGGAGGGCTTGTTGTCGATATTCAACTTCGATGATTTGGAGCAATAAGCTTGATATAATCTCTTGTCTCAGTTGCCTCCTAGTTAAATCATCGGCCACATGGTGGAGATCGTTTATCTGGTGGGCTATTTTTTGTTGTCTGTCTATTAACATTGCCAGCGGTTTTTGAATCTTTTCCAAGGTAGTTTTTACAACACTGATTTGTTGTTTCTCTAGCTCGGCTAGGGCTTGTGTATTCGATTCAAGTTCTTCTAACCTACTGTAAATTTCTTTTTCGTTGTTGCTGTCCATAGTTCCAAACAAATAGTGCATGGTATTGCCTATTCCATCAAATAGCGATCTGGCCTTGCGTTTTCCTGGTACTAGTTCCCTAATAGTTTCCGTGCGCTTTCGTACGCTGTCTATAATAGCGTGTATGTGTAGTTGCTGCACGTTACAGAGGTCTTCTGGGTTTGTTATATTTATGCAGAGTTTATGCACTAAGTGCTCTGCATATTCTGCTAGCTTTATCTGTGCATCTAGTTCATCCAAGTCTATCTCGGTGAGGACATTCCAGGTGTCATGATATACCATCAGATTTCCTAGGTCCTCGAAAAATATACCCGAGCCATTTAGCTGGGTTATTACATAAGGTTTGTCAGCGGTTGCTCCAGTTGTGTACTGGATGAAGAGGACAACTATGATGAATTTTAGCGCCATTTCTGTGGACAATTCAGGAGAAGAAAACAATCCTTTAAGCATACTTGTACGTACATTGTGCCGATTTAAACTGGGCAGTGGAGTGACTCCACCGAAAATGTTTATGGGGAGGTATTGAAATGAGGTTTAATGGATACTATAGTGGGAATTTCAAGTCAACCTGGTTCATTTTTGTTTGATATATTTTTATTCGAAATATGGTTTCAAACGGTTATTATGTACCGTTACCGTTCGCTTACCAATTTTGATTGTGGTATTCACATAACTTGGTATTGCGATTACCTGATAAGGTCCTACCCAGATTTGGGAAAGCTTATGTTTTCTGCTTTCATTCTTGATGAGGACCTTGTCTCCTACATGGAAAGTTAAGGGCCGTACTGTCTTATCGTAGTACCACTTTGAGCGCTGTTTACTTGCCAATAAGTTCTTTCGTGCCGTGGCATATGATTTTTGGAGCTCATACTTCAGTATATGATAGTAGCTCTCATGATTGTAAACGGGTTCGGGATCCCGTTTTAAATTTGATGGGACATCCGCTGTGAAGCCGTATAGGCAGTCCATTGGGGTAAGTTTAGTACCCTCGTGTACACTATTGTTATACACGAATGCAGCGGTTCGTAGGTATTGGTCCCATGTTTTGGGATTTTCATCTACGATTGTTCGCAGGTATTCAATCAGCGGCCTGTGGGCACGCTCTAGTGCTCCGTTAGACTGGGGGTGGTATGCCGAAGTCTGTAACTTCTTTACCTTTAGAAGCTTACATACTCTTTTGAATAATTCACTCAGGAAATTTGTTCCCTGATCGGTGAGTATTCTTTTGGGTATGCGATAGCGCGTAACGATTTAATCAAAGAAAACTTGCGCTACTGTGACTGCTTCTGCATTAGGTATTGCATACCAGTCGACAAATTTTGTTAAATTATCTTGGAAGGTCAAGATATATTTGTTACCTGATGTGGTCTCTTCTAATGGACCTACAATATCGAGGTAAACTTTGTCGAACGGTTGCTCTGCGATGTCCGTGATAACCATTGGCATTTTATATTGTGGAGATGCTTTCATCGTCTGGCACTTTGGGCATTTTTAATGTATTTTTTAATATCGCTAAGCATGTGTCTCCACCAATACTTGCGTCTTATGCGTTTGTAAGTTTTTATGACACCTTGATGGCCACCAAATGGAGAATCGTGATAATCTTTTAAGATTGTTCGGATTTCCGTAGCGCTCGTGATAACTTCGGGTGTCTTGCCAGTACTCACTTTTTGCTCAGGCGATGCTGGGTTTAGTGTTTCCGCCTCAGTGTGTTGAATTTCGTTTTGGTCCGCTTTCGTGTGCTCTTCTGTCTCCACACTGGAGCTATTTAATGTCTCTTGAGCCTTTTGCTTCTGAGCTCGAGTCACGACGAAACAATGAGCGGATTTCTTCTTTCTCTTGTTATTTGTGGAATTGTTTTCCTCCACATCTGAATCCATCGTGTGGCGGACTAGGGCTTCTACCGTTAAGGTATTGCCTAAACTGTCTTCTTTTAATGCTTGAGGGATGCGACTTAGTGCATCTGCATTAGTGTTGTACTTCCCTGGCTTATATTCGATGTTGAAATCGAATTCAGATAATTTGTGGTGAAATCTCACCAAACGGGAAGTAGGGTCTTTCACATTGAAGACACCTTTGAGAGGCTTATGGTCAGTATAGACCGTGAATTTCTGGCCTTGAAGATAGCACCTGAAATTCTTGGTAGCCCAGACAATAGCCAATAACTCTTTCTCTATAGTAGAGTAATTTCTTTCGGCTTTGTTTAATGTGCGGCTTGCATAGGCAATGGGCTGGTCCTTTCCGACTGCTCCTTGAGAAAGAACAGCTCCTAGAGCCTCGTTACTTGCGTCTGTAGTGAGATTAAAAGATTTCGAAAAATCTGGGTAAATTAAAAGTGGTGGAGAAATTAAAGCATTTTTTATGCTTTGGAATACTTCTTGGCATTTCTCTGTCCAAGTGAATTTTACATCCTTTCGGAGTAAATTTGTGATTTGACGTACAATTTTGGAGTAGTCTGGAATGAATTTCCTGTAGTAATTGGCAAGTCCTAAAAATGACTGGACTTGCCTTACTGTTCTTGGAACAGGAAATGTTTGGACGCAGGCCGTCTTACTTGGGTCTGGTAGGGCTCCTTCGCTAGAACATTTATGTCCTAGGTAAACAACTTCTCTTCGTAGAAACTGGCACTTTTCTGGCTGCAGTTTTAAGTTATTTTCTCTCAACTTATTGAAGACTTTCCTCAACTTTTCGTTGTGGTCGTTTAAATTTTTACCATAGATGACAATGTCATCTAGGTAGACAAAACATTCGAGGCCTTGTAGGCCTGTTAGGACGAAATTCATTAGGCGTTGAAATGTGGCGGGGGCTCCTTTGAGCCCGAATGGCATACGCTTGAACTCGTAGTGCCCATAACTTGTGCTGAAAGCAGTTTTATGTCGATCTTTTTTGTCGACAAGGACTTGGTGATAGCCGTTGGCCAAATCGAGTGTGGTGAAATACCTTGCGTGACCTAGTTGGTCGAGAATATCCTCGATTCGGGGTAGCGGGAATGCATCTCCAATTGTCTTTTCGTTTAATTTACGAAAATCGACAACGACGCGCCACCTTTTTTCACCGTCAGGTCCCGCTTTCTTGGGGACAACTAGTAGAGGTGAATTCCAAGGGCTCTTACTAGACTGGACTATCCCGCTGTCTAGCATTTCTTTTAGCTGCTCGTTAATGACTTTCCGCTGTGTTTCAGGTAAGCGGTACATTTTTTGATTGATTGGTGCTTAATCTTGCACCAATGGAATATTATGCGTTATCGCATTTGTATAGGTGAGTTTGTCACCTTTGAGGAAGAAGATATCGTTATACTCTTCGCAGAGTTCTGATATCGAAATTTTTTCTTCCGCGGTTAAATTAGGGTCTAGGCTGAGTTCTTGCTCTAACCTAGAAATACGCGGATATTGTTTTGGGTCGTCCGGAGTCTCATTATCCGGGTATAGATATCGTACATGTTGTAATATTGCCGTTTTGTCGGCTGAACCTTGGTTTGACTTACTCTTCCTTTTAGGTTTTTGACCTGTAAATAGATGAGGATTTTGCGATTGCTTTTGAGGCTGTATTTCGTTGCTCTTAATAATTGACAGGGTATTTGCTTCCTGCCTTGTTGACGGCTGAGTTTGGTACACCTGTGTGGTCTTTGCCTTAGGTTGTGTGGGATACTCATGCGCGTCAATGCTACTGCTTTTTGTCCATGTAGAATGTTTTGTGTTTTGTGACGGTGGAGTAATATGCACCTTTAATATAGGCTTTAGCGACTCGCTACCGTTTTATATGGCCGTTGTTTGTTTAAGAGTGATTTATGCCTCGGGATTTTGGACGGAAGAGTTATATGCACCTTTTTGGCAGGCTTTAGACACTCAGTTCCGTCTCTTGTGTTGTTTGATATTGCCTCTAAATTTGGTAGTGGAATGTGTGTTCTTTTGTAGTCTTTTGTGTGTGTTAATGGGACTATGATGTAGTCGTTTATTGGAAATAGCTGTAACTTTAAGCTATGTATGACTACTTGATGACTGTTAGCGTTGAGAATACTGACCAGCACTAATTCTTCTCCAGATGACAGCAAACTGTTTGCCAAGAAGACTCCATCGCTTATCTCTTGTGATAAACAGAGCATTTCTTCTTGAGTTTGTAACGGGACTGGGGCAACAATTTGAGAGCGCGCAGGTATGCAGATTGGTTTTTTAGGGGTAACCAATTGCCGCCTGATTTCATCGGTCTCTTGTTCGCCCAGACAGCCTTTTTCACATTCCTTGGGCTCTTTTGGAGGTTGACAGCCAGCTTTTCTCGTTTGAGAAGCCTTGAAGACACTGCAGGTGGATAGTTCAGCCTGTTTAGACTCTACCTCTTCTGCAAGTGTTCTTACTTCGACTGCTTTTTCAGAATGTGGCTTGTCCGTTTCAAACTCTAATGGCAAAGCAAATTCGTCTGGATTAGTTTCCATGCGAGGAAACCTTAGTGCCTTATTAGGACCCTCAACGTTACAGTTTTTTGCTAGGAAATCATTTCCTAGAAGTCCATCATCGGAAAGGCCAGGCAAGTTCTTTACGACTTGAAACTTGCAGGGAATTTTGTTTTTGAAAACGAAGTTTCCCTGGCAATTTCCCAGCGTCTTTCCGGTACCAAATGGGGTCTGAAGTGTACATGCCTCATTGTGGTTAATTTCTTTGAGATCTTTTAATGACCTTTTCTTTATTATACTAACCTCAGCGCCTGTGTCTACTACTAGTTTAGCTAGCCGTTCAGGCCTATGTCTAAGTGTAGTTTTACTGTAGCGACACTGGAATCGGGCTGCTGAGGGGACCCTATTTTATTAGACGGGAGATTTATAGTCAAGCCGGGGAGTTTTGGGTCGACTGTACGTCGTTTCCCTGACTCCGGGCCTCCCATTTACGTTTTTGTTGGCAGTTATTTACTGCATGTCCAGAACGACCACAAAATTCACACTTTTTTCTTACGTTATATACTCTGGAATTGTTATTGGAATTCTGCGGCTCTCTAGGGCGTTGATTCGATGGTCCACCATTGTTGTGTGGTCTCTGGAAACTATTATTGTTTTTTCTGCGGTCACGCACGTCATGGTTATACATTTTACAGTTCACACAATAAGGCGTATTTTTCCTTTTGAGGCAATCAGCATATGTGTGGCCTCTTAGATTACAAAAACTACAACTGATTTTATTTAAATAATTATTTTTATTTGGTACATTATAATTTTTATTAGGAGATCTTGGCTCCTGTTTGATGTATGCTGTGCCGGCCTGTGTGAACTGTGACGTTGGTATGTGACTGCTTGGGTTGATGGGCATATTGTTTTGCCGGGGATCCTGTGAGTAGTATATGATGCCAGGATTATATACGCTTTGATTTACTAGGGTACTACTTTGAGTTAATGGTGCGTTATTTGGTACACTGGTACTGGCAGAATTTGGCAATGTATTCTGCATCATATTTGTTTGGAATTGTCCTGGAGGTTGCAGGAACAGAGCACTTTGCTGGAGACGTTCCATGTCAAGTGCTCTTTGTACGAGGTCATCCACCGTGCCGTCTGTCATGGTCAGAAGGTATTGGCACATATACGGGTTATTGACGCCTGTTTTTAGTGCGTTTTTCGCGAAGTCTTCTAGCTGGGTTTTCACAGCGGGGGCTGCTGTAGCACCATATTTGGACTCTGCTGCTTCATTACAGAGTGCCAGCATTTGTTTCATTCGTGCCGTGAAGGCTGTGAGGTTTTCCAAAGGATACTGCCTTGTAGTAATTAATTTATTTACCAGTTCCTGATAAGTTTCCCTAGGCAGGTATGTACGATTTAGCCGTTCTTCTACCTCTTTGAAAGTAGTAGGCATATTTGCGGCAAACAGTTGGTAAGCTTCGCCTCGAAGTCTGGTGGGGAAGATTTGCAAAAATGCCGATAGTTCCTCCACCGAAATGCACTGGATTACCTGCCTGCAGCATCCTAGGAAAGTTTGGAGCTCCAGGCTCAATTTTGGGTGCTGCTCTCCCGAGAATAGGGGAACGAGCTGGGCAGTTAACTTGGCGATTTTCGCGTAATCTGCCATGTTTGAATTGGGGATTCTGAAGCTTAAGTTTGATACTTTTGGGGAGCTAGTTTCTTCTATGCTGGTTTCCAAAAGGGAGTCGCCCAGCCAATTCCATAGGATTTCACTCACGGTGGAATCACTGACACTGTCTTCAATGGCACCTTCTCTTAATTCTACACTATTGTTTGTAATTTCTGTTTCGAGAGAGTGCGAGAGTTCCCCAAACTGCTTTAAGCTTTCTTTAAATTTTTCCGTACTTTCTTTGAATTGCGCGATTTGCTCAAGACGCCGTTCACGGGTCCTTTTGAGCTGTTTATCGATAGAATCGCACTGTACAACAGAAAGTTCGGAGGAGTCTCGCACTTTCCCCTCTAGATATTTTAAATAATTTTCTAAGTTTAAATTAGAAGGTCTTACTTGTGGGGGACCTGTAAGGATTGTCCCACTCCTTAATGTTACTCCTGGTGCTGTTGAATTTGTTGGGGGTGTTTGATTAGCACCCTCGGTTGCAGATGTTGCTCCCTCGTTGCCTCCTTCGTACCGGGACGGATCTTCCTGTGCGTCGCCCGGTGAGGAAGATTGTTGTGGAGTTGGTGGAATTGGTGAGATTTCCGGCGGCGTCTCCTGGTGGGAGCTTTCCTCGCTCATGGACCACCGTATGTAGAATTTGTAGCTAGGGGGGCTTCTGCCGTCTTAATTCCCTTGGTTCAAATTGAGAGGGGGGCTTATTGCCTTCTTCGAGGTCCCCCTCAATTCAGGATCGCTGGTTTTTGTGATTGAAGTTCTTTTGCTGCCGGGGGGGCCCGTGGCCTTCTTAAACTCCCCTGGATAAAAGCTGAAAGGGGGGCGCGTTGCCTACTTCGAAGTCCCTTTCAGCTCCGGATCGCAGATTGTCGGTTGAGGATTCTTCCTTCAAGTTTCGCTTTGAAATTTTCGGCTGTGGACGTCTTATGTTCCTGGGCTGGGATGAAGCCCGCTATTGTCCCACGTTGGCACTTTGTGCTTTGATGAGGGGGTGGCTGCGTGTTTTTCAAACAGAGGCAGTTAAAGCTGTCCGACCCCGAGCGTTGGGAGCCGACTAGATCGAAATACTCCTGAAGCCAGACTCAACTTCAGGCGAAGGGTAGGGTGTCTTGCCCAGTATTCGATTTCGTCCTCAACTCCTTTTGATTCGTAGGATAGAGGGTTTTCGAGCGCTTATACTTTTGTTTGTTTAAAGTAGGCTTCCTCTATCCTACCGGCTGCGCCAATTTTGTTACGTACCTTTGTGGGGATGGCGGGTATTGTATCCAAAACACTTTTGTTTGTTTTTCTTTTTAAATGAATTTTTTTTTATTCGTTTTACACTCAATTCGATTTTAATTCTTTTTCAACAAATTTTTTTTTTATTCGTTTTACACTCAATTTGATTTTAATTCTTTTTCAACAAATTTTTTTTTATTCGTTTTACACTCAATTTGATTATAATTCTTTTTCACTCAACCGAGAGACCGTGCCGAAAGTCCTAAGTCCTTTTTGTTTTCCTTTTTTCTTGTAAAAACTCGACCGCCAACCCGCCGTTTTTCAAAGTCAAAACAACCAACTCGCTCGTAAATGATTTTTTTAATTCAACTCGCTAGTAATCGCTTTTCTGATTCGACTGTCGAACCGCCGCGTATAATATTTAAAATCCAACTCTCTAACTTGATCACATTTTTCTGTCATCAAGCTTCGTTGTTCAGAGTAGAAAATGCTTAATTGCATTTTCTACCCTGAGAAAATTATTAAAAATTATTTTGTTCTGGACTTGTTTCAACAAGTCCAGAATATTTTTCATCGGATGGTCGCCTAAAAATGTAATTTGACGCTTTTGTCAACACCAGCCACCGTCCTGTCGTTCTGAAATCGCGCCGCGCATATACATACAATGTATTTCGGCGGCGCGCATTTCTCACGACGAAAGCTTTTTGTGCAATATATATGTACGTATGTACCTACATATTGTATTTTTCTTGACAAATCTTACTGGGGGTAAGATTTGTCTTTTGTTTTTTTTTTATGTTTAAAATATTTCCATGGCAAATCCTGCTGAAGGCAAAACTTGCCATGGGAATAATATGGTTAAATTTTGTGGCATGTGAAGAAAATTGCTGATGCAATTTTTCTTCACTTTTTAAAAGATAAGCTAACCATGTTTTAAGCATGGTTAGCTTATTGAGAATTTTGTACTAAGTTTTATGCTTTAGGGTATGTATATGTGTATATGTCTTTTCACATATACAACAACACCTTATCGAACAACAACACAAGAATACGGAATCAAAATACAGGCTAATAAACTTGGATATTCCGGAATCCAACTATAAACTGTGGTGCGAAGTGTCAACAGAAAAAGCTCGCCCTTACATACCAACCAAACTGTGGAAAACAATTTTCAAAACATTACGCGAACTATCGCACCCAGGTATACGTTCTACAGAACTTCTTAACTTTGTGCTGATGCTAGAGCATCACAAATTATAACCTAAAGTATCAAGCGAGTGTTTTCGCTGAATAAACGAATTCTTTAAATAGAGATAAGTTTTGTAAGAAAGATTTTAACTGAATAAATTCATTACTAGTTGAGTATTCAAGAAGTTCGGTGTTTTAAATTCGATCATCCTAACATTTGGTGTCAGAAGTAAACATTTAATAAAAAGTTAATAGAAGATCTTTTTTAGAAAAGTGCTTGTGCCAATCACCGGATTTATTATCTACTGTCTACTATTCTGGAATAAATCACAAAATGGAATTATTAATTTTACTGTGAGTAAATAATTGCGATTCCATATTTCCATTCTCGCTAGTAATCAAAAGAAATTTTCCTTTCCCATTGAATCCGTATTTCTATTTCTGCAAATTCAAATTTATTTGTATTTTAACTATACATCTTAAAAGTTAACAAATAAAAAATATTTCCTGAATTTTATTTAATTGTGTTAATGTGCAGTTGGTTATAGGTATATATAATTTATACTTCCGCAAATTCAAATTTATTTGTATTTTAATTATATATCTTAAAAGTTAACAAATAAAAATATTTCCTGAATTTTATTTAATTGTGTTAATGTGCAGTTGCTTATAGGTATATATAATTTATACTTCCGCAAATTCAAATTTATTTGTATTTTAATTATATATCTTAAAAGTTAACAAATAAAAATATTTCCTGAATTTTATTTAATTCTGAAAGTGCAAAAGTGTACAAAAATATTCGTGAATAATTACGTCTTTCATAATTCGGGTTAATTCAAATGTGCGAATTTTAATTAATTGGAAATAGGATTTCAGTGAATAATTGATTCGGAGAAGTTTTGTTGCATAATTCTATTTTTAAACCTCGACCTGATTTAAATCATAATCAGCGGTAAAACGGAAGTGAGAAAACCACAATAACGTGCATGTAATCACCACATAAAATTTTGTTGTGATTTTCCGCAATGACTGAACCTAATAATACTGAAACCATAAATCCCGATGGAGGCCAGTCTACCTCCCAGCAGCAAGCAGATGAGGGCTTTGACTCCCAATCATTTTCTAATTCTGATGAACTCCCAATAACATTTTTAATTCGTTTTGTGAAACCTTTCGACGGATTACGAGACGATCTGAGTGCCTTCATGTCTGACTGCAATAAAGCGTTCGCATTGGCCGTTTCAACCCAGAAATTCGTGCTTTTGTATTACATCCTCACAAAAATTTCCGGTAAAGCCAAAGCGGCCTGTATTAATCGTTCCTTCAAAACATGGGATGAGCTAAAAACCTTCCTGAAAACAATGTATCAGGATCGTAAACATTATTCTCAACTTCTGTGTGAACTCACAAACCTAAAACAAAACTTTAATGAATCAGTGTCGAAATTCGTCTGTAGGGTCGAAACTTGTCTGAAAAGGACAATTAATGCAACACAGCAGCAAAATCCTAGCGAATCTTCACTTGAAGGAAGACTAGAGCTGTTAAATGAAATAGCCCTTAACAGATTTATTTACTTTTCTCTGCCATCGATAACAAATGTATTGCGTGTAAGAGAACTTAAAACATTGAACGAAGCAATATCTACTGCGGTTGCCGAAGAACAAGTGCAAGGTATGTACTCTCGGAATAACTACAAGTCGTATAATAACAAAACTAATTTACACGACGGCAATCTTAAAACAAACCGACCACAATCTAAGAACCTCCAGGTTATTCAAAATAACCCTCATTGGAAATCCAATCCACAACCTTCTACTTCAACTGGAACTGATTTTAATAGATCTACAACAGAAGTGAAAATCTGTAAATATTGCAAGGCAAAGGGACACTTGATCTCCGAATGCAGAAAACGCGAATATAATAACAATCGCAAGAAACAATCATTCAATAACTCAAAAAAAGTGAGTTCAGCCCCAGTGGATGTTGCCCTGCTGGAAAACTTTCAATAGATAACGGCAATCAATTTAAAACGTCTAAAACAATTCTCTTTGCTGAAAAAACTTCCTCATACGTTACAATACCTTGTCCTCAGTCTAATACTTTAAAATTGAATCTTTTGATTGACACCGGTGCGAATGTGTCAATAATTAAATCTAATGCTATAACTGGTAGAACGGAAGTCTTTCAGGACGAACAGATTAATTTAAGAGGAATAAGTCCGAATCATTGTATTCAGACAATTGGATACACCTATCTAAACTTAGTATTAAGTGAGAAGAATTCTAAACCTTTGCAAGGAATTAATGGCAAATTCCATATCATTAATCAAACCTCCAATATACCGTTCGACGGAATTTTGGGGAATGACATCCTTAGTAACCATAAGGCTCTTATTGATTATGAAAATCAAAAATTAAAGTTAAACGAGTATTCCATTCAAATTCTCTATAACAGTGATGAAGTTGATAAAGACAATCATACAAGATTCCTAGAACCAAGGACTGAAACACTGATTGAAGTAAAAATTCTTAATCCTTCCATAAAAGAAGGTATCATCCCTGAAACATATATAGAAGAAGGTATCTATCTATGCAGGGCCATAACAAAAGTAAATGGCAATTCAAGGGCCATTGCAACTGTTCTAAATGCAACTGATAAGAGATTTTCATTAAATGAAATACGATTACATCTTGAGCAAATTCCGAAGGCATCCTACAATCTTCCTATTCATGAAGAGAAAGCCATATCTAATTCCAAACAAAATTCCTTTTTATTTGGTGTAAATATATCCATGCTGTAAAACATGAGATTAATACCAACACTTCCGTACCTATAGCTGCAAAGACTTATCGCTACCCTGAAGTTCACAAAAGCGAAGTGAACAATCAGATTAATAAAATGCTAAACCAGGGAATAATTAAACCTTCAGTTGCAACCTGGTCAGCACCCCTTTGGGTAGTTCCTAAAAAACTGGATGCATCCGGAAAACAAAAATGGCGTGTAGTGGTCGACTACAGGAAACTCAATGAGGTGACAGTGGGAGATGCATATCCGCTCCCAAATATCTCTGATATTCTAGATCAATTGAGCCATTCCGCTTATTTCACTACATTGGATTTGGCATCAGGTTTCCATCAAATTGAAATGGAAATAGAAGATGGTCCAAAAACTGCATTTTCCGCTCCTATGGGTCATTTTGAGTTCGTTCGAATGCCCTTCGGTCTCAAAAATGCTCCAGCTAGATTTCAAAGACTTATGGATGCAGTCTTGACTGGTCTTCAGGGCATCCAATGTTTCGTCTATCTCGATGATGTGGTTATCTATGCTTCTAACATCCATGATCACGAGTCAAAACTTAGGAAAGTATTCGAGCGGCTTCGACTACACAATTTAAAACTACAGCCAGATAAGTGCGAATTTATGCGTACTGAGGTCGCATATCTAGGACACATTATCACAAACAATGGTGTTAAGCCTAATCCAAACAAAATCCAAACAATAATGGAATATCCCAGCCCAAAGAGTGCAAAAGAAATCAAGTCATTCTTGGGACTCGCTGGCTATTATCGCCGTTTCGTTCAGAATTTTTCCTTAATTACTCGCCCACTAACAAAACTTCTGAAAAAGAACGTATCATTCGAATGGGGAAACGAGCAAACAATTGCTTTCAGCACATTGAAATAAAGTCTAATCTCCGAACTTATATTACAATATCCGAATTTCATAAAGGAATTTATTCTTACTACCGACGCATCAAATTACGCGATCGGAGCTGTGTTAAGTCAAGGGACTATTGGTTCCGACTTGCCTATAGCTTATGCTAGCCGAACACTTAACAGAGCTGAGTCCAACTATAGTACTACTGAACGAGAACTGTTAGCTATCGTATGGGCGACCAATCATTTCAGGCCCTACCTTTACGGACGACGTTTCAAAATAGTCACAGATCATAGACCATTAATTTGGTTGTTTAACATTAAAGACCCTGGTTCGAAATTAGTCAGGTGGAGACTAAAATTAGAGCAGTATGATTATGAGGTTGTCTATAAACCAGGTCGCGTCAATACAAATGCTGACTGTCTTTCACGTATCCCTCAGGAAAATACTTCTGTCGTCGCATATGTCGAAACAAAAGAAACTTTTAACAACTATATCAAGTTCTACTACAATTCTTTAACTCCAAATATTTATGATTTTAAAGAAATGAATGAACACATATTAAGCTCAAAAGAGTCCATAGCTTATATTACTGCTATTGACCTTAGCAACGATAATAAACATACTGAAGAAATCTTGTCAAAATCCACTGATTTTGAGGTAATAAAAAATACACCTCATGAATTGTGTTCCAACTATAAATCAAAAAATAAAAATCAACAAGTCTACTATCACTGTTTTGTCAAACAAAACTTTTATGATAAACCTCTATACTCCGATTTCTTCTATACTGTGCAAAATCTCCGAATCCAACTAGAAAAGGACCATTTGAAATCCGTATCAATTGCCAACCCTGTTGATGAATTCAACCAATATAACTACCAAAAATGTAAAGATATCATACTATTTGTGTTTCGAAAGTCAAAGATAAGCGTAACAATCTACCAAAATATTGTTGTCAATCCAC
The DNA here is from genome assembly GCA_963930735.1 of Dioctria linearis. Taxonomy (NCBI): domain Eukaryota; kingdom Metazoa; phylum Arthropoda; class Insecta; order Diptera; family Asilidae; genus Dioctria; species Dioctria linearis. Next base: position 75,180,184 of record OZ005740.1, on the reverse strand, counting down.
CTTAGGACCAGATTCCTCTTATATTGAAAGAGAATCATGACTCACCTGTTTCTGGTCACTGTGGTTATCAAAGGATGTTGAAACGTGTTGGTCAGAAATACAAATGGCATAATATGAGAAGGGATATCAAGAGTTATATAAAACAATGTCAATCATGTCAGACAAACAAGACATTACGGAAAACTTATAAAGCACCAATGGAAATTACAAGTACAAGTAATCAACCCTTCGGAAAACTAGCCCTCGATATAGTGGGTCCTCTTCCATTGTCTGAAAGCGGATTCAAATATGTACTTGCAATGCAAGATGACCTCACGAAATTCTCTTACGCGGTACCATTGATCAACCAGGTAGCTGAAAGAGTAGCGGATGGCCTTGTCAGATTTTTAACAATGTTTGGAATACCACAATCCCTCCTTACGGATCAAGGTTCTAATTTTGCTTCAGAGTTAATAAAAAACCTTACTAAGTTATTCCAAATAAAGTATTGTTTTACTACGGCGTATCACGCTCAATCAAATGGAGCATTAGAACGCTCCCACTCTACCCTCAAAGACTACCTAAAACATTACATAAGTGACAAGCAAACCGACTGGGATAAATACATTCCCCTTGCGATGTTTTCTTATAACACTAATATACATATAATATTAATGCTTCTACTAAGTTCTCCCCATATGAACTTCTGTATGGTCATAAACCTATATTACCTACTTCAATTACCTCAACCCCAGAATTCAAATATACTTATGAATCTTATTGTGACCAATTGAAATACAGACTGAATCGGTCTCATCAAATCGCAAAGGAAAACCTGCTGTCTGTAAAACAAAAATCGAAAATCATTCATGACCGAAACACCCATACTCATTCTTATAAACTAGGTGATAACGTTTACCTAAAGAACAACCAAAATAAGGTAGGTTTTTCCAAAAAACTGTCCCCAAACTATAAAGGTCCTTACAAAATTATAAAAATTCATAATAAACAAAATACCACTATTGTTTGTAAAGGCAAACAATTACGAGTTCATGTTAATCGTTTAAAACCTGCATAGAGCAGAGTACTTCAAAATCAAACCTGTAACTAATGGCAGCGGTTTATTTTACGAACACTTGGGACAAGTAAAATTTTATTCCGATTATTGGCAAATTATTACATACACAAACATATCTTTTTACAACAAAAAGCTTTCCTTAATTCAAAATATCTATGATAAATCATTGGCAATGTGCCGCGGTAATTCACGAAAACCTTACACATTTCACTGTGCACAAACTTTAGAATTTTTGTCTGTTCAAATTCCAAAGTTATATCAAAAAGAGGAAACCTTGGCGCACTTAATCATCGAAGATCTAGACGTGGCATTTTCAATGGCGGAGGATATGCATTGAACTGGCTGTTCGGTGTTCCCGATGCTGATGATGCCCAATATTATAACGATGCTATACAAAAGGTCGAAGAAGACGATAAAAACTTACAAGTTCTGATGAAAGAACAAATTCAAGTAATTAAAAGTACAATTTCAAACTTTAACGAATCAATTCATACACTTAAGATACACGAAAAACTTTTCAATGAAAACATTGAAAGATTCAATATGTTTATGCAAAATACGATAGATAATGAAAATGAATTGGAAACCTCTATAATGATTACAATTAAATTAATTAACTTAATTAATTAATTAAATAAATTAACTTATCTTATAAACGAATTAAGTGAACAATACGATCAAATAATAGATGCCATATTATTTGCAAAAATCAACATATTACATCCAACTATAATTACGCCCAAACAATTTATTGATGAAATAAATAGTAAAGTAAGATTATTGAAAGATGGTAAAACTTTTCCTTTACCTTTAGATTATGATAATGCATATAAATCATTAGATTTATCTAAGTTAAAAGTTTATTATCAGGATTGAAAACTTGTTTTCGTTATCCAAATTCCTCTAGATAAGAACCAGTTGTTTAATATATATAGGTTATTCCCATTACCCATTCCAAAAAACTCCTACGTATATGCCTTTATAGAACCTATGTATCCTTATATCGCAATTTCAAGTAATAAAATGCAATATGTGCAACTCAAAGATTTTCAGCCATGTCAGCAACTAATTGACGATGACCTAATTTGCGAAATTCATCTTCTTTATTCTACACTTGAAAAACCACTATGCGAAACTACACTTCTAACTTCATCAACCAGGACGATCCCCAAAAACTGTAGGACTCACATCGTCACAGGAACTATCTCGAGATATGGCACCCTCTTAAATATAATCAATGGATTTTCGTCCTAAGTAATCCCGATAGAATCACAATTGATTGTCCGGAAACCGAAATTTTTGATCAGATCATTCAAGAGACTGGAGTGTTAACACTAAAGGAAGGATGTCGAGCCTATTCCAAGCTAAGTCAACTATTGGCCCTTAGCAAAATCACTACCACTTATCGAAACATCATTCCTGAAGTCAACATTTTGGAAGATGACTGCTGTTTCAAAAATAACGCTAATAAAAGCAATCACAGCCTTTTTCTTTCACCAATTCATGTCACAAATGTTCGATTGGATGACTTAAAGCAGGCATCACACCGACTTGACATTCTCAAGGATCACGTTGAAAACCTGATAAACCAGCCACACATAGTTAAACACGGTCAATGGTATGTCATCGCGATGCAGCTTATAGGTCTGATTCTCGGAATCTTCTTTCTCCATAAAGCCTTTTCCTGCATGGGACTGTACACTATTCTGAGGATGTTATGCTGTCCAAGAAATAATCAACGCAGAGGTGAGTCGACTGGCTGCTTGGTGAATATATACAACCACTGCTTTACTCCGGAGCGATCTGCGACTGATACCGTTCCAGTGTCCATGGCGATGTCTTCAATCCGGGAGGAAGGAAGCCTTCTGCGCCCTATTGCTCACGAGTCTTATGACAGACGATTGGAACCTGCTAGCCGCGCCCTATCGCATTCTCGAGTGACCGGTAGGCGATCTATATATTCTTCCAAGGATGACGTCATGCAAGGATTTTCTACAGCAGATTAGATACTTCTCCTAATCTTCCGTTTAAGGGGGAAGGTGTTATGTACACTTCAGTGTATAACCCTAACAATGTATACCCTAACAATTTGTAACCATATCAATGTATAGCCCTTAAGAAATAATTCGTTGTTTATATAAACAACGCTTAACTTATCGCCCACAGACTCCTCTGGGCACTTTTTTACTCTTAACTTTGTGCTGATGCTAGAGCATCACAAATTATAATCTAAAGTATCAAGCGAGTGTTTTCGCTGAATAAACGAATTCTTTAAGTAGAGATAAGTTTTGTAAGAAAGATTTTAACTGAATAAATTCATTACTAGTTGAGTATTCAAGAAGTTCGGTGTTTTAAATTCGATCATCCTAACAATACTGACAATCATCGACAGATACACACGATGGCCAGAAGCTTACCCTATCAACGACATCACTGCAGAAAACATAGCCAATACTTTTAATCACCAATACGTATGTCGTTTCGGCGTTCCTTTGCAAACGACAACCGATCAAGGAGCTCAATTTGAAGCGAAATTTTTCCACGAATTAGCTAATTTCCTAGGTTGTCACAAAATTGGCACAACTCCTTACCACCCACAATCTAATGGAATAATCGAAAGGTTACACCGACAATTAAAGGCTGCCCTTAAGCCACGAAAGACACAATTAATTGGTCTTCTCATTTACACACAATTCTTTTAGGTATACGTACCACGATTAAAGAGGATTTGCAATGCTCTCCAGCAAATTTAGTATACGGACAAGCAATAAGAGTTCCAGGCGAACTTTGCGTAAAAACAAATGACAAAATAACAGAATCCAGCGATATGTTAAAAATTTACACAATTTTTTTAAAAATGTGTCACCAACGGATTCTAGAAAGTCTAGTACTACATTCTTCGTTGCAAATCCACTAAAAAATTGCGAATTCGTTTTTATTCGCAATGATAAAGTAAAACCAAGTCTTCAATCACCATACGAAGGTCCTTTCAAGGTAATGGAAGGAGATGACAAAAGTTTTATCGTCAATGTCGACGGCAAATCACTCAGAGTCTCTATCGACCGTTTGAAGCCAGCATTCTTAGAGAAAATACCCGAGGAAAAGATCGTGACAAACAAAAAACAACAAAAAAGGTAACATTCAGTTTATAATTATTTTAATATTTTTTTTAATCTTTAAAGTTTGTTATTTACGTTTTCGTTGAATACTGAGAGGGGAGTGAATGTAGCGTCCAAAATACGAACCTACATATTCATATTTACATATTTAAAAATAAATAAAATAATTAATAAAATTTTAAAAGGTAGAACGGAAAATTTGGAAAAGAATTGAATATTGCATTAGGAAGTAGCTTAAAGAATTTTACTATAAACATACATGTGAAAATTTAAATCAAGTATACATACACTTCGAGTATTAGAATTTCAGGTAAAGTAAAAATTGTATGAAGCATCTGAGTATGCATAGAATAAGTATATATGAAAATGTCAGATATAAATGTTTAGTAGTATTAAAAAACTCGTAGCATCAAGGCTACAATAACGTACAATACGATACAAAGATACTTTTGTGAAATTATAAAAATATTCTAAAAATAAAAATTATAATAAAACAGGATTAAACTAATCAATATTTTTTTTATTACTTCTAAATAAAAAGAACAATTCTTTTTATTACTTTTTATATATTATAATAAAAAATCTTTCTCCAATAAATTATTTTCTAATTTTGTTTCATGTAAATGAACAAAATCAAAAACTTGCTCAAGTCGATTTCTACAAATGAGATCCCAAAATACATTGATGTTGGTATTAAGGAATCAACAATAAATAATAACATCCTACTACCAATCATCAATAGACTTACATTAGTAAGGTATTCTTTACCCTTCAAGTGAGGAGTGTCTCTTCAAAAGGTGATATTTACGTCCTAATCATTTTTTTCAGAAAATCGAAAAAACTGACTGTAGCAATAACAAGAGCTTTACAGAATAATAGCAGAAATATATAGAAAGGATATAATAAGTTATCTAAAATATATTATTTTGAAAAAATTTGACTATTACTTCCGGTAATATTGGCTTGCAAAGTTTGGAAATATCCCCTTTTGAATAAAAATCTTTATAATATCCCCTTTTGTTCTGTACCATTTCGTAAATATCCCTTTTTGTGTTGTACGTGTTTGTAAATATCATCTTTTGATTTGAACATTATACTAGAATAAAATTATTAAAGCATATTTTTAGTATTCTTGTCAGTTTTTATTTTTTAATTCTTACTTCTATTTTTACTCAAAAATATAAAACAGAAACTTCTCCTTTAAAAATTTATTTCGATTATTGAAATCGTAGTCTAAATATCCCTTTTAGAAATGAAACCAAAGTAAGAGTAATAATGTCATATTTTTAATGTAAATATCCCCTTTTGATCGGAACAAGAATTTTCAAGTAAGATTTTTGTTTCGGTTTAAAGTGACGAAATCTTGATTTTCAGAGTACTGAATATAATCTCATACTTAACTTAAAAAAATTCAAATTGTAAATATCCCTTTTGAAAAGACACTCCTCAAGTGATCTTGTAATACTACTTTCCAGTTTCGGAAAATAGATTCAAGCCGGTCCCTTCCTAAGAGTGGTATAAATTCCTTTGAACTTTTTATTATAGATAATTGTAATAACTTTTCTTCTTCCTGGGTACCCTGTTTCCGTACATGAACATTTAACGTCCCTTTAACCTTTATGCTTTGTCCGTTAACAGCTTGTAAACACAATTTTGAATTAGTTATATTGGTATTTTTTAAATGTTTGTAATAATCATTCAGGCTTATGATAGTTCTGCATGCACCTGTATCTATTTCAAAATTTATTAATATTTCATTAACAAGTAATTTTACATAAATTGATTTACTATTAATATCAGAATAATTTTGAATTACGGAAATATTTGTTACCATTTCTTGCACGCTTATATTGCTGACCTTAATGGTTGACCTGCATAGTCTTGCTGCATGACCTTGTTTCCTGCACCTGTAGCATTTCCACTTATATGCTGGACATTGCTTTCATTGATGGTTTTGAACGCATTTTCACATGTATTACGATTACCTGGGGATACTTGATACCTTGCGTGTTTCTTATTGTTTTGTTACGATTTTATTGGTGCCTTTGACTCTAGATTGCTTTTAATATTGTGCTGAAATTTTGTTTTTATCATATTAATTTCCTCCGTGTTGATAATTTTTGCTTGATTCACATGCTGACTCAAATGTTATTTTTTTTTTCATTAAGTAACTTTGTTTGGTTGTTTGAGTTATTTAAACCGCACACAAATTTATCTCGCAGTGCCTGGCTTAGGAATTCACCAAATTCACACGTCTGTGCCAACACTTTTAACTCAACAATGTATTCGGATAACGGTTCTAGCGGCCTCTGCGCTTATAAAATTTAAATCTCTCGGCAATTGTGATTTTAGATGGTGCAAAATGATTTTTTAATATGTTAATTAGGTTTGCTAATGTTTTTGTACTTGGTTCTGTCGGTATCAGTAATGATTTTAATATTTTGTACGTATCCGCTCCGATTACTGATAGGAACAATGGCACTTTTTTTCTTCTTTTATATCATTCATTATAAAGAATTGTTGCATTCTTTCCACATAATTTTCAAAACTTTCTTCAGTTGAGTAATTTTCCAAAACGCCTATTAACCCCATAATGATTTATGCACTTTTTTTCCTCTTTTTTATCTGATATTTTTGCACGTGTTCACTTGTATGGCTTCCTTTTGTTTAATTCGCATTTGATTTTTGCACTTTAGATCATTTTTTGTTTATCCTCGTCGCTACTTTTATGTTAACACCATTGTTCAATAATTACTATTAATCAAACGCACCGTTATTCTATAATTCAGATTTATTTATTAATTTACATCCCTCTAGTTTGGCAAGCAAGCACAGAGTGCTCGTTGTCTCAAAAACTAAAAATTAGAGATATTCTACATTTATCATATGGCCACGATAAACAACTACAAATGTTCGTATGTGTTAAATGTTATTTGAGTTAGGTATTCCAGAAACAAAGTACCTCACACCACCGCAGAGGTATCGTGAAAGAAAAACTACAAAATAATATGTTTTAGTAAGATGAAGCCCAATTAATTCGGAACTCACATGTCCGAGACATCGGCCAGAGGAGCGCCGGGAAAAAGTCAAAAGACTTAATTGTCAAGCCAGTCACTATACAAGCATTTTCTACACATTTTACTTTAAACAGTCTCACTATACAGGTGCGAAACATTTCGTATACCACTATTTTGGAGCTTACATAATAGTGGCAACATTAAAAACACATAATAATCATATAAGTGATTAGCCATTATATTGATATATACATATTTCAAGTTGAATAACGTTGTTATACAGGTGCTTGCGATTAGTGCAGGGTTTTTCCTAGTCCAAAGAGCAGGAGGTGATACTACTCACTTAGCCGAACACAAAATTGTATGACAGGGAGGTCCATATCAACCGTATGGGAAATACAGGGTAATTAAGAAATTGTGCCAGTCTTTCACAAAATAATAACACTTTAACGGCTACAGATAGCACATAGGGTGTAACAGGTCAAATTAAAGAGGAGAGTGCACTGTTTACAGTTTTTGTAATAAAAAGTTATGTTAACCACCTTTTTGAAAAAAAAGAGGAGGTCAAAGTAAAATAAATGGTAACGAAATCCGAAATTTTTACATTAGACAACCAGAACTGCGAAGCGAAGAGAAGTACTGGGCTGGTTGAACAGTCTGTGGAAGTTCTGCATACAATGAGCTCTTGACAGCGACCGCATGTATACTTCAAATTTACCCCCCATGATTGGGGCCTGGTATCTTATTCCCAGCTATGTTAAAAAAAATTATCCATTAAGCGAATGGTTTCTGGAACATATCTTTCTCAATAGCTGGAGCACAGCGTGCCGAGAAGGTAAAACCCTCATGGAATCAGTGTTGCACTGACGGTGACGGGGCCATATGTGTGCAAACTTGTTCCGTGTAATGTAATACGCGACCTTGCAATCGGTCATATGTATATAGTGCCAAAGTATATTTTGTTGTTTTTTGTAATAATATATTTCTTTTAATGTAATAATGTCCAATGCCAAGAAACTCCGATATATTTAGGATCTTCTATTTAATAGAGATTTCGGATGAGAATGTTAATGGGGCATGCAGTGGTGAATGATAATTCCTCTCAGCACAGTGAGGAAAGCTATTCAGAGCAGGACGCAAGCCCAGGTAATATTGAGGATGTAGGAAATTGACTAAATCTTAAATTTCCTCCGAGATAATTGGACATTTTCTTTATTTATAAAGACTTCCGTATTCGCTCCGAAAATATAATATTGTTACTCCTGGCGTAAGAGCTTCAGCAAAAGCCGCTAAATCATAAACTAAATGCTGGAAATTCTTTCTAAGTGATAGTATGTTGAATTATATAGGTGCTTATACATACTAACATCCTTATCAGATCGAAGCAGATTACATGTCGAGAAGGAAGGGACCAGCACGAAAGAAATAAATTTTATAAAGTTTTTTAGGGTTCCATAATCAAAGGGATAAAAACGGGAGCCCTATTACAATGGCTCGAATGTCTGTCTGTCCGCCCGTTTGTCTATCTGTTATCGGGCTGCATCTCATGAACCGTAATATGTAGACATTTGAAATTACCACAGAGTGTGTATTTCTATTGCCGCTATAAGAACAAGTAATAAAAATAAAATAAAATTAAATGGGGCCCCCATACAAGAAAAGTGATTTTTTCGGGCTTTTTTTACGCTTTTTATTCTCATTAATTAGTATTATCATATGTAGACGTTATTTATGCAAATGACAGGATTTTTTTTTTCAAATGACAGCATTATTTTTCCAAATGACGCCATCTCTCATTTGAAAAAATTAATAAAAAGTACATAGTATTAAATTTTGTACGATGGTACGGAACCCTTCGAACGCGAGTCCGACTCGCACGTGGCCGCTTTTTTATATACTATAGCAGTACTTAATCGGTCGAATAGGCAAAACCTCAAGGATTTATGGCGCGCAGATGGTAGTGGCGTCGACATTTTTAGAGTCATGATTTCCTTACAACGACGTTATTTTCTGCAGAACTGCATCAGATTTGATGATAAAAATACATGGGAGCAAACAAAATAATTCAATAATTTGACTCCAATTTCAGATATCGTTGCTCAGTTTTTGTAAATTATTAAATGGCCCTACCGACTGAAAACTTGACAATCTTTGAGATACTCCTTTCTTTGCAAGGACGATGTGCGTTTCCTTTATATATTCCAAATAAACCAGCTAAGTATGGAATAAAACAACAGGCATTAGTCGATGCCAAAACATTTTATATACTAAAATTAGAGTTTATACAGGAAAGTAGCCACGTAGATAATTCTCGCTAAACAAAGGATATTTGACATAGTCGACCGATTAGTATGTGCAGCCTATTTCAAAGACAAAGTGAAACGTGACATATGATAATTGGTTTACTGGTTATCCAATTCAAATTTACTCAAAAAACTGACAGTTGTGGGTATAGTTCGAAAGAATAGCCACAAGTTCCCGATGCCTTCAATAGATCAAGTCAAAATATAAATTGTTCACAGTTTGATTGCCAATTACAGAGATCAATAAGCTAAGGCTCACATGCTGCAGCATGCTCCACTTTTCGTGGTTGAGTAAATTCTTGGGGGGGGTCCAATACTTTTCTAAGATGCAGCAATAAAGCAAAATGTTCACATTCCCAAGAAGACTCATAAAATGATTGCTCAACACCTGGGTGAATCATCATCACCAGTGCCTGCCTATATGTATGGAACATGCCATTTTCAAGTGTGAAAACTGTATTTATGTTTCAAGTTTTGTTCGTTGATTTTTCTAAGAATTAAATATGTAGGTGCATATTATGCTTTAGTTTAAAGATATTAAAATTTTGTTTATTTTTTTTTCAGATATTCCTGTATAAGCTATGGATATAATTTGAAAATGGAAAAACGTATTTTGCTAATTAAAATACATGTATATCTTTTAATTTGAAGCAAAGAATAGATTGTTAGTACATATGTAAATCAAAAAGAGTAATAAGAGGCATTCTTCTTAACCTGCTTATATATATAAAAAGAAAAACGAAATATCGTTAGGGCACATGTTCCACCTCATTATCGTTGTAACAATTTTGTACCTCATTTACGTCGTATTAAATATCGTCGTTATAAATGTGCTTAAGCTTAGTATACCACTATCTCGGAACCTACAAGTTAGTGGCAACATTAAAAGCACATAATTGTCATATAAGTGATTAGACATTCTATTGATATGTATGTATACTTATAAATAGTCCGCGACACATGATTGACCTCATCCACATCTTCTCATGTATCCTTGGGATAACAAGCTTCGGTAATGTTTTGTTACACTAGACTTGCCTTTGTTCTGAATCACATGATGTGGGTAAACGAGTGGAAACAGGGCATATTTTCTGATGAAAAGCGCTTTACGTTAGATGGCCCCAATTCGTACGCATCCTACTATCATAATCTGAGAATAGAAGAAAAGTTTCGTCCCGCCATCAACGAAGGTACGGGAGGGGGCCATTTTCTACAATCGACCAGTTGAACTCGTTTTTATTAGCCGACAAACGGCTAATAACTAAAGCTCTTCTCATCAACGCAAAAATTAAAATAATAGAATAGATGGATGGTCGGGTTTAGATATTTCAACACGGAAGAAAACATAAGGGTCAGCATTATAGACAACTTATGGGGATGGCTTACTAGGAGAGTCTATGAGTCTGGGCGTCCACTTGATAGCATGGCAACCTTAAAAACAACAATAATGGAATAAAATACCCACCGAAACTATACCCGAAATTTATAACTCATTCCCAAAAAAATATTTGCACAAATAAAAACGGTGGAACACTCATTATTAAATAAATCTTTAAAAACTTGAATTCAGTTGTTCTTTACAATAAAGTTAATTTCCCTACAAGGCTCCTGAAACTTTTGTATTAAAAACTTCTGAGGTCAATCAATCGTACCATTTTTTGCCAACTTTTCAGATTAAAAGTCGTGAAAAATGTACTTCGCACCAAATGTAGAGAACCATAGCATAATTTTATTAGGAATTTCCAATTTTTGGAAAGGAAATATTATAAAAATTCACAGAACTAATTTGTCGTAAGGATTCACAAAAATATGCAATTATAATACAAGTGATTGGACATTACGTTTCTGTATATGAATATTTCAAATTAAAATGCCGTCGTTACCAATGTGCTTACCTTTTCGTATACTCCGTCAGAGGCCCGTTCGTAGAGTGAAGTTTTTTCGCATCTATTGTTGTTGTTACAAATAGCTTAGGTAATCGTATTATGGCGTACGCTCCTATGATAATAAGGTGCTCCCGAATTCTTGTATGATATTGCTAACCTTATCTCTAAGTGAATTTAGGTCATTTGGTGTTAGTACAATTACCATGTTTATGTTTTAGTGGTCAAAGTTGGAACCCAGTAATCTATGAGTCAGTCATAATATTGTTTATCACCTCACACTCTGCTGGACCTGATGACAATATCCATCCTAAAGTAGTTTTCTGTCCTAATTCACCGCGTATTTGCTCTATATCGATGAGACTAGTATATACATATATCAGCATCTAGAATGATACATATTTCACCAGGGTTCAGATATACCGGGTCAGCTAATTGCAGATTTTGAATATGATTCCAGTTTGATCCTTTTTCTAATTTATGGGAAGAAAGGAGTCTGATTATGGTTTTAATTATATATGCTTCTACGTTATAGCGCTTTTTGGAATCAAAATGGGATGCAATATCAAGATTGGTCACATAATATGTGGGCTCTGTTTTGCTACTTCCAATTTCTGTGACTATTGAATTTATTGGCCTGCGTTTTATTGGTAATAATTGTTCAGCCTTTTCGGTTATAAAGGATGATTGCGAGCCTTGATCAAGTAAGGCTCGTAATGTCATACAACCGCGGTTAGTTGAACATGTATTTATTAAAACAGTCGCTAATAAAACAACTCTACTTGAGATGATTGAGTATATATATATATATATATTTTTCTGGCTAGACATTGGAAATTCACTGTTTGTGATTTGGTTTGCTACGTAAGATGACTGTACATTTTGGTAAGAATTTGATACAGTTGGAATTGGCTTTTTATTGCAAGGAGATGAATTATTGTTGTGTTCGAAATGTATTAAGATATTGTGGTGATTATTACAATTTCTGCAAACAAATTGATGAAAACAATCCTTGGTGTAATGTTTGGATGAATGCAATCAATTCAGCGATGATCCTGCTTAATGAACTCATACCTAGCCTTGGGACTCATTGCCTTAAATTAACTACATTCCTTTATTTTATGGTTTCCATTTTATCAAGCTCTGGATCTCATAAGAATCAACTTACACCACCTTTTACACCAAGCATTCCTTCTAATGTTCTAAATCGGCTTTCTAAATATTCGGTGAAAAATTCAATTTCGGTAATTCAGTTGCATTATCTCATGTGGCTTCCCCGTGAAATATTGTTGTTGGAACAATTTTGCAATTATATGGGATACCAGTTCTCTGGGTGTAGGAAAATTTATCGCCCGCAATTCACCGCCAGCAATTAATTGCTAGCAGTTTACCGCCGCGTCAGTTTAGCACGTATACAATTTATAGCCTACAATCGCTAGGATATTTTATCGCCTGGCCATACATATAATTTATATATAGTAAATAATAATATAATTTAATAAATAACTTGCCACTAAGGTTTGTCTGTACGTGTTCACCTTTTAGATGAACTAATTGGTATGTTGAAAACAGGAGGATTCAATCTGCGGAAATGGACAAGCAACAGCTCAGAGTTGTTAAACCATTTTCCTGCAGAGCAACGTGAATTCACAGAAACACTAACGATCAATGACCAGGAATCGGTAAAAACATTAGGAATCCGATGGCATCCTAAACTGGATAGTTTTTCCATTATAACCAAACCATGGACAGTTCATGCCAAGGTAACCAAACGAATCATTCTGTCTGACATCGCATTACTGTACGATCGTTTAGGCTGGTTGGCACCAGTGGTAATCACATCCAAGGTGTTCATGCACGCACTATGGATCACACGATGTGCATGGGACAACAAAGTGTCGGAAATGGTAGAACAACAGTGGACTAAATTTAAAAGTAAGTTAAAATATATAGAAAACCTACAAATCCCTATTCATCTAAGGCAAGCATCCAATTACACTATGTACTTGGCAGCTGCCTGAGAAGGCTTCGAGGTGGAGAGCTCATATTTTGCGCACGGAGGCTTCATATAAATTTCAAATACTTTTCGAAAATGGGACCAATCGGGTAACTCCTTCGTAGGGTTGCCATACCAAAATTTCGTGTTCTCCTATATATTTGGGCACTGCATGAGAACGCAACGTCTCGTAGAGAGCTACATTCTCCCACACAAATGAATGTATCCATGCACACTCATAGACACAGACACAGGGTGAAACTAGAGTACGGAATCGCGCGATCGAGTAAGATAACAGTTTAGATATTACTTATCTTTAATAAACCCAATACCACTTCCACCCATCTAGGTATTTATATTATCGACGGGCAACGCCGACGGGCTCCCCCTAGTATAATATAATAATCTAATATATTGTGCAGCGATTTTCTTTTGCTTTCCGTCACCTCTTCAATTTGATCACTCTAATATTCCGGTTAATAGAGGACAAAGTAGTATTTTAATGATTGATTCCTGTAAAGGGATATTCGCAGTATTGCCAGTCCAAATAGGAACATTTAACACAAATGAAACGATCTTTCCTATTCACCATAATCACATACGTATTACAAGATAACCTTACGATTTGATACCAAACGAATAAAAAAAAATTACCGTCCAATTAGAAAACAGTCTTAAAATTTAATATAAAGTCGATACCTACTATGTACACATAATTCATAAACATTGTGCCTAAAGTACTATTAACTGTCATCCTTCACGTCCCCAACCCACGATATAAAGATTAACTAGGTATGTCCCATGATTATATACATATACACATCTTTGGTTAAATCTTATACCAATTAGTTATCTGTCATATTTTAATTGCAAATAAACATACGAGTCAACACTCGCAAATTGTTTGTTATGTTCTTTTACCTATACCTACAAGTATGAATAACTTCCAGATATTTTTTAGTTAAATCTTCTCAAAGAATTTAACGTTTTGAGATGCATAAATGTGTGAGAAGGCGGGAAAAATTTCATTAAGTGAACTTTGGTTGTTCTCAGAAATTTATTGGAGATTTTCGTGCTCGTGACGATATAAATGTTTCGCACACTCCTTGAATAATCATCTAATTTGGAAGGCAGCTTGATATCATCCTTGTAAAGTTGTAACACCTAATTTGAATTCTTTTCTGGCCGCTCTTTACTTCTGTTATTTATGAGTGCCTTCAACCAAAGAATGTTCTGCACGCAACACTCTTGCCATGCCAAATTAAGAGCTGTTCTGGAGATTTTCTTCCATGCTGTTATTGCTTTTGCTGCCATCAGGTGTTTGTTTCAGAAAATTGGAAAATTTTTGAAATGGAATCACAATGAGTTTTTCAAGATTTTTATGCTTTCGGCTTGAAGATACGTTTTAATTTTTGTTTTAATATTTAGATACGAGACCGTTTTTTTTTTTAGCTATTTATGAATTATCTTTCTCAGTTATCCTGTAGAATAGATATGAGGTGGAATGCGAAGCTGCTCATTAGCAAAGACGTGCACTCAACAATTAAACTTTTCTAAGTATACATTGCGCGCCAAATAAATTTTGGCAGTATGTTGTTGGTTGAAAGTTGTGTCGCAATTTTTATTTTTTTTAATTGTCATTCCTTTTCTGTTAACAAAATATGCTTGAATTCAAAGTGGTATTGCAAAATAGGTACATATATATTATTATCTATCTGGCGATTGGAGTATCAAAAGTACATACTCGAAATAGTACATTGCGAGTGCTCTCTATAGACTACAATCTGACATTCCTTTTTCATTTTTAAATGAAAATCACGCAAGATTACAAACAACATTCTCAAATTAAAAAATACTTACCGTTAAATTAAGTCAACAGATAAAACTTCCATTTCCTTCTCGCTTACGCTTCAAAATTGTCTTTCATTTTTATAGCTCAAATGATGAAATGAAACTGTAAACAGTAATCTTATTATGTGATGAGTCGCTGGATGTACTCATTACTTTCATAAATATATATTTCCGAGACCTCAAACATTCCGTATAAATTCAATAACTCCATCATTCATTCATAAAGGTGCATTGTTCTAATCAGATGCATTGTTCTAATCTAGCATTCGGGGCAAGGACCTCAAATATTCCCTATAAACTATAAATTTTGCTCGCTCAATTGCTTTCATTCAAAAAATGCGCAAAAGACATTCGAGCCAATCATTGAAAATTGCAAAAGCAGGCGACTTACATTAACTTTGCAATCAATAATTGCACTCGC
This sequence comes from Dioctria linearis, assembly GCA_963930735.1. Lineage (NCBI taxonomy): Eukaryota > Metazoa > Arthropoda > Insecta > Diptera > Asilidae > Dioctria > Dioctria linearis. Next base: position 75,164,537 of record OZ005740.1, on the reverse strand, counting down.
ATTTTTCATTGACCCCGTCAAAAGTCATTTACATATATGAAGTACCGAAAAAGCTTGATCAGTACCCGGGACTTTTACACTTGAGGCGTATGCACTCCGCAACATTTCTATGTATGAATGATGCGCCAATGACTTTAACTGATATTCGGCAATCATGGGTAATTAAAATAATTGTTTTCAGCGGGTATTAGCGCTGAGATATCGATAATACAAAAAACAGTGAGGTTGATAGGTGGGACAGTTGTGCAGTTGTTGGTGAAGTAAAAGGTTCAAAAAGGGCAGATGTTGAGTAGCCACTCTCGTTTCTATTCAATTCGGAAAAAGACAAAAAAACCAGCCCAGCTACCCAACTTTAAGTACTTTAACCAGAAAGCTTCACCCAATACCTCATGGACAGTAAAACTGATGAAATAAAGGAAGCAATTGCAGAGATCGAAAGAAAATCCAGCGATTCTGATGAGGAGAAATCCGATTTCCAGGAATACTCGTATATAGGCTACAAACGACGGCTTCTTTTATTAAAAGAAAATAAAGGAAATTCAACTTAAGTGAGCTCTCGTACATTTTTTTCTTTTTATTAATACTAAATATATGATTTATTATCTTTTAAATAAATAACATACATATATAGAATATATAAAATACATAATATACATAATAACATCTCACGCTAAATTTAAAATTTTCTTTGATCCTATATCAATATGATATACACTTCTATATTTTTATGTGAAAATTACTCCTCTTATATCTAAACAATGTGAAAGTTATTTTTTTTCTTGTAATGCTTTTACGAAAACTTGGTTTTTTTGTTTTTTTGTTGGCTCGAAGATAAACAAATCCCGAGCAGGAATTTATCTTCCAACATATTTGAGGTACATGTACATGCTCACCGTATATAACAGTTTCTGAAAATTGAACATTTGTAAGTATATATACATATTACTATTATATTATAAACCAACGTATAAGTATCAAGGTAACAAGTGCGTTAATTCGAAAAAAAAGGTGAATCTATCAAAATAGTTGTAACTCAGTCAGGAAAACGAGCAGCTCCGGCTGCAAGTAGTGGCAGAATTGCCACTACTCGCTTCAATCGCGCTACTCGGCTTGTGCATTTAAACAGTTCTTCATATATGGTGCCACACCCGCTCTTAAACCAGCTGTGAAAGCTGTAAACCTTCAAATCTCGGTATCCTATGCACGAAATATGATCCCAGGGTTCGATGGAAAAACTGGAGATCTGCATCGTTTTATTGCATGCTGCGAGTTGTTGTTCTAACAAGCCAAATGTGCCGAGGATTGAAAAATTTTCTTCATGGTAGTAAAAATAAAGTTAATGAGCGCGGCCTACGATATCTTGAAATATGTAAAGAAAGTAATTAGTCCACAAATTCATGACCCAGTCTTGGCAAAAGTAAAGTAAATTAAATTGCAAGCTTGGCATACTTAGTGTCATTCACATTTATTCGCATTTTCAATTGATGGACAATAACCTTAGCTTCGCGAATTGTGACCCAGAAAACAAAAATTATTAATTAATTGCAAGCTTTACACTTTGAAATTACTCGATATCGCTCAAATCGGATATTGGGCAGAATTGATGATTGAAGAAAAAAGAAGAAGTGACTCTGAATGCGGGGGATTGTAACGGGAAAGATCGAAGAGTACGGTTTGGAAAAAAGCGAAGCGGCGAGTTAAAACGGCAGCTACGTACGGGTCGTGAATTTGTGTGGAAGTTCGGTATGTTGAAAAAAGTTTAATAAAGCGTCTGTCCAGAACAAGCGATATAAAATTTGGTGTATGTATATATAGATAGTATTAAATATTTGAAAAGATAAATGAGTAAAATGTGTTAGCAGTTCAATATAACAATAAAATGGAAAAAAAGTGTTAACCTCTTTTGTGTATTGTAATAACCTACAAGAAACTTCCTAACATTTGGCGCAGCCGGTATACACATGCAAGAAGAGGTACCAACATTGCAAACACCAGAAGGTAGAAGATTTGTTGCAAGAATCAGTGCACTATCCCTTGAAGACTGCACCGATCTAGACGAAGACGTTCCAAGAATCAGTGCACTATCCCTTGAAGACTGTACCGATCTAGACGAAGACGACGTTTTTCTACGCGAGGTAAAAAAACACCTTTTCGCACCAGCAGCACCGGGAGACTACATCTCCGATCAGGAAACAAATATCCACAGAAGGTAGAAACAACACGATCCAGTAGTATTGGGAGACTTCATCCCCCCCCCCCCCACTGAACAAAAATCTACAAGGAAAACGCAAGCAGCACCATCAAGTAGTACGGAGAGACTTCACGCTCTTACAGGAATTCATCATCAATCAACAGATATTGTAAATTCGCCTAGTAAGTCATTTGTTTCTGAAAACCTAACATTAGATTGTAATAATAAGCAGGCACTAATTAACAATAGAAATACTAGCAATAAGAAAAAATCTGAGGAAATGGCGCTAGATTACAATAAGGTTAATCAATTGATAAATTTAAATATACCCATGTTCACAGGGGAAATATGTAGCGACACATATAATGAGGTAGAAATATTTATAAAGTGTTGCGAAAAAGTTTACGAATGTTTAGCGGGTGATCCGGAAACTGAACTATTTTTAAAAGTAATTCCTACAAAATTAAGAGGTAGAGCTTTTTCGGTTCTATGTGGGGAAACATTTAGGACGTTTGGCGACCTCAAAAATCTCCTATTTGAAAAAATTCACGGAGAATAAGCCCTATCGACTTCTCGTAGATGAACTGCGATTAGTGCATCAAATTTCAAGTGAAACAGTGAGCTCGTACGGTTTAAGACTGTACCAAAGCTATCAAAGGTGTAAACAAAAGGCAGAAAAGGGTCCCAAAAACTGCGAGGCGCTTTTGTGTGACCTTGAGGAAATCGCAGTTAACACATTCTTTGGAGGTCTTTTGGACCCGAATTTACGTTTATACTTTTTACGTGAAAACGAAACCTCACTCAAAGAAATTTTAGATAAAGCCGGAAAAATTGAGGCCCGGGAAAAACAACTCTGTATACAAAAATATCATCCCATTTTATCAAATTTGAGCGAACAATATAGTCTTGCCACACCAAAATTGAATGATAGCACGCCATCCATTATTTTATACGAAAATTGTTCTAATTTCCAGCCAAATATTAACAGCACTTTATCACTAAATAATCCTTCTAATCAAGTTATCACTTCATCGGAAATAAAAGCTGAATCCACCAACAACAACTTCAATACAATCCCTTTCAGAAATAACAGCTCTAATGAAGTTTCTTTCAGAAATTCCAAAAATGAGCGGAACAATGGAATAAAATGTAACTTTCGCAATCGACTTGGTCATTCCTTCTCTCAGTGTCGTATAAGACAGAATTCACCTTTTTGCATTAATTGCCGAGATTACGGTCACACCGCCCAGAATTGTACACCCATAGCCAATTTTTCACAAGGTCATTCAACTTCGAACCAGATTCACGCATTTAATAAAAGTAACACACAGTTCAAACCATGGAAAAAATGCGATTTTTGTAAACGTGCGTCACATAATTTACAAGAATGTCGCGCTAAACAGGAATGGGAGCACAAAAACTCCAACCGTAACATTAAATCGGAAAACTAAGCTTGGGCCTCCGAAGACACCACGGACAAAGCCCAGGAAGCGAAATTCAACGGTGTGCCTCTCCAGTTAGTCCAAAACCTTTTATAAAAGTTCTCATTGATATAGCGAATAAGCCCGAAGTTGAACTGCTTATCGACACGGGTGCAGATATAAGTTTAATCAAAGAGTCAGTAATTAAACCAACCACGAAAATTGTTCTCACAAATCTGGAAATAAATTGTGCTTTTGGGAAAGATAAAACCTTGGGCAAGTGCGATGGTATAATTAAAACGCCATTGACTAAACCCTGTGAATTATATATCATTAAAGATGACCAAAATATACCAGGGGATGGCATTTTAGGTAATAATTTTCTTTCAAAATACTGTAATATTGAAGGTCCAAATAAACTCCTAAGATTCCCCCGATCGCATGTTAACACAAAGGAGTTTATACTACCTTTAAAAAAAACTAACTGCAATAATCCACTACCAACAAACTTCAAAAATTCAGTCACATCGCAGACTCCCTTAAAAACCACAACTGAGGTATCGTCAAGGGTAAAATCGGTTAAACATAACATAGTAAATAGAAATGATAAACCCAAAACTTTCACAAGAAAATCTGGTGTAGATCAACATAACCCCATCCTATATAGCTCCAATAGTACTTCTAAAGGTAGAAATGTAATTAAAAATACGAAAACAGTCGAACATAAAAAATTAGACAACCCGTTCTCAAACCCGCCTAATGGTGAAATATATCCGGAATTGGAGTGTAGAACGGCCGTGAATAAACAAAATACGGTGTCCAGTTTTAATATTGGAAAGGAATGTGAACAGGCTCCGAGAGAAATTCGCATTCCAGCACGCGCGGAGAAATTGGTTCAAGTGCCTTCTGAAGCAGTTGAAGATATGCTTTGCTTGTCCCAGGAAATTAAACCTGGCATTTTTCTTCCAAACTGTTTAGTTCGCCCCGTGAAGAATAAGGTTCTGATCAGTATCTTAAATGCAACAGAAGTTGATCATGAACTTGAATCAATTAACCTAAATTTAGTACCGTTAACACAATTCGAAATTAAAGAAGCCCGGAATATACTCGATGACAGCGTTACAAATAAATATTATAACAACACAAAAACGAGTGGCATAAATTTATTTAATATATCTAACAAATCGAATGAGACAAAAAGCTTTTTAGAAAATGAAGTTTCACATGATGATTTGAACATAGAGGAGAAAAATGCGTTACTTTCTATTTGTAAGCAGTACTCTGATATTTTTTATCTACCAGGTAATAAATTGACCCACACTAACGCTATTAAGCACACTATTCCCATTAAACCAGATCATCGTCCAATAAATGAAAAGATGTATCGACTGCCGGAAAAACAGAAGTTAATTATACAGGAGCAAGTTGAGGAAATGATAGAAAATGACATCATCGAACCTAGTAAAAGTCCGTGGAACTCGCCACTACTTGTCGTTCCAAAGAAGGACGGACCTCAAGGAGAAAAAAGGTGGCGAGTGGTGGTGGATTTCCGAAAACTAAATGCAATCAGCATAGGTGATGCTTTCCCACTACCAAGAATCGAAGACATTCTCGATCAGCTTGGCCATTCTCGTTATTGTACAACACTTGACTTAGCTAGCGGGTATCATCAGGTACTAGTAAGTGAAAAAGACCGGCCAAAAACAGCGTTTAGTACAAATTTGGGACATTACCAATTTAAACGAATGCCTTTCGGACTCTCTGGAGCTCCAGCGACTTTCCAGAGACTGATGAATTACATCCTAGCTGGGTTGCAAGGTTTTAAGTGTTTCGTGTATTTAGACGATATCGTTATATACGGGCGGAACCTAGAAGATCATAACGAAAAGTTAAGAGCAGTTTTTGACAAGTTGCGCGAATATAATTTAAAGCTCCAACCAAGTAAATGCCAATTCTTAAGAAAAGAGGTCGTATATCTCGGGCACATATGTACAGAGCTAGGGGTGTTTCCAGACTCATCCAAAACAAAGTGTGTCCAAAATTTCCCAATCCCTCGCACTGTTCGCCAAGTACAATCTTTCCTAGGCCTAGCAAATTACTACAGGAAGTTCATTCCTAATTTTTCAAAAATGGCTGAACCAATACAAAAACTTCTCCGAAAAGGCGTAAAATTCAAATGGACCGAGCAGTGCCAACATTGTTTTATATCTTTAAAACATTGTTTAATAAACCCACCACTTTTGAGATACCCAGCTTTTTCTGAACCTTTTATACTTACAACGGACGCTAGTGCAGAGGCACTGGGGGCCGTCTTATCGCAAGGGGATATAGGTGAGGACCAACCAATTGCGTATGCTAGTCGTTCACTTAATAAAGCAGAACGAAACTATTCAACTATTGAAAGAGAGTTGCTTGCAGTAGTTTGGGCTGCGCGAAATTTCCGTTGTTACTTATATGGACGGAAATTCACTGTATACACGGATCATAAACATCTTCTGGGAATCTTTAACACAAAAGACCCAACATCTCGGTTAGTTCGCTTTCACCACAAATGCCGACGGACTCAGTCGAATACCACAATCTGAAAACGCTAATGGAATATTGTTAGATAATGAAAAACAGGGAAGCAATGCACAATTAACTCAAGACCGCCTTGAATCGATTAATACTTCACAGAATACAAAAGTCAATAATGACCTCCTAGATAAGGGTGAAAGAACGAAAAATCAACTAGTAGTAATTGCTCAGGTACACCACTCTATGGACTCGGGCGGTAAGAATGATCTAGTTAAGTCATCAGCTTGCCATGTTGTAACCCGATCGCAATTGCTAAAGGATTTGGTTGAGATATCGAAACACAGTGATGAAGTAGGCCTAATTTTTCTCGAACTAGTTTAGACGAAGAGCACATAACTAGTAATTCTGAATCTGAAACTGAATCTTTTCCACTGGGACGAGATTCAAAGATTCAAACGCTAACTAACCCAGAAGATATTAAAACTGTTTTACATGGTTTTCATAACTCCGCACTCGGAGGTCACAAAGGCGTATACAAAACGTATAAACGCATTAGCAAACAATTCAAATGGAAAAATATGCTAAGAGATATTACGCAGCATGTAAAGAAATGTCTTAAATGCCAAAAAAATAAAACTGGGAAGCAAACGAAAATGCATATGATGATAAGTGATACAGCTCAAAAACCTTTTGAGGAGGTGTACCTTGACATTGTAGGACCTTTACCCACGTCGGAAAATGGGAACAAATATATTCTTACTTTTGTAGACGATTTGACCCGTCTATTCGACTGTTTTGCGATCCCCGATGCAGAAGCAATAACCGTTGCAAATAATTTCTACAAAAATATAATTCTCCGTTACCAAGTACCTAAAAAGGTTATTACAGATCAGGGCTCTAACGTGTGTAAATTACTAAGTGTTAAAAGGATACAAACAACAGCATATCACCCGCAATCAAATGGGGTTTTAGAGATGGCACATGGCCCCTTGCTCGACTATTTGCGCAGTTTCGTTGATGATCAACCTGAAAAATGGGATGAGTGGCTAGCAGAGGCTGCATACGTACATAACAACACTGTTCATACTGGACCGAAAATGACACCCATTGAAGCACTATACGGTTTCCGCAACCCACTCCCCACGAATCTAAAACAAGATCCAGAACCGATTTATAATTATGACGACTATGGTAATTACATCAAGTACAAAATGCAAAAGATACACAAAAAGGTTCGCGAAAATCTAATACGAAGTAAGGAGATAACTAAAAAATATTATGACCGCAATACAAATATGATAACAATTCATGTCGGAGATCAAGTTCTTCTGCGAAATGCCCAAAAGAAACACAAAATATCGCCTATATGGACAGGGCCATGCACAATCAAGAAAATCGATAATGATATAAATTGCACTATCCAAATCGGTAAAAAATTGCGACGTGTTCACAATAATCGTCTCAAAACTTTTTAGAATTAGTTACATACGGTGTACGAACGTTTTTATTTTTCTCATTACAATTAGTTTTTTTTTAATCCAGGCTACTTTCAGGAATAATGCTGTTGGTAATTTTACTGCTTCTGCCAGTGATATTTTGTTTACGACCGGAGATCCAAGAAATAAGAAACGCTGGCATTTTATTCGAGCAAATTGGAAACGCTCTCGTGTACCAAAGCAAGTGGACCCTAATCACCCAAGTGAGATTTGCAAACGAAGTAGAAGTAGTAGGATTTATTGAGAAATGTAATAAAATTATAACAGAGATGTGTAAGGTTTTAAGAGCAGAAGGTGACCTAAATAATTCCTGTATTTCTTGGCATGAGCAAATCACGTGAATAGTTAAAAATATAATAGATAAGCTAGATAGCATAGAATTCTATTCAAGTAGGGTTAGAGGCAAAAGGGAAATACTCGATGGTATTGGTAGGCTATCAAAATTTTTATTCGGTACCATGGATGATCGGGATGCCAAGAATATTTACAGTCGTTTAGAGAACCTGGAAGTCCATGATAATGAAAACCTACATTTAATTGCCAAGCAAATAACAGTGGTAAAATCAAAGTTTAGCACAGTAGATACTATTCTACAGAACCTCACCCATCATCAATTAGATCTGGAACAGAGGTTAATGCATTTCTCGGAGAGATTAGGCGTGCACCTCCAATATGTTACGGCTGAAATTCACAAGGTTCACATACAAGCACATTTCAATGAAATAACCATTCTCATGTTATTAAAGCTCCAAGAAGTCTACTTCCACCTCGCAGAAGAGGATGCAATTTTTACAGCACTACACCAGAAAAAATTACATCCGGCAATTCTATCAGGGCAAGATCTTTCCAAAGCCTACCAAGAGATAATAAAAATAAATTACGGACACCCACTCCTAAACGATTTGACTTTATTGAGCCAAGTAATCAATTTGGACTATTTCCAAATTAATAACCAATTTCTTATTCGAATTCACATCCCACTCACAGAATCTACAACTTATAAAATAAATAAAGTTTACTTACTTCCGATACCGATTTCAAATACACAGTCTTACTTTCTGGATATCCACACAAATTACCTCTTTAATAATACTAAGCATCGCAACTATTTAGAATTCTCAGAGCAAGATTTTACAACTAAATGCGATTCGTACACATCAGCTAATTATACCAGCATATACATTTGCAAACAAATCCAACCTAAATTTATAGGCCAAGACAAGAATTATTGCTTAATAAACGTTTTTGATAACCCTTTCAGCGATCAGCCGTCTTGTTTGCATCGGATCACAGACCAAAGCAAAGATTTCTTTATCAAAATGGTACAAAAAAATATGTGGCTCTATAATTTTCAGCAGAGGACAAGTTTAGTGGTACGTTGTAAGGAAGCTAATTACCGTGAAACCTTACACGATCAAGGGATACTTACTCTGAGAGAAATGTGTTCGTATCAAATGGGCCTGTTTGAGATACGTTTTGAAAGAACATTTTAACAAGCTATTCCTGTTAGGGAACCAGACCAACCAAATATCCCGAAACTAAGACTTAGTGTAGATTCCCAGAAAATTCTTAATTTTCCTAAATTGGAAGTTATGAATGCAGACCTCGTTCAAAATAACGATTACTTAGACGCACTAAAGTCTGGCACAAAGGCAATAGACGACCTGGAAAAGGATATAAACTTAATCAAATTAACGAGAGATTCTAAACAACAGCGAATTCAAACCCATATCAATTCCACAATTAGTATTTTGTGCGTTTTCATTGTTCTTTTTCTGATTGTGGCAATAATTCGTAAAAGATTCCCTAAAATTACTAGAATTACAAAGCAAACCGAACCAGCGAAAGAATCCCCCCATAACGAATCGAAAAGCTCTGAAAACAAGACCACGAACTAAATGAAATAGTGGTACCAGTAACATCAGTTTCGGAAAACCCACCTAGCAGGTTTAGTAAATTAAGACGTTCATTTAAGGTTAAGATTTAGGAAAATATAAACAAAAACAAGAACAGAATACCATAATAAAGTTATTGATTATATATTAATATACTCTTCGGCCCTCTGCTCTTTATACTTATCCATTCTATCTGATATAATAAGGAATAATAATAGATAAGGCACATAAACAACATAAATCATGATGTATATTTCCATTTCAAAATTATTGTAGAAATCTATGAAGATTATAACTAATACATAATAACAAAAGTACATAAATAAATATGCGCATGCTTTCTGATGAATTTTATGTAACATTCCGTTGGGATTTTCTTTCATTTTTGTAACAACTTTATCCTTCTTTCGTAATTTAGTTGAGAAAGGTAAAGGCGGACATTAATAATGTAAGAAAAATAACTAAACTAGATTCCTTATTTCGAGTCGCATGGCCTTTTTTTTTATTATTGTAGACATGTAATTAAATTAGATTTAGTACCTACTGCTTAGTTTCTTTTCTTGGTAATATTATATAAAAGGTTATTGGTTGTTCTATAGTGAAATTAATTGGTTCTTATAGATGAAATTTATAAATTTAGTTTAAATTAATAATTTAATGAATAATGAAAAAGTGAAATTACAAAAATGTTTGCTAATTTCCTCTCATACAAAAAAAAAAAACAAAAACAATATCTAATACAAAAAAAAATAGGAAAGAAAAATGTTACCTACAGTAGGCATCATTTTTCTTTTCTACGGGGGTAAGGAATGTAAAGAAAGTAATTAGTCCACAAATTCATGACCCAGTCTTGGCAAAAGTAAAGTAAATTAAATTGCAAGCTTGGCATACTTAGTGTCATTCACATTTATTCGCATTTTCAATTGATGGACAATAACCTTAGCTTCGCGAATTGTGACCCAGAAAACAAAAATTATTAATTAATTGCAAGCTTTACACTTTGAAATTACTCGATATCTTTCAAATCGAATATTGGGCAGAATTGATGATTGAAGAAAAAAGAAGAAGTGTAGAAGTGTAGAAGAAGAGTACGGTTTGGAAAAAAGCGAAGCGGCGAGTTTAAAAGGCAGTTACGTACGGGTCGTGAATTTGTGTGGCAGTTCGGTGTGTTGAAAAAAGTTTAATAAAGCGTCTGTCTAGAGCAAGCGATATAAAATTTAGTGTATGTATATATAGATAGTATTAAATATTTGAAAAGATAAATGAGTAAAATTTGTTAGCAGTTCAATATAACAATAAAATGGAAAAAAAGTGTTAACCTCTTTTGTGTATTGTAATAACCTACAAGAAACTTCCTAACAAATGCAAAGATTTCCAAGATTGGGATGAATTGAAGAACGAGATGAACACTTAATTTCTAGATAAGAGACCGCGATTACCTATTCAAGGTGAAATGACGCGTCTCAAACATGGTCCTCATGAAGATTTGAACAATTTTGCGAAGAGATTCACAAAAAAGATGTCCGACTTATACTCAGCGACTAGTGAAGCTGTCGAATCGTATTTCCGAACTTACTTGCTCAGTGAAAATAAACAAATTGCTATACGCGTATTTGAGGTCGGACGTAGAAATGAACAGCTTAAGAGTATCTTGAAAGCTCGAGGTGAAAAAAATTTACAAAAGCTAATGACGTTTGCAGCAGAGCATTCATATAGAATAGAAGAAGCCCAGAAAACGACACTCCATTCAAGCCATTCTCCCTCTGGCTATCACTGTGGAAAAAAGGCCACATTAAGGAAACCGGCTTTAAAAGAAGACAGTTCCTACCTTCTTATCCAAACGTCAAAAGAGAGTAAATAGGTTAATCTGTAGGTATTGTTACAACCCAATCACAACCTAAATGAATGCCATACTCGTATATACCATGAGCAAATAAAGCGTTCTCAAGTTCAAAAACGCCAACCACTGTTTCCAGGACAGACTCAGGTTTTCAAAAACAAAACTCAAATAATGGACAACTACGAAATTTCAGACAAGTTAGGTGGTCGGAAAAAAGAGACCAGACCCAGAAAAACGTTTTTATGCTGGAGATATCGGATGGTGAACCTTCCCGCCAATTAACTACCAATGAAGAGTACCAAAATTGTAAGGATCCCCATAAAAAACTTTTTAAATTCACTGATCAGACCCAGCTACTTTTTTCTTCATAAAGGTGCAGAAATATGCCTGAAAAAAGCTCGATGATGCACTAATGAACGAGGAAAAACCTTTTTATTCTTCAGTTTCACTAGTTCAGTTTTAGTTTTATTGCTTCCTGCTTCTTTAACAATTACGTACTCTATTACTTTCTATAATTCACTAATATTATAACCTTCTGCGTGCCGGTCAACTGTACTCTCGACTGTCGCCTCTCCTTCATTTTCTCTTATTCTTTTCCTAGGTTGCTTTGGCTTCTGTCGTACTCGGCAGTCGGTTTCCGGTTAAAAATGTTCATAATGTGCGTTCGGATACTAAGATCCCACATGTATGCATGTATACAGTTATGATAGTCCTTCAGAGTTGCATGCATAAAACTTTGAACTAGAAAGCAAGATAAAACAACTTATTGCTTCAGAAAATTACCTATCTTTGCAAAAATATGTTACTGATGATGGTAGCTTACCTACCAGAAACGAGTTTTAAGTAGGTATGTTAAAAGTGATTTTGTAAAACAATGAGTTGTTTTATCTTGTTTTCGAGTCCGAAGTTTACTAAATTCGATTGACAATGATCGAAAAATAGTTTTAACTTACATTCATATAGGTGAGAATATTTAATTAAAAAATTTCACTATACTGCCTCAAAGGTAATCATTGCAGCGATAAAAAATTAATTAAAACTTGTGAAAATCTGAATAATAATTAAATTTTATAATGAAGGTTTCATTGTCGTTACTACCGAATGCAAAAATAAAACAGTTTAAGGTATAATTTTAGGATTAGGTAGAAGGATTTTTTTTTAAATAAAAATAAAATTTAAAATCGTATAAATTATGGACCTCTTATAGTGGGCTGACTCTTAAGAAAAATAAAAAGAAAACTTTATTTTGTATGATTTTTTTGTAATGGGAGTTACATTACTCTCAATAAATGAAGTTCATAAAACTGATACGTGATATCCTTCTTGGAATGAAAAGGTATTTCGAAAAATCATCCAAAGGAGCATTCATAAGAATGGATACGGATTTACACATGAAATAATTTGGGATGAATTTATTTTATCTGATTACTTTGAATGTGATGTTATTTCTCCATGATTTGATAAGAAATGATATGGGTGCTTCCTGCCAAGGAAGTACTAAGTAGATAAATATTCGAACGAACTTCTCTTCTTTGTGACCAATATCAATTACGGCTCGTTTAGACGGTGTAGTTTTTGCGTCTTCTTAGGGTGGCGTTCACGTTCACTGAAAATTATTTGGACTCGTAATTTTTTAGTAAATATCTTGCGCATTTTGAAATATATGTTTATTAACATAAAATAATAGCATTCAAAACTCAAGTTATAAAAATATTATTTCAATTTTAGACATGAATACGAGTTCTAGCACTGAAGAAGATATGGAAATGGCTTTGAGATTAGAAAATGCCGGCCTTGCTTTAAATGCTTACTCAAGCAGCGATAGTGTTGATAATTTAATTGTTACGGGCTTACTAAGCGCTGTATCTGGCCTTCTCCAACTTGCAGGAACAAAAAGGAAAAGAAAATGTTGGGTACAACTGTGGAAAAAGCGTAGAAATATCAGTGGCTCATTTCAATTTTTAACTCGCGAATTAAGAGCAGAGGATGCAGTTGCTTACTGAAATTACTTGCGCATGAATGAAGATACTTTCAAAAAGCTACTATCAAGTGTTGAAAAGGATTTAAAGCATCAAAAATAAAATAATGAGGGATTCCGTTGAACCTGCAGAGCGTTTGGCAATTACTCTTAGATTTCTGGCAACTGGGGAATCTTACCAAAGTATGCAGTTTCAAACTAGGTTATCAATAGCCTTTTTGAGCATTAACATCCCAATAATTTGTGAAATATTGTGGCAAAACTTAAAGGAAAATTATATGAAGGTAATTTAAGAAAAAAGTAAATAAGTTTTGTTGGTCAAATATTCCAGCTAGAGACAATTGTAATATCCTTTTTTTTTCTTTTTCTTTTTTGTGGTGGCTCCTCGGAATGAAATTCAGCAACTTCTTCGATATCTCTGTCCTTTTCCATACATTTTTCTGAGTATAAAGGTGAGTGGATATGAGCAGCTGCGCTTCCAAATTCGGACTCAGAAGCAAATGGCCGAATTACTTGAACCGATAAAATCTGGACCGCTTTTGTTTGTGTTGAACCGTCAGGTAAAATTCGCTGCTCTCTTTCATGTGAGACGGCATTTTTACCTAGACTTGGTGCACTTTCAACATGCGAGCTGTGAGAACTTGCACTTTGGAGCTTTCAATTGTCTTCTATCCCTTTTTCAAGTGGATTGAATCGCCCATATCTTGTTGTTGTGAATGACTGCGTCCTAATTAGTTCAAGTTGAGATACAACAAAATTGCTGACCCAATCATCTTTCCGCTCGTTTCTGTTCTTTTTCTCTTAAGTAGCTCCTCAGCACATTGCAGTGTGGCCCGCATATCCATTTTGCTGCATCGTTTGGCCTGCAAATAGAAATTTTAAAATATCAATTTTCTTTAATTGTTCAGATAATTTGCACATATCTTTCCAGTTTCCCCCATTGCTTGGGTGCTTTGGATGGAAAGCACGTATCATTCAGTTCGCTTCAAAATGATGGTGCATTTTATCACAATTTTAAAGGAACAGACAGTATTATTTTATTGGCATTATGCGATGGAAGTTGTAAGTTTACTTAAGTTGATATTGGATGCAACGGTCGCACTAACGATGCTGGTGTTTTACATCAAAGTAAGATAAAACGTGTAATCGATAACGGCGAACAATATTTTCCAGCTGAGAAAGTAATCGGGAACAATCGGCTGCTGCCATATGTAATTATTGGAGATGACGCTTTTCTCCTGCAAAAACATATAAAAGCAAAGAAGAAGCAAAGCAAATATTTAATACTCGAATTAGCTGTGCGAGACAAAATATAGAGCGTGCTTTTGGTCTCCTATCTAACAGATTTCGTGTTTTACAAAATTCAATGAATTTGCGAGCTCATAATGTGGAAAGTGTTACAAAAGCATTCTGTGTTTTGCATAATTTTTTGACAACCCATAATTCAAGAGATTACCTTAAAAAAGATAATAGCAAGGAACATAGTGTAACTGGAGATGAGCAAAATCAGCAAGAACCTCAAGAGCAAGCCACCTCTTCTAGATGCTTTGCAGAAACAATTGGGACACAATTTGGGGAATACTTTCACAATGAAGGAAAAATTCAGTGGGATATCAAGTGAATGTACTTTAAATTTTAACTTATACAATAAGCGTACATATCAAACCGGTCAACTCGTGCTCCTAGTTAGTTAGCTTTCTAAGCAATTTTTGGATTTAATCATTAAGAACCAATTGTAAAATTAACACCCGATGCACCTAACATTGTTACAGCGAAAGTTGGGGTCTATAACAAATATTTAAATTTCAACAATTTTTAACATTTCTCAACTTACCCTCGGGGAGAAGCAAACGAAGTGCTCGGCTAGTTCCCGCCAATTTCGTCTCTTCTGGAACTTCAGCAACGTCATCAGGATCTATAAAAAGCTGTAAGAAATATATGTATTTAACAGTTATATCTAATTGAATTAAAAATAAAATAAAAAAAGGAACTGGTTTTATAAAGAAAATACGTAAGCATACCGTGTCTATATTTGTAGTAGATTCCTTTGTGTACAATGAATCTTCAGAAAATCCATCTGGGAAAAACACCACAATTTTGGTAAATACATGTCCTCGATTCCTGCACCACTCTTTATAGATGCAGCCATTAACCTCATCTCTTTCGCATACTGTCCACGCAATACTTGGATTTTATTGCGTATACCACATACGAAACCGTAATTGCACTATTATTTTTTTGTAGCTCACTACCAAATTACTTCAAGGGATTTTTCTCTCTTATCTCCTTTTATGTGGTCTTTGTGTTTAGTGTTATACAAGTTTTCAAAGTCTTGATAACACAACAACAGTTTTTCTGCTAATTGGCGGTCCCACCTAACGCTCATTATATTTTTTTCACGCAATACTTAAAAAAAAATCTCAATTTAAAAACAAGAAATTCAAACAGTACTTTCACTGTCAATAGTCTAAGCTTTCACAAATTAAAATCCCGAATTAAAATCACGAAACATAACAAACACACATAACATTTTCACAACAATGGTCTACACTTCAATAAATGAACATCCCGAATTAGCAATTGCACACAATATTTTTCAACGACAATGGGTCATTAAATGATCAGCTGATGTTAAAAAAATTTCCTGAACTCCCCCCAAGGCAAAAACAAGTGAAAGAGGAATTGCTGAAACTAACAATTTTTCTGAACTCCCCCGTATGCATAAGAAAACAAGAGAAAGAGAAATTGATAAAACTTCATGTTCGTGCGCGCTGCTCAGTCACTGTTCTTTGCGCGACCTCCACCATATCCGCACATCTCCCTCTCCCAACATTTTCGTGCGCGGCGCGAAAAAACTACACCGTCTAAACTTCCTCTTAAGCCTCGTCTCCACCTATACAAATCGTGCCAACTTGTTCGGCATCATTTTGTATACTTGTTGGGAGCACACATGTTAGCTTAAACTTACAAGTGTTTCCATTTAAATGAATTCTCCCGAACTTGTTGGCTTAACTTCTTACATTCTACTAGTTTAGCCAACACAACAAATGAACAAATCCTCCCAACAAATTCTGCTAGTTTTCATGAATTTTCATATAGCGTTTCCACTTAGACAGAATGTTGGCAACTTGTTTCAAAACTGGTCGGGTAAGAAAACTTGTATAAGTGTAAACGAGGCTTTAAAATAATTTTGTTTGAAAACTAATGGAATGGACTAAGTGTTTAAGACTGCGGAACATTAATAGTCACTCTGAGTATTTGATTAGATTCTTTCATTCCTGGTAACAACATGGGACTATTCTATAGAACCAGAATGTGCTTTTTCCTTTGTTACTACAATTAGTATATACAGTATACATTCAAAACTTCCACTGTTACGATATAACTGCAAATATTACCGTCACATGACAACTAAGCAAGAGTAATCAATATATGAGCAAAATTCAATTTGTAGCTAACAACGATCCAAACGATCTGGATTGCCTGTACTGTTAAATTATGAACGTAGACAAAAATTTTTAAAAGTTGTATGCAATATTTGCAGCATACCAAATACCTTTAATGGCCTATAAAATTCTGCAAAATCTATAATAAACTGTCATAGGTAATATGAAGTCATATTCATAGGTTTATAGATACAGAAAATTAGACAACTACCAAAAGCTAATGTATTACGTTTTTCATTTCATCTCTAATTGTGTAACAGTTACTAAGGCATTAACCAACGTACAAAACGTGTACATTAACCAACGTAAAAAATATGAATACAAATGTATTGAACCGCACTGACCTAATTAGGTAACATTCTCTGTACTTTTGTAAATTACCTGATGAGAGACAGCCCATTTCAGGTAGGTTGTTAAATAATCCTTCGGTGGAACCTGCCACTTAATTAATTTTGGTATTATCCTTCCAATGATATTCAGTTAAACAGAGAAGAGGGCGCAAGAACTGCTTTAGGCTTAGACTCTGTAATCAGGTTAAAACACGGGCATACATTTTTTGCTATTTCGTTTCAGCTTGTAATATATGTGCCGAATTATTATTGCTATGGGCATTAAGCTTGTCATATAGCAATAAGTATAGATTTGTCTCAAAGTCAACGAAATCCCTCACGTTAATATTTAGCAGCCAAATTATGTAAACTTCAGTTTTCCACCACCTCCACCATAACATCGCCGCGCTCTTTAAAGGAATTGTGGGCAAAACGTATTGTATTGTATAATATTATATTAGTTTTGTCGATGGAGTTAATTGTGGCTAAATCTTATACTATATAACGAGCAAAATTGATAAATCGATGGTCAATCAGCAAACATGTCATTATAAAACAAAAGATCATAAATAGAATAGTCAGAAGGAGAAATCTAAGAAGATACACAATAATTTACAATTAATCGTTCAGAAGATTTCACTAACAAATAAATAATTGAAAGAAAGTTTTTTTTCTGTTTATTGCTGTCTTCAAACTAGTGTAGAAATTGACATTTATATTAACTATTTGATATTATTTAGTTTTCTATTGAATAACATACATTATTTACAATACATTTTATAATTATTTCCTTACGGAGGTCACACCAATTGCCCATATAAATAGTTTTGTTAAAAAGTAAGTGTAATTATATGGTGGCAAGATTTGCTCCAAGATGACCTCCAGCATTGAATTTCTATGGTAGGCGATTAGAGGTAACCATACTGATAAGACCTCTCTGATCAGTGGATCGCAAAGTTCAATCATTTTCTGCACTTAATATGCATTTTTGCAGCATACAAAATATCTTTAATGGCCTATCTATAATAAACTGTCATATAGGTAATATGAAATAATTTTATAAAAATATATAGAACAGTTTTCAATAAAAACATAACAATAATAGAAAGAAAACTTAATTTCAAACCAGTATTTCTTTTGGCGTATTAATTTAATTATTTAAAAAATAAAAATGAATAGGTTGTCCGTGTAAAGAAGTGAGGGAGTATATGAGTGGTATATGATCCACTTTTATTTCCTATTAAAATGGATTGAAAATGGTTTAAGAATTTCAAACATTCCCATTGCCTGACAATTACAATGACTTCTGATTTGTAGATCAAGAAGTCAACGATTTCATAAACTAAAGGTAAGCAATGTTCTTTTGTAATAGTAATAATATATCCTTTTTTCAACGGTATGCCCCTAAATGTTACAGAGTCAGTTTTTTTAAGTCAAATCATCCGTATTTAAGTTTATATAAGGAAAATAAAATTCGTTTTGCAAACTGTCCGTTTCTAGAGCGTTATACATATAAGTATTCTCAGTAAAAAAAACTTATTAGACACCATACAACTTGAAAATCTTAATGATGCTTTAATCGATAATGTTAATGGAATATTATCTCTCGATGTAAGGCTTTGGGCGTAGGGCTTGTGAATTCGATGTTCCGCCTCAAATTTGAAACACCCCCTGTATTTGATTTGGGCCCAATTTTTTTATAGCATTAGGATAATGAACAATATTGCGAAACTTTGGCTTTAGGTGTTTTTTGAACAAATCTGAATATAATTGATTATGAGGCTTTATAACCGATCTGAGCTGATCTAAAAATTTTTCGTCGAAAGCTGGTAACAATAATAAGTCAATCGATCTAACTAGAACTATTAAAAATTTATAAACCTCATCATTTTCATGAATCAGGTCCCCAATCATAATGGTTACTACATTAATAGAAGTTTTCATTTGTCTGGTACTCACGACATTTTGAATGTGCGACTTTTCAACGTTACTTACCTCAGTGTCACCATAAGAAAACATTTGTTTCCTATAGTTCAGAGTGTCTAAGTGAATACCTTTTTCTCATGTACGAAGTAATGCAACACTTTTAATAAATCAAATTTGCATACACCAAGATACATATATATCATGCATTATATCACATGCTGTATTATCAGTAGGACGAAAAAGAGGTATTGTGTTAAAGATAGCGTTCTCTTTGATACCCGTTATGCTACTATTATCAATTAATAAGTCTTCGTGATAATTAACTTTATTCCTTACAAAATTAGGAATTTCAGGGCAATCTGTCTAAGTTTGGATTTTATTTCGTTTACATATTCTACTAAAAAAAAATTGCAGAAAATGATTTCACATCCAGCATCAAGTCCTAGATTGTCACTGTAAATTTGGCCTAGTAAAAAATACACGTGAAAAACACCATTTTCTGTTTTTATTTCTATACCATCTCGTTGTAGTTTGTTAATAATATCATCTAAGCGTGTTAAGCAGTGTCGTCGACTTGGGGAGAGGGGAAGCAATCATTTCATAATTGTATAAAAGCGTTAAATAACCATGCGCTCAAATGTTATTGCAGCGGTTGTAATAAATTATCTATACCCCTCTCCAAATGAGATTTCCAAGCTACCCCAAGAGCAATAATCAAGCTCGTAAAAGTGATAGAGTTAACTTAACCGCTGTACAGGAGGATACAATGGATCAGATCTGGTCGCTGTGTCCGTCGGGTCTTAGTGGACTAGACTTCCCTTCCAAGTAACAATTTTTCCAATTTTTGGTGACTGAAGGTGATGGGTAGTTTTATAAGGGGTATACTATAATAGTTACTCGGTTATATAAGAATATGAGTGGTTGTATAAGAGTTGTACAATATTAACAATTGGTGACGTAGTTATATTAGAGTTTTTTAAGGTTTCTAATAGTTATCGTGGAAGTACGTTGCTAAAGGTTTTATAAATTGGTGATGGGAATGTTTCACCGGTCTATATAACTTACAGTAACCATTACCAGAAGATATATAAGAAAGTTTCATAATTGTTTTCATCACCACGTTATATAACTAATTGGTAATAAGTGTTTATTGCTGTATGCGCGGTTACCTTTATATAACCCGACAACATTCAGTAATTTCAGTGACTTTAATAAAAATTGGGGACTTTCAGTAATTCTTATACCCACTATAAAATATCGTAACAATTCTTGGTGTCCCTTTAGTAACTACGGTCATCATTATATAAACAAAAGACTTTTAGTGTCCCATAAAGCCATTATAAAACTGTTTTCATTTATTTATGGCGTTTTAGTAATGAAGGTGACTGTTTTAAAAATCGAAAACTTTTAGTAACATGAATGACTGTTTTGCGTTACTATAAGATATATAACATGGTAGTTTCATTAGTTTATATGATATTTATAGAAGTTTTAAAAGGGTCATTCAGCTTATATAATACAGCCAGAGTTTATATAAAAGTAGAAGTTTTGTAATGGTAATTTGTTCATTAAAGCATAAGCAGTCATATTTTCATCTGTGCATTGCATATAAAAAAGAAAATGTTGGTTAAGCTAATTTTTTAAATTGCTGATATATGGCTTCCATTTGAATTTTATATGAAGAAAATACATGATTTTAGGTAAATAACATTTCTAAATTATGTAATGACTTTTATGAATTGTCATCGCCTAAGTGAAAATTTAAAATATTGTCATATTTAATTAAAATTATTAAATATTGTTAATTTTTGGATCGGTCTGTATTTTTTAGATGTATATCTATAATGGTATTCACAAAAATTTTAATTGGGACAAAATTTGACCACGTAAAGTCCGAGAAAATTCCAAGCATTGTGGAAACGTTACCAGCAACACTATAAACAAAGTTTATAATGGTAACCGAAACATTACTGCGAACACTGCTATGACCAAAATAAATTAATCGAGGGCACCCTGGGTTATATAAGAAGTTATATGAAGGTTACCAGAATATTTTTATTACTCACTTTATAAAATTTTTATTTATACAACGTTACCTAAATCAAGTCACGTTAACCTTTATATAATTCTTTATTAAAGCTCCATAGGATGCTTATAGTGGTTACAAAGAGGTTTCGAGTACTAGTCTACATAACCCAAGTTATATAGTTTTGTAATGGAAACCTTACGGCGACTACAATATAAAAAAAAAATTGTTCGTCTATAATTTCTCATTTGCTTATTTGGATCCGACTGTACGATTTTGGGAACACCACGAGATCCGGAGCAACCTCCGATTTTTTTCAAACTTTGCTCATTCGTTCTTATTTACACACCAATCAAAGAGGCAGTGGTAGGTATGTATATCACTTGCCAGTAGCTTCTCTTTAGAATCGGTCAGTTTTTTGGCAGCGTCCATAACGGTGAATTTACAGTGGTTTTTAGTGAAAATTAATCTTGCTTTCAAACGGCGTAAGGTTATAGCTGAAGTATTTCAAAGTTAAAGACAGTGTAAATTGTTAAAGACAAATACGTTAAGCAGTGTTTCTTTTCTTTTTCCACCATCACCTTTACAGGACTCTAAAACTCAGCTACAGCCATCTTATTCTTTTCTTTTTTCTGTTTTTTGCTGTGCTCAGGTGGAGCCAGGTTGATATACATTAAATTTTTATTCAGTTGATGCCTTATTTTTTATTGATATAAGTAGCTAAACCGTGTGTACCTTTTGAGTGGTGTGCGTAAATCGGCGTCCTGTTTATAACGGGTGCTGATATTATGCAAGGTTAGGGCAAATCATGGAAAATATCACAGCTATGGACACGGGAGATCCTGGGGGGCAGGACCCAGCCAATGTCCAGAGCTCAACTCACTGAAATTCCCTCTCCAAAGCCTCAATCAATTAATCAGGCATTAAACATCCCGAAGCATACTAATTTAGTCTGCAATACTAAAGCAGCATTGAAAGACTTCTCCGGAAGCAGGAAAAATATTCCTCATCCAGATGCTCCTGACGGTAAACGGAGTAGGATGCAAAACCCTGCACAAACGCTGACAAAAGCCGCGAATACACCTCTACCAACCACTCTCTCTGACAACACCACTCTCACTTCTAATCCAGAGATCTTACTTTATACGACTAAAGACAAGGGCCCTTACTGGGTCTTGGTTGCAAGGGTTGAAGAAAATGCTAACTTGGAAGAAAATAGAGTTAGGTTAAGTGACATAGCTGTTGGCATTATTCTGTCAAAAGCTGGTTTCATGTTCACTAAAATCGAACAGCAGTCTTTTAGCTCGATCAAAGTATATTTTTCTAGTGGCACAGCTGCAAATAACTTGCTAACAAAAGGGCTTCTGTCGGCAGGCTTGAAATGCTTCATCCCGCTTACCCATTTACGAAAGCAGGGTATTGTTAAGAACGTACCCACTGATCTAACAGAAGAGGAAATTCTTCAATATATACAATCGCCTATCAAAGTATCACATGCATTCCGCTTCACCAAAAGAATTGATGACAACAAGTTTATTCCTACTCCTGTTGTGAAACTCATGTTCATGAGCTTCGAAATACCTAAGGAGGTAGCGATTGCTGGAGCATTTCGTTCTGTGGAATATTTCACCCCCCGGCCTAGACTATGTTTGAGATGTTTCAGACATGGTCATGGCAGTCTGCATTGCAAGGCAAAAAGATTTTATTGTGACAACTGTTGTAACGAAGACTGTGTTCAAAGGTCTTGTAAAAACCCGGCCTACTGCAATAACTGCAAGGGAAATCATAGGCCTACTGACCCTCTATGCCCGGCAAAGCAAGTGGAACAGAAAATCTTAAAGATAATGACCATTAGCAGTGCGAAAAGACGCTCTGCTAGAAACATGGTAGTGGCGAACCAAGGAAATCAAATACCTATAAGTGAGAATAGAATCAGAATCATTAACAGTGCATCTACCCCTGACAAGCCACCCAACCTCAACACACAGTTATAAACTATTTTATTGGTGACCTTTCAAACTCCCCATGAAGATACTACATTTCAACATTCAGAGCTTCAATGCAAATAAATCTTACCTCGAACTTTTCCTCAACTCAGATGCATATGACATTATTCTTTTAAATGAAACCTGGGTCAAGGCCAGTCTATTCGTATCCCTAAGAGGCTATAACCTAGTTAGAAATGATAGAGCCGACGGTTATGGAGGCTCTCTGATTGCCAACAAGTCACGATTTAGCTATAAACGCATTCCTTTTGACTCGGGCATGGACACTGTTGTGATTCAGATCACGGACCCCGGTTCCAGCTTAGTTGTAGCCACGGCTTAAAGGGACCTCACCTCAAGAATGCTGCCCTGACCTGTGGTCTGTCCATTATCTTTGATACTTCTCCCACCTTTTTTCAGCGGCATCCTCCATCAGCGCTGGATCCACACTCGACTTGGTAATATCATCTATCCCGCCCACCCAAATCGCGTCTAGGGTAATCCAAGAGCAAGTTGGAGGCTCGCACCACTTTCCAGTTGCGATTACATTATTGAACTCATCTCAACCTAGCCCGGGACACCCTCGGAGCTTCCTAAACAAGACTCGAGCATTAGAAGATTTGAAGAAGCTCGGCAGGTCTGACTCCATTGCTGATGACATCACACAAATTATTGAGAAACACACTTTTACACTACCTCAGAGCAAATTCTCACCAAAGTCATGGTGGAATCCAAAATTCAACATCTCTATGAAATCAAAAGGGCTGCTTTCTCTGAGAATATTAGGAGCTCATCGGCTGCATCACTCAAGAAATACCTAGCTATCTCCAGGCTCCTGAAGGGATCTATTCGTAAAGCTAAAGCCTCACATACCACTCAGTTTGTAGAAGACCTGGAGCAGCTGGACTCTAGAAATTTCTTCAAAATCTTTCGAAATCTGTCTACCAAATTCCCGGGCTCTGATGCCTATCAGAAATGGGATGACTCCAAATCCCTCGAGTTTCTTCAATCTCTCATCAGGCCGTCCTCCTCTGGTGAATGCACTCAGGTCCTCCAACAATAGGTTAGCCTCAGAGTCTCTTAGCCGTCTCACCTTGAACGAACTTCTGGATGTCCTGAGAAGAAAGTCCAACTTTTCAGCGCCAGGCTTAGATGGCATACCCTTCTTTGCCTTCAAGAACCTCAATGAGACAGCCCTCTCCTCCTTACTGGACTCATTAAATGCTCTATGGCTTTCAAACACAATCCCACCTCATCTAAGGGAAATCAAAGTGGGCCCTATTTCAAAGAAAAACAAAGCCGGAAATGCCCTTGATACCTAAAGACCGATTGCACTGATATCTACCTCCATCAAGTGCATCAACAGTATTGTGTCTGACAGACTAAACAAGCACCTAAGGGAAAAGAAACTTCACCTGAAACTCTCATTCGCCTATACAAAGGGAAAGTCTGTGAATCAGTGTATCAACACAGTTCTTGACCTGACCTCCATCAACTGTCACAAAAAACTCAAGACAATCATACCTTCTGTTGATATATACTCGGCGTATGAGTCAGTCTGTCTGAACACACTCGAAAATTCGCTCATATCTCTTGAGATTCAATGCAATCTCACTGACTGGATTTTGAACTTCCTGTCTTGCAGGACGCTCACGCAAGTTCGGTCAGTGTGCGGTCATACAGTGGGCTTCCACAGGGAAGCGCGCTTAGCCCCCCTCTGTTCAACATCTGCACTAGAAAGCTTCACGGCATCGCTAGCGAAGATGTTAGTATAGTCCAGTTCGCTGATGACTTTCTTCTGATTTCATATGGTAAAACCTTTGGCGATGCCCCGGCAGCACTAGGAGCAGCACTACAAAATTTCTCGGAGGCGCCATCCCGCATCAACCTTCAAATAAACAGGGACAAGCTAGCGATGATGTCAGTCCGCTGCAACAAGCTCTCCTCGCTCTCACTAAATTTTCTAGGCTCACAAACCCCAGCTCAAAAACACCTAAAGTTTCTAGGCAGACATTTTTCGTCAAACCTGTCTCTCGGTCGCACCCCATCCACCCAAAGACAGCACTAAAGACTTTTCGGTCTGCAATCAGACCGAAAATTGAGTTTTCCAGTACTACAATGGCGTGTCATCCCAAAGTCCATGAAAACAAGTTAAGAACTCTCACAGACTATTGTCTAAGGGCTTCTCTTGGAGTCCCACCCACCACTCCTATTCACATCCTATATGAGCTACCACCCAAGTACAGAACCCAACAAATGGTTGCGAAGGAATTCGGAAAGCTGACAGGTGACATCTCAGTGGAGGACACCAGAGTGCTAGACAGCAGACGATCACCTTATGCTCTCATAGCCAATGCTTTTCAAAATATCTTCTCTCGAATTGGCCGGTGTACGCTGACCCCTCCTCCTACTAATCTCTCAGTAGATCACGGCAGACTTGCAAGGGCAGGCAAGACCAAGTCCTCCATAACAGATGAAGAACTCTCTCAAATATACCTGGATGCTGTCAATGCTCACAATGCTCACTATTCCAACAACTGTACGCCACTGACGCTTCGTTAAACCCACCGGATACAGGTGTGTGTGCGGTTGAATTCCCATCTCTAAACTCTGTCACAAAAAGATATAATGAGCTGAGATCCTCCACGTCAGGTAAGCTACTTGCCATCAAACTGGCAGCTGAACTGGGAGCTGCAAACCCTCGAACAAAATCTCTCATTATCACTGACGCAAAAGCTGCGTGCCTAGCCCTAACCAAAGAGAGATCAAACTACTATGTGAGTTCAATTTTCAACTGTATAGTTCAAAACCACTCCTGTGCTTTTCGTATCCTCTGGCTGCCGGGTGACGGGGATTTAGCCCTAAATGAGCTGGCGGACAGAAATGCCAAGCAAGCTGCAGTGTCAGGTTAGATCTCAGAGACTTCACTATCCCTGGAGGATGCCATACTAACGATAAACGGTCTCATACATAAGGACTGGGATGAAGAATTCGCCCGCATGTCCACCTCATCTGGCGCCTTACCCCGAACCCCTCCCCCCCCTGGTTCGATTGGGATTTCTCTACTAAGGAAACCAGGTTCTATGCTGGCCATAGGTACGACGCCAAGCTCTTTCAGACTATAAGCAAATCTGACCTAGTCAACTGCCCATGGGGTCAAGCCAGTGCGAAAGAGCCTCATTTTGCGTGACGAGCCCGCAGCTCTGGATCAAAATCAATAGTTGAAGAAGAAGAAGAAGGTATGTATGTACTAACCTTCCGAACATTCGGGTTACCAGCATTGCGTTTTTTTATTCATTACGAATATTCAATTGATGTCAATTGATAGTATTTTTCAATTGCATCCCTTAAGGCTGAAACACAATACGAGGCAGTGCAGAGCACCGCACTGCATTGAAATGTAGAGCTCATGTAATACCATGTAGCAATTCACATACACGGCATCATTTAGTTTAATTTCTAAAACACTGCACACTGCATCAGTTGACATTTGTTAAATACTACAGAATGGAGGAAGTGTTCAATTTGAAATTGATTAGTTAATTTTAAAATGATATTAGAAGAAAAATGGGTAGAGTTTTTCTCAAAAGAATGAAACCACAATGCAATAACTTTGTATATGAAATCTTGAGAAAATGATTGTCAAAGCACTGCGCTGCTTTCAATGTGCTTTGCAGTGCAGCACACTGCTCCAACACTGCACAGAGATGTGTAACGTCATAGTTAGAATCCTGACAAGTTCGAACGCCATACTTTTTTGTTGGAGGTTGTTTGATTGCTGCTGGCAGCAGAACTGCAAACGACCTCCTCAGACAGTGTTGTCGGTAGCGATATCATAGAAAGAGTCCAGACGTGTTCGAATGCCATACTTTTCGTTGCATGTGTTCGATTACTTTGTTTTTGATTTTTTTGTTCAGAAGGACGTAATTTATAAGTGTGTCTCTTCGATGGTTTACAGCGAAGGACATATAAAAAGGCTTTAGGGAAAACGTTTTTTACTGAAAATAATTTGAAGAAATTTTTTGTCGTAATGTTTTATATCCTTTCATTTATATTTGTTTTAATTAAATTACATCGGCAAAGCTAAGGGAAGCAAAGCTTGCCTTGCTTCCAAAGATGCCACGCGACTGGTGATCGACTAAAGTATTGCTAGAAAAACACAATGTACCAAATTTTAATTCTCCACCTCGACGCCTTCTCAGGCAGTTTCCAAATATAGTTAACTACAAAATGAACTACAAAACGAAGGAGTAGCCCGATTTGTCCCATTTCTGAACTTAAATTCACATGTATTGTAAAAACTTCGTGTACAAAATATTATCTCTCCACGTCTACACGTTCTCAGGCAGTTTCTGCGTATATATTGAAAACAACACATTTGTATGGCAAGACCAAGAAGGTCCATATTTGAAATTATATTTACCATTGCTATGAAAACACCACGTACCAATTTTTTTATGACAACCATACAAAGGTGTTGCCCGATTGGCCCCATTCTTATACCCTAGATGAAATCTATAGGGTATACTAAGTTTGCCATTCCGTTTGTAACGCACAGAAATAATGATGGTAGAGCAAAATGGATTGAACACCCTCGCATAAAATTAAAAGTTATTTTGATTTTTGCACGTCCGTCTGGCCGTCCGTGCGCACGATAACTCGAGAACGCGTTCGCTTAGAAAGCTGAAATTTTGTACACGGACATTAAAAAAAAAAGTAAAATTAAGTTCGAAAATGAGACAAATCGGGCAACTCCTTCGTGGGGTTGCAATACAAAAATTTCGTTTTCCACTATATATTTGGACACTACCTGAGAACACGTAGACATAGAAAGCTGAAATGCAGTACATTGTGTTTTCATTGTAATAGCAAATAAAATTTCAAAAATGGTCTAAATCGGGCAACCCCTGCTTGGTCTTGCCATAAAATTTTGTTTTGTTTTTTACATATACTTTGAAAACGATCAGTCCTAGACATTGTTATTTTACTAAAGGCTTCTTCAGAATAAAAAAATCCTATAAAATTGGTTATAATCATTTTTTCTGTCCGACGAGCC
The DNA here is from genome assembly GCA_963930735.1 of Dioctria linearis. Lineage (NCBI taxonomy): Eukaryota > Metazoa > Arthropoda > Insecta > Diptera > Asilidae > Dioctria > Dioctria linearis. The sequence goes on along the minus strand of OZ005740.1, from coordinate 75,136,431 downwards.
GTTCCAGAAATATATGCTAGAAACCAATGCAAAAAATCAAAATTGCTCAAATGGGTGACCATATACGAAAGTTCATACGGGTATTCATCTAGGGTACCATAAGAATTGGTCTTAGACCAATTCTAGCTTTTTCACTTGTTGAACTTAATATTTATTTTTTTAAAAAGGCCCGTGTACAAAATTTCTGCTCTCTACGTCGATGCGTGAGGCAGTGTCCAAATATATATAGAAAAACTAAAGTTTTTATGGCAACATCAAGAATGGGTTGCCAGATTTAGACCATTTCAGTAATTTTATTTACTATTAATACAATAATACAACAAATTTATTCGGCCTTGTACAGAAGATAACAAAATCTCATAACGTATAATTAGGTGGGGAAAAAACATAAGTAACATTATAATTAAATCAAAAATAAGATAATAATAAAAGTCAATATAATAATAAATAAATAAAAACAAAAAAAAAAGGTAATCCAAAGAGAACTTAGAGATAAAGGGCCAAAGAAAAGAACAAAAATAAAAAATAAGTAAATAAATAAAAATACAAAACATTAAAAACAAAAGACAAGACAAAAAAAAATTAATAAATAAAATTAAGAATTAATTAAAACAATGCAACAAGAATTTTAAGATATGAGAATAAATACCAATCACCATCTTATAACTAGTTAAGATAATCTTTGACTAGCATAGCAAAGGTAAGGCCGAAACCTTTGCGCTGAATTAAATTTGGAAGAGAGTTCCATTTTCGGGCAGCTTGAACGAAGGAAGAGCGCTCACCGTACCTAGATGTACATCTCGGGACAAGGAGTTGAAGACCTCTATTCGAGTGCAAGTACTGTAGACTTTCGGACAGATATGCAGGAGATTTAGTGTAAATTAGCCTATGAAGGAAGATAATCCTCCGACGAGTCAAATAGGCCTCTACAGAGCGACCGAGTAGGAACGTAGCAAGAGCAGATACACGAGCGCTCCGAGGAATTTTATAAATATAACGGCTGACGTCGTTAAAGGCTACACTAACTCTTCTTTGATAAATTGAGTCTAGTCTGCTAAAAATAAGGCTCCCATGTTTAAAATGGGGGAGACTAATAGTCAACGCCAACTTCCTGTGAAAATCCACAGACTGGAGGAAATAGAAAGTTGACGAAGAGTGCCATAAATTTTCCCCATCAAAGCGCTGATGTACTCACAACAACTGAATTTCGAATTGAGTTGAATGCCCAAATTCATAACTGACTCAACATATTCAACCGTGAAATTATTCAACCGAACTGAAGGCAAATCAGATATAGGGAAAACGGTTTTATATACCGGCAGACAGTAAGACTTGTTTGTACTTGTGTGTACGTGCTCTAGCCCAAGAAAGAATTTTTTTTATATAGTAGTAACGGTGAGATTTACATTGTAACGTATGCTGTAAGACGTATCCAATATTTGCTGTAAATATAGATGTAGCTACTTCATTTAAATAGATAAATAAATAATAATAAATAAAAGATTGGAATCTCACTTAGCCTAAGAAACATCATAATAATAAATACTGTAATATCTTAAAATTAATATCCATCCATAAAATAATAATAAATAATAGTAATAAATAGTCACCGAATATACCTACTTAAATAATTAAATAACTAATACCTAATACTTAATAAATAATAATAATAATAACAATATTAATGAATAAATAAATATTGATCAAGTCAAAGAATTAAACAAATACGTAATACAATAAGTTGTCCCAAGTTCGAGGCCAGTTGTCAAGTGCTCGCAGAATCGCGGAATTTGAATGGAATGGAATCGGAATGTCACCAGATGACCCTGACCTGACTGACAAAAGTCTTAAACGCTTCATGCATAAAACATACTGCGTTTATTTAATTATCGAATGTATTAAATTGTATTTGACAGCATAGTTTAAAGAAAAATTTGAAAATTTGGTGTCGTCACCTCTCGCCTTGTAATCAAAGTTCCATAAAATCAACACACGCTGCAGTTTGCATAGATGAGAGACAATATCTACGCGTACACCTTCCTTTACTTTGCCTAGGCCATGTTTCAAGCCTGGCGGTTAGCAGGCGAATATCACAGTCCTCTTGCCTTGTCTTACTGCAAGAGTTTTTCAAAAGTATCTTGTATTTTGTTCAAACGCTATAATTTCCATTAATTTCTTCTACTTTCTCTTTTTTTTTTAAACATATAAGGCTGCAATTTGTTCTAACTTCATTTTCCTGTGGAAGCAGTAGTTTTAGGCTTTGGGACCTGTTTATGATGAGTGTACAAAATAAGCGACAGTGAGCCTTAGAATATAGAGCAAACAGGAATGGTTGAATAGTGTAATATTCGTGAACATGAGCGTAATTTGTCAAGAGCACGAGATTATTCATAGGAGTAAGTGAGATGCTGCAGTAAAGATTTGTCAAAGCTGGGTGCAGAGTTGTCAAATGTGATTTTGTTTTATGAGCAGATTTAGTCAACTTAAAATTCTTTTGCGAAATTTAACACAAGTACCGAACCAATTCTTTTCAAAACTTAGTATCTTTGAAATTTATTTAGTGCAAAGTTTTATAGTGCCACTCGTGCCTGCTAAAATCTTCATATCAATTAAAAATGAAGTGTTCGGTCAGTGCTTGCAAATATAAATTGGATTATAAGCTAGGGAAACTAGGCAAATTGACAATTTGCTTAGACTAGGGATGGCGGGTAAATACATGTAAAAATGCACTACCAACACAACCAGAAATTCATTACGCAGAATCTGGCTTACCACCATTCCTGTTTGCTATATATTCTAAGGAGTGAGTTATTACTGCACGACTGTAGCCGGCCCGTTAAGGCCTTTTAATTTCCAGTTTTCATGATGTCGCCTTCTGGTTTGACGAACAAAGACAAAAATGTGATATCGCAGATTTACATGCAACGAAACAGAGCGGCAAATTGATTAATTTTCATAAATAAATGATAATGACAATGGTCGGAATTTTCAGATTTACTCTCATGTAATACCGCGCTTTTGTGAAAGCAGTTTTTTTCTGAGATATTGAAAGAGGTCACCAAAGTTTGTTCCAAAGTTGTTGCCGTATAATCCTATGTTATTAGAACAGAAGGTGCTTCTGTTTACACGCTTTGCTCTTAAGAGGGTGGGTGTTATCAGTATTGGGGAATCGTTGGAATTCCATATTCTGGCAATTTCTGCCATTAAGATATTGAAAAGTAGTAAATTAATATGTAGTAGCATTGATTACTTTGCGCCTAGTTGCTAATGTTCTTTTATAGAAATCTCTCCTATATCAATAATAATTAATTAGTTTTCGAAAGTTACGTGAACTGAAATATTCCTTTTGGTGTATTTCGTATGCTTTTGGTACCTAGGATAAAAATGGTCGGAATTCGCATAATATAATAATTTGTGGGAAAAGTCGCCATTGATTCCTATTTTCGAGAGAATTTTACCCGGAACAATATCCCAATGCTACTGTAACTCATTCTCTGATGAGCTTGGAAAAAATGAGAATTTTATTTGACTGATAAACATTTAACATCTTCTTTCAGCACATTGGCCAAAACGACATTTGTCTTGTTCTTAAAAAATTGAGGTAAAGTAGATATACGAAAAGTTCATTATTATGAATAATTTGAAAGGATTTTGAAGTTATTCCAAATTTAGCAAAAAATTGAATAAAATCAATTATGCTTGTATGTATATCTTACTATATGAAAGAAGAATGAATGAAAGAAAAAATTGCAAATTATTATAGTAATTGCTTCTAATTTCTTGGGGGGGGGGGGGCACCTAGCCTACGCGGGCTTCTGGGGGGGGGGGGGGCATTGCCCACCTGTGCCCCTAACTTGCTACGCGCATGGGTATTCCTCATAGCTGGAACAGTTTTATATTCAAGGGCTGATACGAATTTTTCAACGCAATGAATTGTGTATGGTGCTTTAAACTGTATATGGTGATTTGAACCATATACAGTATAGTGAACCTGAATGACAGCGCTTTAAACTGTCTCCAGTGCTTTAAACTGGCTACAGTGACTGTAAATTATTTATTGAGAATCAGTTACACAATAATTGGAATGTATTTTACTCAACAGTTATAAATTGTAAACATTTATAAACTTCTCATATTGAATTTATATACCGCAAGACTATAACGTTTTTAGTCATAATATTCAATAATTCTAACCACTACGTTTCCTATTTAATTTCTAATAGAAAACTGCCGCGTTAAGCGTTAGTATTAAAAATACCAAAGAAAACCGAATTGTTGTTAGATATAAGTGTTTTCTACATATTATAAGTTTCTGGTGTCAGACGTTTGTTGTTGGTGTTTTTAATAAAATGTGATTAAAACTGACTTACTTGTCATTTTAACTAGAACCTTTATTTATTTATAATTTTTTTAAGACGATCTAATAAGAGGTTCGTTCAATCACCTTGGAATGAAAATTACTTTCGCGCCTCTCCATGATTGAGGAATATACTAGCTTGTTCTAAAAAGTTAGACAAGAGGTGGAACTAGTCCCTATAATCTTTCCTTTAGAGGAAGCGTACATAGGCCATGCCTGTCTGGGCCTTATAAGATTTGGAACTGCTTATGGCACACATTACATGTTAGCAGGAAAAAATTGCTTGAGATATTTCTATTCTGTATTCCAGGCACCATGCCGTCACTATTTATGTATGATCCATCTTGCTCCTTTAGAAGCCCTATATCATTTGAGTAGACCTTTGTGAAAACTTTTGGAAGTCTAGCTGCTGCTAGATTTTGTATTCTGTCACAGTGGCTCCTCCAAGTTCTTCGTTTTGGTTGTGTTATCTACTTGTTGTATAAGGTGAAAGCAGCTTTTTATTCATCTCATCGGTCGATCCGTTTGGCCTTATTAAAGAAATATCTTACTCCTATCCTTATACTTTTTAAATAGTCATCCCACCAGGGTACATCTCTGAATGCTCTGCATTGTTTGGTACGACAGCTCTCTTGTAATGCTTGTATTACTATGTACTTTAGTGCTAAGGAGAGGGTTTCCGAGTCCTGTATCGTATTGATAGGTCTGTGATGGCCCAATATACGGAAGATTCTTCCAGCAGCCAAGGGCATCACAGCGAAATAACCAGCAATTGCTAAACAATAACTTCGCGTAGTATTGTTCTGCAACTGTCGGTTGTTTTGCTGATTAGCCCAACAGCTGGCTGCGATGAGCGCTTAGTGAAGAAATCGACGATTGCAATAATAATTCACCTTCGCATGGTAATTATTATGTAAAGCGATTGTTTAGAACTAAGCGACTCAGGTGCTGCAACCGGTAGAACAAACGACAAGGTTGTTGTCGTTTGTTTACATCCGCGTTGTGAGCAAAGAAAGTTTACTTCCGAGTATCGGACATAAAAAGACTAATGACTGGTCTGGCGAGTGCCGTTTGTAATCATCAGTCATCGCAGTGTCAAGTTTCGGTTCGGATTAGATTGTTCAAGTTGTTAAGATAGGTCAGTTTCGTTGAATTATAATAAAGAATTAATGTGTAAAGAAGTTGAGAGTTTTATTCAGTTCGGTTCATAATTGATATTTTCTATAGTTACTTAATTGATTGCTTTTGGGACACGACAGGTCCAATAAATTTTTCCATCCTGGTGTTTAAGGGTTCTCAGTAAAGAGCCCAGTCCAGAATACATGGGGAACCTATATTCACCGTTCCGTAATTTTTTCTGCCACAATTTGAAACCGAATATTAGGACGATCTACCTGACACATACTAGTTATTAATATTTGGGGACATAGATGGACTTGCGCCATGCTGCATGGTATAAGATTATGTCGCCGCTGATGATGTTGTGCTAATTTCTTCTCCTGGATGAGTACTCCTATATAATTGGGTGCAACTTCACTTTATTTAGGATTTTATTTATTTATTCATAATTTTAATGTAACCTAATTCCATCTATATATATCACTTTATCTTATAAATCTCACTATTCTTTTCGCAATTCTCTATTTCCGACCATCAGTTGGCGAATTTAAAAACGACTCCGGTAGGATCGGTGATATTACGCTCAGGCACACATGAAAAGCTTCAAAAAGCCTTTTTTTTATTGTACTGCTTTCTCACGACAGATGGGGGGAAAAGAAGTCTGTGATGCGCAATGCCGAACAAGGTGAAAGCTGTATAAGATCAAAAAAGCATGCAAACTTGATGGAAGAAATTTGTTGGTTTGTTGTTTAGTTGTTTAAGTTGTACTGTAGATCGGCTTGGCATCTCCCACGAGAGTAATATAGTAAGGTTGAAAGATACCATATGCACGAATTGGTACGTCTCACAGCGAAGTGAAATAAAAATTAAGACTTTTAGATCTGTGGGTACTGAGTAGGGCTTTAATGACAGTAGATCATTATGCAGAAAATTTAAGTGCTAATGATAGTCAGAATAATAAAATCTCAGACACAGTGAGAGGGAGAGAGGAGAAAGACAGACATAGCCTCTTGGGCAGGGGGCGAAAAGATGTCTTAGTTGATGAATAAGTTGATGAATTACGGAAATCAGGTATGTATGTTAGTAGTGCTTATATGGTTAGTATGCATGGTCAGCTATAAGATCCAAATGGTGGATCTCTAAGCCTATCCAGACCGAATACGGGCAGATCTTATCCTTCACGTGGTCCCCTCTGACCCCATAAGGGTTCTATTACCTGTATAGGCCAAGTACAATTCTTTTAGATGTTGCTTATAAGAATAAAAGTAGTTGCAGAGTTGCTTGACAATGCCGTAAGAACGATTAATAAAAGGAGAGATTACTCTTTAATACTTTTTACCTGGGTAAACTTATAGTTGTTCAAGGAGGAATTTTTTTAGATTCTTCGGTATATAGCAAAAGCTAACAATTTTTTTTATTTCTTATTCTATCACACAACCCATTATATGTTCGGTGGCAAGTTTCAAGTCTTGGTGTACTACATCAACATCAACATCTACATCAACCAAATAGCGAAATTGAGTGACTTGAAAAACAAATGAAAAAATAGAATGAAGAATGGAAATGAAAAATTAAAAATATTGAGAAAAATAGAAAAAAAATTGTTATTAAAGAAATTTTAAAAAATTTAAAAAATCACATTCATTCGAAACGAATCGAACCTGTATACGCCTGGAGTGGGCTGAAAAAAGAAAAAAGAAAAAGGAAGAAGAAGAAACCATACACTCATCGGTACAGCTTTGTTTTCTGCGTGCTGTAGACGCTTGAAAACAGGTCAAATTTATTTCCTCTATAAACTCAGAATAAAATCTGGGTGTAAATCATATGAGGCAAAAACTCCTATATTACACCTTGGATTAAAAAAATTTCAAGCGTCTACAGCAGGCAGAAAACCAAGCTGTACCGATGAGTGTAAGGTTGTCTGCTAACACAAAATGCTTCTTCTTCTTCTTCCTTTTCCTTTTTTCTTTTCAGCCCACTGCGGGCTTATACCGGTTCTATTCGTTTCGAATGAATCTGGTTTTTAAAATTTTTTAAAATTTTTTTTTCTATTTTTCTCAACCTTTTTAATTTTTTCATTTCTTTTCTTTGTTCTTTTTTTTCATTTGTTTTTCAAGTCACTCAATTTCGCAATTTGGGACCTGTTGATGAGTCACACCAAGCCTTGAAACTTGCCACCAAAAATATAATGGGTTGTGTGATAGAATAACAAATTAAAAACATTTTTTAGCTTTTGCTATATACCAGAGAATCTAAAAAAATTCCTTGTTGAACAAATATATGTTGCTAATAAGATATAGGTCCGAACGGAGTTTCCAGTACCGTTACAAAAAGGATATCTACCATGATGATAGACACTGGAAGTATTCATGGTCCGTTGATCATGCTTTACAAAAGCCATATAAAATGGGTGGCCCGACATTGGCTAACTTGTTACCACGGGGTTGGAGGAGCCCTGGATAACAAAGATTTATCCTCCTCAACTTGGGATGGCCCCTTTTTGGGAGCATCGTGGTGGCTGTGGTGAAGGATGCCGTGACTCTTGATCGACAGAGATTGGATAGGTCTCGTTTTACCAGTAAGGTGATGTCATGTCATGCTCTATTGGCATACCGGAACTCGTTGTTAAGCACATGAGGACGTTGATTGTCGATAACGATCCGTGCATGAATAATGTCGTGAGATTAAGCCATACTTGGTAACTGCTCAAGTAAAACCATAAGAAACTTTCTGCTTTCTCACGACGTTGAAAAAACGTACGTGAGATAATGCAAAATGTTTAGATCCACCGTAAATGCAGCGCGTACGTTATTATTATTATTATTTTAAATAATGTTATAGTATGTTTATTATGATCGCTTTCGTATTTCTTTAGTCATGGAATGACATAAGAAGCAAGCTGAAGGAAAAGTTATAAAAAAAAAACCGAACTATACCAACTGGACCGGAGGAGGCCCTACAAGCAGTATAAGTTTTACTGAAGGAGAAGGACGTTATTGAAATGTGCCACCTTGAAAATTTAAATGGGCTTACTGCTATTTGCGAGGGTGGTCTGGTTGTGCCCGATGCACGCCAAATTCCCCTTCCTTCGGTAACTGTTCAAAATTTACATGTATTAAACAATCTTAACAATATTAAGTTTACACATCTAGTGCTACCCACGATTTATTGCAAGAACGGAGTGGTGTTGAACTGGGAGAGGCGGGCAGTTTACGAGCGAGGACGTCATTCACGCCTACGTCACCATTCCAGTCCTTCAGCACATGTAGCGCTCGAAAGTCAACCTGCTGAAAGGAAACGCAGAGCCAATCCTGCATATAGGAGACTAATAGTAACGGAGTCTCTTTCCTCCAGAAATGCAGGCTCTGCTAGAAGAAGTGTTGCCAGAACGATGGCTTGTATATTTCAAAGAATTTCAATATGCAAAGTTAATTATTTCCTGATAACTTTCTACGCAGTACTCTTACCTCGCTGTCCCAGAATAGCGTAAGACCCTTGGAGCTTTAACAAGAGGACCTGAAGCTCTGGAGTAGACGGAAATTTTGCGACGCATGGAGGATTTGTCTGAGAGGCAGACAATTGGAGCAGGAAAAAATACATCACTTCTAGAAAAGTTATGCGTACAATTAAAAAATAAATGAAAAATAAATTTGTTTTTTACTTAATTTGTTGGAATCGTTAAAACTAGTTAGTGATATTAACAACTAATAATGTCTTCCGACTTCTCTACCAACTGTCAAATAGACGTCGGATCTGTTGAATGGTGCATGTACAGTAGCACCATGAACTCAACGCAGTGTCAGAATATCCTCCCTGGTGGAGTAGTCATCAGAATATTTGTTTAATATCAAGAAGTTGTCCAGTACCACAGATGCATTTATAATTTCTGCACCAGCAGTGGGGTTGTAATGCAACTTCCGTTCCCCAATAATACATCTAAATATTAAATTGTTATATATATATATATATAGCAATTTACTTAAAACGATTCTTCCACACTCCAGTAATACTTTCTATTTGACTGCGAATTCGTTTATGTTGGACATTATAGTTTTCTTCCGCCCCATTTATTGGATGGGCTATTGTTGTAAGAAACCACAGCTGCAACGGATATCCGGAATCCCTTACAATTTAAATGTATCCATACTTTTGCTCATTCGCAGATACAAGTTCATTTTCGAAAAGCGCTAAAATTATGCTATTTTCCCAAACGAAGCTGTCATGAGTCACAATATCTCGCGTTAATATTGCGAATTAGCATTCGATGATTACAAATATGAAATTGTATTCAAGTTATTATAACATGAAATAAAAGGTAATAAATTAGACTTACTATTTGTGTGTTTATTGTGTGGTACCCTTTCCTGCTGACATAGGCGAACTCCAAATCCTTTTTTAAGGCACTCAATGCAATTTGGGTGTAGTCAATTAACCCTATTACACGCGGAAGTCCTTGGTCTTCAGATCTAAAATTAACATTGTTGTTAGTAAAAATATATTGCAGCTTTTTCACTTAGGTATACCGGAAAACGTATGTACTTTTCCATATTCTTGTTACATAGCTCTGTAACATCTCTTATGGCACGAGCTATTGCAAGCTCATGGATGAATCGGAAGTGTGCGATAGAACTAAAAATATATATTTTCCACTTAATATTTGCATTTACGTTTCACACTTTACTTACGCCTCAGTGCCTCTAACTAACTGCCTCTGCAAAATTGCTACTCCCATTCGACTCTCGAATGCTACGTGCGAATTTAAGGAATTCATTTCTGGGGAAAATTTACCGATCTCTATTTAAAATATTTGTACACATGTAAAATTGGTTATAATCATTTTTACTGTCCGACGAACGGTTCTTGAAATATATGCGAAAAACCTCGTCAAAAATCAATCAGATGGGTGAACATACGAAATTACTGGAGACAATTTTGCCACACTAGAATCATTTTACAGAGTGCCAAGACCAACAATATAAAAATTTGTACTAGAATTGATTTCTTTTACGTATACTATGAAAAGGATCAGTCCTAGACGTTTTTATATCCTAGATGATGACTAAGGCTAAGATGATGACTAAGACTAAGACTAAGTTTGTCAACTTTATTTAAAATATTTGTATACATTCACTCAAATGCGCCCCTTCAGCGATAAGTGAGCAAAGAGGCTGCGAATAACACCTTATTTAGTTTTGGTGGGAATGAAGGTAATTTCGTATTCTTTGAACAGATGCAAAGCATTACATATTTTGGCAATGCTCTTGTCTAAAAGAGCCCCAGATATCCCGCAGTCTGGATTTTAATTCAACTTTAAACCTAGACGGACTTACCTGTGCTGTGGTGACTCAGGTACCTATGCCCGGAATCACAAATATAAGACCAATACATCCATATATCGTCCAATACGATAAATTGATGTACCACAAATTTTAAAATTTCACATTAAATTGTCAATTGCTCTTAAAAATGCATTGCTATGTTATAACAAAATGCAATTAAGAATAAATTGCTTTTGTTCTCACATTAACACTCCACTCATACAGCACCAGTTACATACATTGCAAATCATATTTTATTTTCTTCTTGCATATGATAATTCACATAAAATAATTTACATTTCTCACATACGGTCTTTCAAGGTACTGAGAAAAGGAAAAAGAAAAGCAAAAAAAGCTTTTGCGAATTGAATACATTGATACAAATTTGTATTAAAAACCTGTGAACCAAAATCTTTACCAACTTGATCTCAGGAAACATATAAATGATTAAGATCGATTATTGGCAACAATCATTTGATAGTAATTAAATGGTAACCGACGAATTTTTAATTGCTGCTTATTAAGAGCCAGACGTGATGTGGTGTATCCGTTTGGCATGCTAGTCGGATCTATCACATAATTCCGACTTGCTATGTGCTGCATAACTTCTTGAGTGCTGCAGTTTATATGTACATATTTTCCAGAAAATGATCTTGACTGGGAAGATATGGAGTGAGGTGAAATCAAAGACTGCCATCTTCTCCTGCAGCTCTATTAGAACTAAAACACGAATGTGAAAGAAATTCAACGCGAAAATGTAATAGACGTATGGGATTTGTTTATGAAATACTTGGTTGGGCCTGACCTGTTGCTTTGTTACATTACATGATAATACATATTACTATATTTCCTGAGAAAAGTGACTGTACTTTTTAGTTTCCATTCTCATATTATGTATTTGATATTTTACTAATGTATTTAAGTTCTTCACTCATATATAGTATGTACGCACATTTGTATTCAAAATTATTTTGGTTAAGAATGCCGAAGGTATAATGTATAGTTAATCGTGTGTGTTATACAGTATGAGAACAGAAGCCACAGCTTGTTTCTAAATCAAAAGCAGCGCACGGGTCGGGGAGTTTTTAAAACCGGTCTGATATACTTAATAGTTAGAATCCATATACAAATGAGAGCAATTACAATATTTTTCGATAATTATAGCTTTGCCTTATCTAATTTTACGTAGAAAATTTCACTCGCAGTCGATCAGTGGTACAGTTTATACATATCATTTTGCGGACTGGAAATACCCAAATTAAAGTTTCTGTCCTGAGTTGTTTTTACTGTGATTTTTTGAGTGTTTTCGTTATTATTAACTGTAATGGAAGACAACAATAAAGATAGTTACCAACTATATAAAGTGTACCCTTTACCATTACTACACGAAACTAATTTCATATTAATCCAACCAACCTCCAACAAGAGAAATAAAATCAAATCCAGAGATGATAGAATGCACAGAAATAAAATATGAGCCCATTTGCACAATTTCAATTAAAAAACATTAAAATAACACCCAAAATAAACACACATACGAGTCGGTGGCACTTAAAATTGAAACATGATAACGAAAGTTTTACACACATTTTATTTTTGTTTTCTTTTTCTTCATTACAACAATATATTAGATTTTACTTTATTATATATATATAATTTACTTCGATATTACTTTACACCTTATCTATATTGTTTATATAACAATAGAATTTAGAATTTCCAGAACGTATCTTATACTCACAATAGTAGCTAGAGTATGGGGTTTATAAAATCTAGAAAAATTTTAATTTTACAAGAAACAATTCAAGTAATATTCACCTAAGTAGAATTTTAACAGTATAATCCAAAAAAAATTAGGCACAACGCTTTAAACCGAGTACGATGCTTGAAACAGAAAACCTAACTCATTGCCATATTCTGTTTGCACCCTCTCACAATCACACCCTTTGATAGACCCAGCTAATTTAAAAGAAAGTTACATTCCCTCCAGTAATGTAACTTTAGATTTTTTTTTCATACTAATATATACCACGAATAGAATTGCATATGACGTCATATCAAAATTCAAACGATACATTTCATTTCAAAATTGCAAAAATATTTTATAATTAGATTTTTTTTGTCATTTTGAATAAAAGTACATATCACATCATATAATGGCAGATTGCTTGCTACTAACAAACAATATAATAAAACTACTAACTAGTACTATTTATAATAGTTATCACATTCTGGGAAGATTTGTTTCGCTCTCGTGAGAATTTGATGCGCAACTTTTCGCAGATAGAGTTAATAATAGATTCGTCAGCCAAACCTAATTCGAGTGGAAGTAAAAAATTCCTATAGGGATCCTTACCAAGTTGATAAGTTTCCAAACCGCACTGAATGCTGGCTTTTTATCAAAATGAAAGTAGCCACGATTTCCGAGCATTATTTCAACCCCTTTAAAATAAATGCAGTAATCTGGCCTATGATTAAATTCACATGGCAATATGTAGAGCATATCTGAAAAATATCCAACTTTATCTTTTTCTAGCAAGTATACTTAAAAGTTACAACTAATTTTGCCCATAGGTAGGTACTGTGTATAACTTACCTTGTTGTATCAGCGACAGTAAAAGAGGTATCTAGAAGCTACGTATTATCGATCTAAATTTAATTTGGTTTTTTTTTTTGACAAATTATCATAATTTAATACATTCATTAATTATTTTCCGGAAGCCAACAAAACTTCACTTGTCTCTCAAAGTGATAAACTGTGTCACTTTCTGTTCATTTGTAGTCCACCACAACCTGAATGAGTTGGATTACAATAAAATGGAAGAAGAAAAGCAATTAAGCGTATATTCTGACACTTAAGTACGACAAAATATTAGAATCACTCTCCTGCTTTAACTGCGTTTGACATCCTCAGAAGCCTCAGTGGAATCCTGCGACCATTCAATCTTTCTCGTACCGTCTCTCTTGCATGTGACAAAAAATTTATCAGCCCGAGAGATCCTCGGAGCCCTATAACTGTTTCTGCATGTTTATACTTACTGATTACATCCATCCGCTCGGCGGAAAGACTGATACAGAGCCGTTGATGATGTGTCTAAGAAACGGAATTTGCGACTGCATAAATTTGCACCTCTCCAAATTCATTATAGCCAGTACTGTTTAAAAAGCCTAAAGCTTGTCCGAGTTGCTCGATGTGTTCAGTTTCTGTTTTATATGCGATTAGAACATCGTCGAGATAAACGAAATCGAACGGAAAATCTCGGAGTACTTAACAGCTGCAAGATTTCCGCCGCATTACATAGGCCGAAAGTCATTCGCACAAATTCAAACAAACTAAAAGGAGTGTCGTGTCCCAAAAGCAATCAATCAATAAAACCCAATCATTAACCGCGATAAAACTTTCTTCGAATAAAACAACGCTCGAATTTCGTGCACGTTATAAATCTTTATTTACTAAAACTTGACCTATCTTAACAATTACTATGTACGCCGCACCGAACGGAAACTTGACACCACTATGCAACGCGACGGCTCACTGGAAGAATAGAATATTACAGCCACTCGCCAGTCCAGTCATTGGTCTTTTATGCACCAATATTCGGAAGTAGACTTTACTTAACAACGCGGATGTAAACAAACGACAACAACCTTGCCGTTTGTTCTACCGGTTGCAGCACCTGAGTCGCTCAGTAGTAAACAATCGCTTTACATAATAATTACCATGCGAAGGTTAATTATTATTGTAATCGTCGATTGCTCCACTAAGCGCTCATCGCAGCCAGCTGTTAAGCTAATCAGCAAAATAACCGACAGTTGCAGAACAGTACAATGCGACGTTACTGTTTAGCAATTGCTAATTATTTCACTAAAATGCGCCCTTGGCTGCTGGAAGAATCTTCCGTATATTGGGCCATCACATCCCTCCCCCCTTGGAAAAACTAGTTTCCGCAGGGAACTAGATCTGGAGAGTGAAACAGTCTTAATTAACAACTGAGAATATTTTGTTTCTCGTTCGGTTCAGATTGTTTACATTTTCTTTACATACCTACTATCTAAATTGTCTTATCTTCCTTTTTCATTCCTTACATTTTTTATTTTTACAGCATTTCTCTTTTTATTTTCTTCTTACATTTAACTTCAATACTTCCTTTACATATTTAATTTCTTTCTTACTTTTATCTCATTTCTTTTTTATTGTGTTCTCACAACATCTCTATTTTCTCTTTTAGTTTATTTACTGTTTTTTTTTTTTGTTACTAATTAACAACAATATAAATAACTGCATACTTGTGTTTTGTTTACATTCTTCTATTATATTTCTTTATTCTATTTTTTTACTTCACATGTCTTTTACTTTGAAACTTTTCCCACTTATCGTAATAAGTTATTTATTTCTATTACATTAAAATTGTATGTACCTATTGGACAAGAATTCATTAATTCATTTACACGTATTATCCCGTTAGAAAACATTGCTTACTACCTATAGGTATAATGACAAAATAACAAAAATAACAAAAATTACAAGTTTTCTTTTTACAAGTGTTTATAACACTTATATATAACAAAATTACTTACACAAAAATTCTATCTAAGAGTATACTTTCTACGGGTGCCCAAAACTTCTCTAATTACAATACTATGGCTACTCTAATTGCACCATCTGCTTTCCGACGAGGGTAAATTTACTGTTTGCAGGTTTGGTATTCTTGACATGATGACTATATACTGGCCTCTGCTAGCTTGGATAACCTCTGATTTATTGACCCTTTTGATGGTTTTCCGATGAACGCTCGCACTTTTCACTTTTCTAACGTTTCAAACGGTACACTCTTTCTGATAATGCTGCTGGCACTTGATCTCCTTTAAATTTCAAATAAGATTTTACGGTGAAATGCTACTTTATCCCATTAATTATTTGGTAAGAGTAATTTCATCTACATTGCATTTCAGGAAACCATTACATCAGTTTGTACGTTTTAAGATGTGATCATCATTTCAAGAAACATCTCAATGGAAATCGTTGCTCTGAGGGTCGGTGGTAGGACGGACTCATCAAAATGGTTTTTTTCAAAAAAAATTTCTTTTAAGTACGATGGAGTTCTCTCAATTATATTGAGAGTCCACGTGTACTTAAAGATTTTTTTTTTTTTTTATATCTCAGGCTGTAGATTAGTAGGTATATATATATATTACAGACCTCTCAGTATTAAATTATGCTCTCAGAGTTCCGTCAGGTTTCCTGATTATAGCTTTCCATTAAAAGTTTATCTAAGATGTAGCTATATTTTGGGACTTTTTCACTGCTGCTCCAAATTCGGTATCTATGGAGATAATATATGTGGACTTCACTGTTACAAGAATAGTATATATCTTGTTCATGTTCAAATGATTATTTCACTCATGTTCCGAGAGTAAATTTTCCGTGGATGTAACTATCCGAAGCTCAAAGACACCAGCGTACATATCCTTATCAGCTGCATCTTACTAATTTCTCGTTCTTCGCTCATACCCTGAGCTGCAGTAATGTTGATCCGTATCTACTATGGTTGATATATTCTTTCACTGATCCTTTCGTTCTGCTACCGCCTATGCTCTGGAAGCGTTGAATATGTAGATTTGACGATCTTACCTATAGTTATTTAAGCTTTGGCAACCACTTTTATTTTTCTCTATTCTACTATATACTATAATATATGTTTTAAATCTTTTCTTATAACTCTTGTTCAATTTAGCATTTTTTTTAACTCTTATTATATATATTTTTTTTAAACTTCTCCTTAAATCTCTTATTCCTTTTAACTTTTCAATTTTTTCTTGACTCTTAATCAACATTTTTTAAAATATTCTTTTCCCTTATTTTCATTACTCTTTGGGTTTTTTTTATCTTTCTTATGCCTGATTGTTAGCTTTACATTTCTAAGTTTAAATCTTTATTAATTATCTTCACACGTTTCTTATTCTTCTAACTTTTTCTCTCTTGTTACTTTTTTCTTTTTCAAATTTCTCTTTCTTTTACATCTCTTATTTTTTTTTTCAAAGTTCTCTTTACATCAAAATCTCTATTTCTTCCTTTTTATTCAATTTCATTCTCTTTTAAAATCTTTATTTATTTAAAATTTTCAAATTTCCATTATTCAATTGCTCTCTCTCTTTTTTTTTTAAGACATTTCCTTACATTTGTATCTTTTATTTTATAGATTTACCTTACATTGGATCCACTCGGTTACCTTTTTATATCCTTTCCATATTTTCCGGCTCATTTTAAACTCCGCTCATCGAATTTCTTCTGAAATTGGAGGGAATTTTTTGGACATTTCTGTGGTTAAGCTCCCCGATTCCTGGGTCATAACCGTTACCTACCTTGTATAGACTGGCGAAGCTAGGCGTGATATTCTTCATATCGGTCCTACTTCGCACCGGAGCTATCGTACCCGTTCGCAAGCTATATTTTTGTAGCTTTACTTTACCTTTTTGCGGCAAGGTCCACTGAGATCGCCGTCGGCTGTAATTGTTCTTATGATTCCATGCAGGTCGTCTGTAAAATTTGCGCGGTCCTATTTGCCCGTGCGAGGAATCAGGATTTTTTACAAAATAGGCTGTTGCATTGGCGATTCTTACTAATGCATGGTCATCCTCCAGCCTATTCCTACTGTAGCCTTTATGTTCCGGTTGTCTCCTCCCCTCACTAAATTCGTCGACACTTACATTATGAAATAACGCACTATCATAAGCTGTGGACAAAGTCTTCTCCCATAATTGTGCCCCGAATGGCTCCTCCAATATGGGTTTACTTTTCTCTCTCTGTCCTAAAGATTTCTTTGCATTGCTTGCCGGACTTTTCGTTTTGAAGTGTCGGTCATCAGCGCAAGATGCGATGCTTTCCGCTATTTTAATGTTATTCTCCTCTATCCTGGCCTGAAACGGACTTCCTTGACTGCTACTTTGCCAAGCTGTGGGTCCCACACGTGCACAAGCTGCAACACTTTTACCAGAGGCACTTGCCTCGTTACCTTTTCCAGCACCTTGTACCCAAAGTTTCCTATTTACACAGTCAATAATAACTCTGTCACTGAGGAAATCCATTCCAAGGATACCATCAGCTGGAATCGAGTCGGTATCACCAATGACGTTAAAATTGCATTCTTGCTGACCGTTGTCTATGAACAACTTCGCCTCACAGGTGCCTGTGGAACTCCTGGTAAATCCAAAGAGTCCCCCAATTCTTATTTTCTGGTGTGTATTTATAGCTGTATCTCTTTTTATTCTAGCGCCCTTGATTAAGCTACAGGTGGAACCAGTGTCAATGAGAAGTGTAAACTTACCTTCTAACGCTATGTCAGATGGCACTGTGATCACAAATTTACTTCTTGAATTCAATTTTTCACTTTTTTTCTCTGCTAAATATTTCTTAAGGCAGTTCTCCGCGTAGTGGTCCCATGTACGGCAGAATTGGCAATAAAGCCCCTCTCTTCCTGAATGGAGTTCATCTTGAAGGCTAGCTGCACAGTTTGCCACTCTGACGTGATGAATTCGGCAATTGGATTCCTCGTGTCCATATTCCTGACATTCAGTACAGGAGGGTACTTGTTGGCACTCTCCCGCAAAGTGTCCACGCTGTCCGCATTGAAAACACTCAATAGATCTGGGAGGTGTTCTCCTTGTCGAAGATGCTTGGTATCTTCCTGATGACACTGGCCCTGTTCTGTGTAAGAATGGTCTCGAATTCTGTCTAGGCTTTTCGCTGCTATATTTCCCCGTTGCCCATCTGTTTGATGCATTTTCTGTGCTCGGCTGTCGGTTTTCTTGCCATATTCCTAATTCTCTCACTTGAAGCCTTTTGGCATCCTTTTCAAAATAACTGGCTTCCTCTCTCACTTCTTCCAGTGACTGAAATTTACGCCCTGTAAGGTACACTTGCGTGAGTCTACTCATCACACCCGCTTTGAAAGTAGCTACAATATCGGCCTCCAACTCGGTTAGTAGTCCCTTCTCCCCTCCCGGGTATTTGGCCGAGACAGCCTCCTTAATTTGATCGCGCAGTTCTTTCATTCGATCTGCAAACTCCCTGATGTCCTCTCCAGGCCTCTGTCTACATGCAAGCATTTCAATCCGCAATTCACTGAAAGATTTTCTCGGCAAGTATGCAGTTCTTATTGCTTGCTGCAAAGACTTGAAGTCCTTCGGCTCCTGAGAACTTATCAGGTAATATGCATTATCGGATAAGCGGTACTTTATGCATTTAATCAAAATGCTTTGCTCCGCTGGTTCTAGCCTGTCGTGCAAGTCCTTACTGCAGCTGAGGAAGCGAAATACCTCCTTTGACAACTTTGGTGTCCTTTCTCCCGAAAACATGGGAATATATTTGGACACCATATCCATGATTTTCTCAAATGTATCTGCCATTTTTTCCACTTTTACCGATTTCTTATATTTTCATCAATTTCGAATCTACTTTGATCTGGTAATTTCATTAACTTCGAAATTTACTTTTTCTCTAACTACGTTTATGCTTCATTCCGACAAATTTATACAACACACTCTAGAAAAAATCTTTTCGCAAAACTCAAATCTTTATTAATCGAATACCAATGCTCTATCTAACCTTAAACATGCAAAACTATAATAAATCTACCGTACTTCATTACTCTGAATTCAGCTATTATTCGTACATACAGAACAGACACGCTTTCTATAAAATTTTTTATTTGTTCTTACTCAGATGTACACAATCACAAACAAACATAACTAACCATACGTTACTTGAACCCAAAATTATTCTCGTAAAAAACTAGTCTAGTAAAACAACTAACTAACGCAATAAGTTAAATAGACGCGCGTATCATCAACGCCTAAGCCGACACGACGTTGAAAAAATTTCTAAATCTCACGTAGCTAAAAAATAGATTCTCTTAAAAATTTTCAACATTACAACATTATTTTATTTTAACTTTTACGCCTTTTTATCTGCATGAAAGAAGCATTATCTTAAACTCAATCACTCAATCAATTACTTTAGCCTGAAAAGTAAATGGAGTAGCTAAAAAATAATGTTAAATAAATGGCGAAGCCAAATGAGGCTTTGCACCAATTTAATTAACGTATACCTTGTTTAAGAAAAAATGGAGCAGCTAAAAAAAAGCATAACTCCCCAAAAATAACAAAAAATGGAGCAGCTAAAAAAGCATAACTCCCAAAAATAAAAACACAACAAACACAATACCTGTATTACAGCAACACTTAAACTTTTACCGGCTGCGCCAAATTGTCGTGTCCCAAAAGCAATCAATCAATAAAACCCAATCATTAACCGCGATAAAACTTTCTTCGAATAAAACAACGCTCGAATTTCGTGCACGCTATAAATCTTTATTTACTAAAACTTGACCTATCTTAACAATTACTATGTACGCCGCACCGAACGGAAACTTGACACCACTATGCAACGCGACGGCTCACTGGAAGAATAGAATATTACAGCCACTCGCCAGTCCAGTCATTGGTCTTTTATGCACCAATATTCGGAAGTAGACTTTACTTAACAACGCGGATGTAAACAAACGACAACAACCTTGCCGTTTGTTCTACCGGTTGCAGCACCTGAGTCGCTCAGTAGTAAACAATCGCTTTACATAATAATTACCATGCGAAGGTTAATTATTATTGTAATCGTCGATTGCTCCACTAAGCGCTCATCGCAGCCAGCTGTTAAGCTAATCAGCAAAATAACCGACAGTTGCAGAACAGTACAATGCGACGTTACTGTTTAGCAATTGCTAATTATTTCACTAAAATGCGCCCTTGGCTGCTGGAAGAATCTTCCGTATATTGGGCCATCACAGGAGTGCAAATGGCAGTCTTGGGAATATCCTGTGGTTCTACTGGGATTTGATGATAAGCTTTCGTCCAATCTGAAGTAGAAACTATTTTACATCCCTCTAGCTGATGCGCAAAGACTTGAATATGAGGAATGGGTTAGCGGTCTGGAATATGACACGCATTCAAGCGTCTGTAATCCCCACATGGTCTCCATTCCCCATTCTTTTTCTTGACCATGTGTAAAGGTGCAGACCAGCTACTGCTAGAAAGGCGACAAATGTCTCGATTAAGCAGAAAATCAAACTCTCGCTTGGCTGCGATAAGCTTATCTGAGGGTAAACGACTAGGTTTAGAAACGACTGGAGGTGCTCTGGTCAAAATATGATGGGTGACATCGTGCGCTACCGAGTTGAGCAAACCGTTGTCCACTGTGATCTCAGAAAATTCACGGAAGATTTGATTTAAACTGATAGTGATGAGTACCTCGTCTTGACCAAAGGTGCTAGAGTATTTAAGGAGGTTAGTGGGTCAATGAGATGCCGTTTCCCAACGTCCACCTTAAGACCGTATTGGTTGAGGAAATCCAAACCTAAAATGGGCTTAGAAATATCTGCCAATATGCTTATTACCAGATGTAGCTATGGGAGTTAAAATAGGAGAACCCAAACAAAGTCTAGCTGTGGACTTCCGGTTGAAAGCAGTAGCCGAAATAACAGAAATAGTGCCCCCCCGGCGACAAGATAAATTTGCTTGCTGGATTTGTCGAAGATATCGAGGCGATTATTAGAAAGGTCCTGTCCACCACTCGCCAACGGAGGTGGGCCAATTAGTTTGTCGAAAAAGAATTAGAACTTCCCTCACTGGAATTGGGAGAAAAGTTACATGGCGGTAAACACTTTTGGCCTTGTTACCAAAACGTCCATTATACCAACATAAATTTACCTTACAAGCGGTGCTCTTATATTTAAATACATTCCTCTGTTTGCTTTTGGAACGACTACGCCAACTACTTGAAGGCGGAACTTGTGACGGAATTACCTTCTTCTCGAATATGTTGACCAACGGTCAGACAACCGGTTAAAAGCTGAGTCACTGGAATTTAGAAAAGGGTTTCTCATACCACTCACTTCCTGCACAGGCTGAAGTTCGGCGATGGAGTCGGCGCAGGAAGCTAATCTATCGACGGCACCCGGGTTGCACGAGAGTATAGCCAGCATATGTTCTGGTAGTCGCTGCAGCCACACCGACTTCAAGACCTCGTCACTTAAACGGCCCTTATGAAGGGCTTGCATCTTGCCCAGAAGTTGCGAGGGCTGCACGTCTCTCAAGGACATTTTATAGAGCAGTTGCCTGATCTTTCAGTTCTCGCTACCCGTAAGGCTAGAAATCAATAACTCCTTAAGCCTTTTGTACTCGTCGTAAACTAAAGGATTACTTACTAAGTTACTAACGAGACGAATAACATCCACCCCTAACGCACTAATAATTGTATAAAACTTGGTTGTTTCTTGCGTGATTCAGGCAAGCTCATATTGAGCTTCCAGTTGCCCAAACCACAATCATGGAGATGTTCTCCAGAATTTTACTCGGTGCGGGAAAGGGTAAGGCACCTTATCCTCTGGTGGGGTGCTACCTATCCACGGATCACGTCGAGTTCACCAATATGCTGATGTCATTTTAGGTTCGTTCCACAAATCACCACCTTTGTAAATGCTGGGTTTTCTCTCGAGCGAAATTGATGATTTTGAATCTTCGGGTATTTCTAAATGCCAAAAAATTAGTGATAATGCTTCAGCTTCTCCAATTCAGTGTCTTTAATGACAGCTTTTTAAATCCTTCTTGGAAGACATAGGACATTCGCAAAATTCTCGTTAAGTAAATAATTAAACGAATTAAATTCAGGGTTTTAACACAGGATTAACAAACAATTTATCAGTTTTGAATAAACAATTCATACAACATTCTTCAGGTAAAAAAAATTCTCTGTTTTATAATATTTTTTAAATAAAAACTTTTTCTTCCCGTTCCTCAAATTATTTCTATTCGAATTCATATAAATTTTTTTTACTTTTTTTACATTAAATATAAGGGCCTACTGCCTACAAAGAATCGTGAGCGTAGCCAGTTTTTTAAACATTCAAGGAAAAGGAATCAACAAGTGTTGTAGTACTAGACTAAAGGTTTTTAGTTAGAACGTAATACCCTAGACACACAAATGAAATCTATTATGGACCCATTTGAAACATTCCACTTCAATGGGCCAAACTTTACTCCATTTAGTGAAATTTCAGTTAAAAGAGCCACCTACGTCATTAAAATTAGCTAAATTTATTGGAAACTGGAAAGTTTTTCCAATAAGGTCAGCAATGACAGCAATCAGCTGATTATCATTTGAGTTTTTCAAAGAATAACAAAGTATGGGGAAGGAGAGGATAGTTTTGCCCAGAGCGCCAGAAATAGACACTGTTGTTAGAATTGTGGGAAGAATGGCCATATTTACAAAAAAATTGCAGAAGAGATCAAGAAAAAATATCAAGTGGCTTTGGAAGGCAAAGACATTCAAGTAAAAATTAGCAACTTAACTGGCCACTATGTATCAAAATACATGAGATATTGGGTGCTTTCAGATACAACAACATAGATCTGTGTGTGGAGAGTTCTCCCGAAATTGAAACTCTAGACGAAATAGTAATTTTAGTTTATTTGTAATTGTATGTATTGATACATTTATTTTAATAGTTTGAGGAATTCGAAACAATAGAGCTGGAATGCTTGCAATTAGTAGCAGAAGACTCACAGCCAGTCACTGACTTGCTCACAGCTAGCTATACCGCACCCACAAACACTGGAACGAGAGCAAGAACCATTAATAAATCTGCTGGCACTTCCAATGCATTTGAGCTACCTTCAAAGAAAAAAAGAAAATGGGTGGACGAGATTTTAATTGAAATTAAAAACTAAATAAAGCTGCAACCCTCGAAGACAAAAAAACAAACGGCTTGATGAAGGAGGTAAACGAAATTGAGAAAAAGAAGGCTGACATTTTAGAAAACTTTACTCTGAAGAGCTTAGAGCTACAGCAGAAGCTATTAAAAATAGCCCAAAATAAATAGTTACGCGACGTTTTTTAATGTTAAGTTTTTTTACTGAACAAACTGAAGTGATACATAAATGTTCCTATATGTGTTCCTGTGCCTAATAAATGAGCTATGTCATGAGTGCCCAATAAATTAAGCTAATAATAAATAAATTTGATGTTTTACTTACCAAAATATTCTGCCAAAGCGATTCTAATTAAAGTGTCTTTGGGACTCTGATTACCAATTATTGTTGTATGATTGGGCTGTGGACAACTTTCTCCGAGTGTGTTTTGTTTCGCTAACCAGATTTCGTAAACTGAACCTGTTTCCCTCATTACAAAGGTTATGCAGATCGCAGCATGCTTTTATTATGACTGGACTGTTCTCAGTGTTCACTTCAAATCCTTTTCCCAATCTCCATCTGGACTTAAGTTCTCCGAAGTCATTTTCCACTACTCTTCTACATTTGGATAACGCGTACTCGAAAGCCTTTTCGTTGGCAGCTTGATTTTCTTTGTAAGGAAACGGTTTCCTTATTGTATTTGACAACCGAAAAGCGGAGTCTGCCAAAAACAACACTGGGACTTCAACGTTTTTTGTTTTCCTCATATGTTTCTTGAAAATTTCATTGGTTTCATGGTGTTGTTTGACCTTTGACTTTTCAAATATGAATAAATCGTTACATCTTTCTGGAGCGCCTACATTAATGTATGTAAACTTGTATCTAAAATACTTCATAAGAAAAATAATTTCTAAAAAATTTTCAAAAATACTTGTAATCAGCGGCTGCCAATAAAACTACGGAATGCCAGCCTTTATAATTATAACAGTCCATCGCTAGATCTTTTGGCGGATTTACCTTTATGACACCCATGTGATAATCGTAAAAATATTGATGCTAACTTAGTTTTCACATACCCAAAGCTCCGAAACATTATGGGAAATCAAGTGTTTCAAATCCTTGGACAACTTCTTTTAACTTTGCCTCAGTTGGAGGATATGCATTTATATATTTTCCTCTTAACTTACACCACACTGCTTCACAGAATTCCAGAACAATTTTTCCTACAGTCGTTGGTCCACTCCAAAAAAGATTCCAATTGTTCTGTACTCTGCAAAGAATAGAGAGCTATTCCAATTCACTACATTAATGGAATCGCTTGCCGAAATTGAGTATTTTTACGTTCGAACCAACTGCAATTTTGTACAAGATAGTGAAATGTTTTTTCGTTAACTCGAAAGTCATCCTTAAACTTATTTTTTGTATGGCTTGGCACCTCAGTTTCCCAGTAAGTGCTGCTTCGGTACTAAAAAAAAAATTTATTACAGTAGCACTCTAATACATATATGTACATCAAGTGAAATTACCAGAGTCCAAATCCTTCTGCTTTTGCAATTTGAAAGGTATGTCGAACCCAAAGTTTCTGCCTGTCGACGCAATCTCTTTGCAGCTCTTCTTTTTTTTTTTACCTATTTCAGTAAAAAAGATGTCCTTCTGTCTAACTGCTTTGAAATTACAGCAAATGCTCGCAAATTTTCTTGATAGCATTTAATTAAATTATTCAACTCTGCCATGATCGTTACTCACAGTGAGGAACTGTCAAGTGATATATAAATATCAATGACATTTCAGAAGATCTAATTTTGGACCGCAGTCTGTAACCTCTTCATTTCCTTAAAATGACCTAATTTCAAATTAAGTCATTATGGACGCCGTCTGCCTAGGGTGTAAAGCTTGATAGAATGACCCAAATTGAAACTAAGATTTTTAGTGACAGAAGAATGCCACAAGCATAGCGCAAGTGAATGCAAAATATGTTTAAACACTGGAAGAGGAAATACAAATATAAAACCGTAAAATTAGGGAAAAAAAGGCGCAAGCTCAACAACTTGAAAAAATGAAGGAGTTGCTTTATGGCAGGCCAGCTAAGTGTTTTGCAGAGCAATATGGGATAGATCTGGAATCCAGAACAATCTCATAAATATTTGTTGTGCACAGAAACTGTAGCTCTGAAAATGATAACCCGGGTCTAAGCAAAAGATCGGCAGATTTTCTGTTGATGATATAATCATAGAATAATTAAGTATGAGCTATACTTGCGCTTAATTTTATAAAAATCATAATTTTTTTTCCATTGTATGATTTAAGTGAAACTGATGACATGATCGAACAAAGTCGTAAAAGAGTTCCTTTTGTAGCTATAAATGACAGAAAAAGAAAGTTTTATGGTCTTAATAATTCTTTATTGTAGGGTAACGGCTGTTTTAATGGAAAATTTATTATAGAAAATCTAGACTTTGATTTGAAATTTCGGCAAGTCGATTACTCTGCTAGGCCCTACGATTGTATCCTAGGAAGATAGTTTGTTTTGTACTCACACACGACATTTACATTTGACAATGGACTTGAGATTAAAAGAAAGAGTGAACCGGACAACAATTTCATGGCTGCATTAAGTAAAGTACAGTACCTGGAAGAAGATGAAGTGAAATTAATAGAACCTCAAATAGGAGTTTCCGACGAAGTGAGTACAAATAAGTTTTCAGAGATTTTTTCAAAACATTATTTGACTGAAGTGAGCATTCTATTTTACGCCGAGACGATTATCGTTCCAATAGAGACTTAGCGTTGATTCTAATTTAGACAACCTATTAAAAAGTAATATAATTAAAACAAGTAAAAAAGCTAGAATTGGTCTAAGACCAATTCTTATGATACTCTGTGATACCGTATGAAATTTCGTATGGTCACCGATCTATTCAAGATTTATTTTTGAAGTTGTTTTTCGCATATATTTCTAGAACGGTTTGTCGCACAGAAAAAATGATTATAACCAATTTTATAGGATTTCGTATTCTGCAGAAGTTTTTAGTACAATAAAAATGTCTTGGACTGATCGTTTTCAAAGTATACGTAAAAAACCTAAACTTTTATATGGCAACACCAAGAAGGAGTTGCCCGATTTATAGTAAATCCATTTTGCTCTACCATCATTATATCGAGGTGTTACAAACGGAATGTCAAACTTAGTATACCCCATAGATTTCATCTAGGGTATAAAAAGCTATTCGCCTTACGCTTCAGGTATCGTTCTAGTTCCTAAACAGGACGGCAGCAGTCGACGACTTTGCGTCGACTACAGGGAGCTGAATAAAATTGCAATCAAAGATCGGTATCCTATTCTAATAATCGAGGAATTAGAAATATATCAGTGCTTTAGGTTTGAAAAATGGTTTTCACCATATCAACTTATCCCCTGATTCGGGTAAACATACATCACTCGTTATGGGATATGGGCAATTCGAATACTTAAAAGATCCTCTTGGGCTTTCTAATGCTCCCGGGGTATTCCAATGATACCGTAATGAAGATTTTTCAGACTTGCTGGGACGGTGTCAGATTTTAATTTATCTCGACGATATTTTAGTGGGGCCCGATGATCTGAATGGACATTTTTCTATAATATGTGAGTTTTCGATATTATGAACATGAACTGCTTACAATTAAGCTTATGCTAATATTATTTTCTTACGACTGAAATTACTTATTTAGGATATCGCATTAATAGCGAAGGTATAAGCACGGTATATTTATACAGTAGCCCAGCTTAGAACAAACTACTGAAAAGTGAACTTTAGACTTTTAACTACAAAAAAAAACCTCAAAATTTCTCCCATAAGAGGGAAATATTAAGTATGATACGGTTGGGAGGAGTATTAGTTTTATGTAAGTACACATCTCAGCACCAGTCTGCAAATGTATTGTTCCATTACCAAACAGCTGTTTGATTGAAAGTGGTGTTCGTTCTATGGACAGTGTAACAGGCAAAATGGCTGTAATAAAGTTTGTGGCAGTTTAATACATAGTTCTACTATGCCGAATGGCATGGGAAGTGGAAGAAATTGCTTTTAGCTTTTTTTTTTCTTGCAGAAATAGTTTTGATTGTCATTTGGTCCCTCTTCCTCGGGTACAAGTTTGTGCATGCTGTAAGTTCTGTTTCTTCCACTTTAGATTTACATATTTTAGAAATTGACTAGTGTGTTAGTTAAAACTGTTGAAAGAGAAAGTATAGTCTCTTTCTAGAAGCATCCTACTCGCTTGACAGTCTTAACAGAGCTGGGCTACTGTATGAATATACTGTGGTATTAGTCCAAGTAATTGCCACATTAAAGCAATTAAAACATATCTGATACCGAAGAATGTTCATGACTTGCATCGTTTTATTGGATTTGTCAATTTTTTTCCGGAAGTTTGCAAAGGACTTCACCATCCTCGAAAAAGCCTGTATATGATTTATTAAAGAAAAGGTGTAAGTTCAAAGCCCCAGCTTAATTATAAAAATAGTCTCCTCTTTGTTGCGTCTAAATTCATTTTTTTTTCTTGTTTGCTCCCAGTCTTGCAATTTTCGGCGGTCGCTTCTAACTACGTACTATCTATAACAAATTTTGAAATTAATACTTAACTTAATTTTTTGCACAGCTCTTCTCCTTCCTGTATTTCTTCTTCTTCATTTAACCCTGGTTTCTTCATTTTGGAATGCTCTGTTATAACAATATCCAGTTAGGTATTCAGCTTCTTCTAACATCCAGCTAGATATTCCTTTATGCTTTTCTATATCATTAGTCCGAGCTTACCAGTCCTCAATATCCCTTTTGTGCTGCTCGCTTCTCCGGAACAAATCGCTGGTGCTATCAACTGGCAGAACCTTATTGCTGGAGTCATGTGAAAAATGCCCACTTGTCCAATTTATCAACCCTGACATCCACAAAAATAAAAAAACCTCTTACTTTCTGTCGGACTAGACAGCTCTGTCACGACTCCTCGCCTCCTCCCGTTTTCGTCAAAATTCCACTTCTCTCTCGCTTTCATGCCAAATTTTCGATGAGTTTTATACGAAGAAGAGTGTGCAAGAACAACATAGGTTCGGGCCTTAGATTCTAATCGGTGCAGATCTCTATCAGATTCCATGGACTATTATAAATTTAGGTATCATCGCAGTTTATGATTCTACAGCATTTTGGGAATAGCCCATCATCAATATAATTAATAATTATTATGCATTAGTGCATTGAGTAGCTAGTGCTCTTGGTCAAAAGACATAAAATCTTCATCAAGGTTTACTCTTGTTTGCCACATATTTGAGCGTACAATTTTTGCATCCTAGCAGCATTCAGTAGTAAATAATTTTTTTTTTATTTTTTTTTTATATAATTTTTAAATGTAATAATCTTAGGAAAGTTAAGATTATTTTCCAAATCCCTCGTATCTGCTTAAGTGAACACTGCGGGTGTTGAACTCTTAAAGATGTCGAGACTGGAATACCAATTTAGTCCAAGTCATGAATAAATTCATAAAACTTGGCACAGAAAAGCTACGAAATCCAAAATTGGTAACCTTAGGGGTACAAGTCGCCATATAAGGCTGGTTACTTATATTTTTCTTGCACGTATATTGGTTTATATCGGACTGATATGATACGAGCTCTTTATTTTGTATTGGAATTGATTTGATTAAATCTAAGTCCTATGATCAACGACGGACGAAAACTTCTCAATGTTAGAACATGACCAACCACTAACTGAAGTACGGATAAACTCGGACAAGGCTTATGGGTTTCAGGAGGTTCATTAAGACGTTTTAAGATCAGTGCAGTAAGGACACAACTATAAACATGCTCGTATAACCACTATCATCTACCACATTTGACGAAAAAATTACTGGGCTAAGGCACCTTCAGGCAAATTATCAATTTTTAATGTGATATGCCACCACACCAAACCACGATCATTTATGTCGCACAATCTATAAACTAAATCGGATCTCTTTTCCGTAATTTTACACTTTATGAATTTAGGTGTGAGCTTGACAGCAAAATTTTTGGAGGCGTCGGGTCGGAAAGAATGTAATTCCGCTTATAAACAATATCACCTATATCGAACTTCATTTTATTTTTCCTTGGTCAAAATATCTTTTGTTAGCTTCGTAAGCCTTAAAAATTCTTGTCGCAATATCACTATAAATACCTTCCAACTTTTCTAAAAATATACTTCGTGCTCCGTAAATATCAGCAGAGCAGTTACCGTCATACAGGGTATAATAGGAACCAGAAAATGTGAATTCTCGACCATAATTCAGGAAGAATGGGGAATATCCTGTTACATGAAAATATTCAAATTATTGTCGATAAACAGACCGATCTGGATGTCGATAACAGAGTGATAAAAATATCCAAAACTAAGAGACGGAACACAAGTAAGACACGAATTATATACCTAACATCTGTTCGTGTCCCTTAAAAATCAAACTACTGTCACTAGAGGAATTCGTAGAATTACTTGTTTTCTGCGAGTCTCGAAATTATTGGGCACTCGATTCGACCGATGAAAAAAATGTTATGCTGCGTTCGCACTTGCTCTTAAAGATACGAACATTTTGGTTAGGAGAAAATACATAAGTATATAACTTTTGATAGTTGACTTAAACTATAGATTACATTACATTAGTTCTTTAAATCGCGCTTTATAAATGTAAATTTATTAAATTATAGTGGATTGCTACAATATTTAGTCCAGCGTAATTGCGAAAGCCTCCATCAGATTTTGAGTACTGAATAGAGTTGATGATGTGTGGGCAGTTTTTCGAGTCCAATGTTGGTTTTTCCATAATGTTTTCCAAAATTACTGCTGGTGTGCGGTATGATGTTTCCCTCAGTAATCTATCACGCCTTACGGAAATCAAAAAGCCAGGCCAGTACAAATTTAGCAAAATAAAAAAATTAGGACAACACTAAATTTAGTAATATGATATGGTCATTCGTATCATGGACGATTCCAGAGTAGTAACAAATATCCTCATCGCTTTATGCAACGATATTCCAGCAATACTTTCACCCCTTAAAAGTCAAACTTCATTAATTGTTTAGACATTAAAAGACATCGTCTTTCGGTGTCCACTAACAGCAATTAACCTAAATAGAAGAGTACATAGAAAAAATGAAATCGTTCAAATATACCCCAGTTGTGAAGGCGAATCATAAAGAAAGTACAATTGGTCTCATCCATAATGGACTACTTTGGTTCTCCCATACCGTGCCAATGAAATTCAATATAGACTTGGTATCTTTACGAGGCATAGGATAAACGAATTAATAAGGATCATTAATTGGTGGATAAATTGTGGACATCATGTTTGTTTTAAAAGGGCGAAAAGTATTTGTAGCAGGAATAACAGGAACTTTTCCTCTTCAGTTTAAAATGTTCAAGGAGTTTTATCCACAACTGGACTTTATAGAAATTGCCAATGTTTTCACAGAATATAGAGGTCGTAAGAGGTCGTGTGACATATAGAAGTGTTCATTTATTTTCAGTATTCCTAATAATGTGTCTTTAAGATGCTCTATGTTTTCATGCCACGCAATAGTTTAATAATACGATTAATTGCAGATGTATGGCTGTTTGACTGGTTGTGAAACATTAACAAAAACCTTACAACGTGACTACTATTAAGGGAAGGAAAGCTATGATTAAAACCCAACACCACATTTATTTGAAAAATAAGATGTCATGGAAGGATATTAATATGTGTCGACGGCACTCTAGTTTTTTCAAGATTTGGATAACATATTAATCCATTTTTGCGGTGCAGTGTAGGTAAGCTTAAATTTTTTCAATGTTAACTAAGCTTGTATTGATATTATTTCTTTTTTAGTCGATAGATAATCGAATGTTCTTTAAGAAGATAATAGAAGCTTTTTCCGCTGATTTATATTTTAAACCTCTTGGTTCAAATTTCGAATGCAAAAATATATCTTTTGGCTTATTGGTTGGTTCAGGTGGTAATCACTGTCTGTCATACTGAGTTTCAATTAATGCTGTTTTGATATTGCACCTCGATTAACCATAGGCCAGGGCGGATGTAAAGTTCTCGACTATTGCGTCCTGACACAAATTCTTCCAGTGAACCAGAATGTATATATTAAGATGTTCAAGTGTGGAGTTCTGAATGTGGATTTACCCATTAATTGTCTTCTTTATAGATTTCAATGAACAAGAAATTTGCTTTTTTCTTAGAGATTTAATGGAAATTTTTACTTTAGAAATTTTATGCATTATTGAAGGCAGACAACGGGTGGTTTTAGAAACTTTCAGAGAATATTTTTGTAGAAATTTTATTCACTTTGGTGACCAACTAGAGTTATTTTCAGATACAATACTTTTATATGTGCCGTTGTCAGCCACCAGTAATGCATAAAGTATTCTAAAGAAAAAATTTTGAATAAATTTTTAACTAAAAATTCGGGGCTTCCCTACATCACGTCGAGACATCGTTGATTTTATATTGGAGCCAGGCATTGCTGGCCTGCACTTTTGTTACCCAACGAGTCAAGACATCTTCTATATTATATTCAAGCGAGGCGTTACAGATTTTTGGTCTTCGTGCCCAGTCTTTGTATGTTTTAGTTCGTCTATGCCTAAGGTACCTCATTATGGGAGCACAACACTTGCGGAACGTAGTAGTTTTTTTATCGAGGACCGCTAGTACTTTTTACTTTCTCGAGAACTAAGCCTTATATGCGTGTGTGCCAAAATTTGCGGAGGTCTTCGACTCCATTTTGGTGATATGAATTTTTAAATTTACGTATAATCAAACTAACGTTCTGTTAAGCGATTATTTTAATTCAGCCTGAACAAAGTCATCGGTATTTTCGGTGGTCGTTCTAATCGAGTCTACATTTTATGAGCAAAACAAATCAGTTTTAATAGCAAGCAAGCTCCAAGACTCATGCTCCATCGCGGAACAATATTTTAAAATATATAAATAAAAAATAAAAGCAAATAAAAAAAAACACCCACGATAAATATCTTCCGGTGCCACAAGTCCCGCCACTTTATAGGCATGTCTGTACTCAATCAGGCCTTTGGCCTTATATAGAAGAGTTTTCCTTTTCCTCGCCTGTATTATTTAGGCCTTTTGGCCTTTTAAACCTAAAAAGGAAAACAAAACAAATTAATTAATAATACAAACAAAAAGTAAAAGTCTCAGATCATTCGATCTGAGACTTTTACATGAAAATTTTACTCACTTCTACCGTGGAATCCGACTCCCACGATACACAGCATTCCTCCTCGAAAGCTGCAGTACCATCAGCACTTATAAAGCTGGAAATATAAACATAAAAATATATTAACAAAAATAAATAACCATAAATAAGGAAAAAGGTTACCATTTTACGGCTACTATCAACATACAGTGACATTTGTGTCACAGGCAGCTGGTGCGTTGTCTTCTTCTTCCATTTACTAATGGAGATCTCCACTACGACAACAACAACGAAAAATCTCCATGACGACGCGCTGCTACTACATAGCATCAAGGCAACGGCGACCGACAAACGCACTGCTCCCACTGTATTCCTGGCTATAAATAGCGAGCTGTTGGGAGTAGTAAATCACTTGTAAATTGAGCGGTCAACTAGACAGATCAGAAGCGATAAACCGAAATTAAGTCTTGACTAATAAGGGAAGAATTGAACCATACTAAACAAAATTTATTAATTCAATTATACTTTTCAGCACCCACCCCCAAGCTAAGGTAGAATTGAACCTAGCAAAATTAATGAGCAGTGAATGAAGCTCATTCTGTTTTTCACCTTAATTAAAAATTCTTTCTAATATCATTTTCTTTAGATTTTACAGGCAAAAAAAAGAAAACGAAGTGGAGTAATAGCGAATTATTATTTGGATTTATTTTATTATTTGGATTTATTTTATTATTTGAATTATTATTTGTATTATCTTGTTTGGTTTCATTACTTTTATAAGTTTCATTATTTTTATAATGTTCATTTTTACTTATACTTTTTATATTTTTTCTACAAGTAGAGAATAAGCAAGCTGTGGCGGTAAGTGTGCAACGTCCTTAATGCATATAGATCGCCTTACTTATTTAATCCACACTTTGCATTGATATTACTTGCTTGGGAAAACAAGCAAATTGCGAATTCAATTACTCATACTGACATTGCAAAATCCCATTTATTAGTACTATAACCTTAAAGTAGCAACTTTAGGGAAACGTATTCAAATCTGCGTTACCTTCGGTATAAGTAAGATGACTTTAAAAATTTATATCTCCAAAACGTAGCTGAGCACCACCGCAATTTTTGCCACATACATCATAGATAGCTAAAAGGAAACTTTTTATCGTCGTTTAGAATGAAATTCTTTGAAAATAATATCAATGAATTTGTTAAATTACATATATGCAAAAAAAGTGAACATCTCATTTTATCGCCTTCCGTAGAAGTTCAACGATGAAGGTCACTCAATTGCCCACATAAACCCTGTCTCACAAAAGCAAGCGATCAAAAAGTTCAATTTTTTGTGTGCATATGTTTGCTTTTGGCAAATACAATGTAAGTGAAGGGCACAGAAATTAAAAACTTATAAGAAAACCAATACATATAATAAAGGGGATAAAAAGGACTTGATAATTTGGAAATTTAGTTAATTTCTGTATTTTCAGTTGATAAGTGCAGACAAAGATGACAAAATTTCCGAAATACTCATAAAAAATATCGCCGACAAGATTACATGCAACCTGGGGCGGCAGAATTTTCTTTTTTCAAAATCCCCACTTGCCATTGCTATTGCAGTTGTGTTTGCAATTGTTCAACCGCCTGTTTTGACAGCGAATTACATTCAGCCGTCGGCCGCTTTGTTCGTCGCGGTTGTGTTTAAGACTTTAACATTGACACGACCATATTGCAGGATTGAAATCGTACTTCTCATATATACTAATATCTTTCTTAGCCTTATCTTTCTGATTCATTAGAAGGTTTCATATACAGGGTGTGCCGTAAGTCGACGTCAAGCCGGAATCGGGTGATAGACCAAATCATAACAGTTACCAGAAAAATATAAAAAATTCTAAGTAATGTATTTTTCAAATTATAGACATTTCTTTTGTTTTCGAGAAAATGTACACCTTGTGGTTTTTTAGCTCCTGTTGCTACAAATCTATACTTTTTTTCAATTTTATTTTTCTTATGTAATCTCGAATAGTGCCTATGTAACCTGCTGCTTTAAATTCTAAGCCTACTGTTCCAGCTTGGAAGA
This sequence comes from Dioctria linearis, assembly GCA_963930735.1. NCBI lineage: Eukaryota > Metazoa > Arthropoda > Insecta > Diptera > Asilidae > Dioctria > Dioctria linearis. Next base: position 75,101,620 of record OZ005740.1, on the reverse strand, counting down.
AAATGTCACTAACAGGAATTTGTTTTGAAAAACTTCAATTTTTACCATTTTATAGAAGTTTCTGAGGTCCATTCCAATACATTTTTTTAAAGACGTTATTTACTAGACTTCTTCGTTACCTTTAATATAAGATATAAATCATTATTCTGCTCCAAATAGTTTGCCAGAAATTCGCATTGAAAATTGTACGAGACTTGCAAATCTTGGTACTGACTCCTTTTAACTGATCGAAGGTTTACTTAAAACTCGACGTTTTACTAAGACTCTGGCTACCACGAAACCTTCCCAGTCATTTCGCGATACTTGCACTCGCCTACTTTCATGCCGTTGCTTAATTATCTTTTGTTGATTTGTGATTTCAACACCTTGACATCGATACTTTACAACTCGCTCCCTAATGGAAATATAATTGTGTGACCAGTATTTATCTGGGTTGCGCGCATTTATTTCCAGCAACCTCTTTAACTTTAAGCTGGAGTTACATCCCAATGAACAGATGCATGTAGCTGGTAAAGTTCGAGTACACATGTCTTATCTACGCTAAAGCTGGTGCCTTTTAAGAAATAAGTAAAATTGTAGAGTTTCTGGCTGCGATGAGGGCGTGTGACAAAGGCTTGTGTATAAAGATCAGGCTAAAGGCCACTACACACACTGAAGCAAATCGTACGACTTGGGCATGGCCAGGGCGCACAATTTGCATGAGCTTGGGTAAAAAGTCGAAGCTTGATTTAAGACTAAAGTGTGGCATGAATGAAATCGGTCGAAACTATTGCGTGCAAGCAAATCTTACGAATTCGCCATAGAATTGAACTAGACAAAATCAGATGTTTGCGTACACACGGAACGATTATGAGGCAGAGTTTAAGTAGTTCAATTCTATAGCAAAGTCGTCAGATATGCGTGTACGCAATAATTCAGGCCGATTTGATTCATATCAGACTTCCATCTCAATTCAAGCTCCGACTTTCTCTACACTCACTCATGCAAATTGTACGACTTGGTTGTACAAGCAACTTGTGCGATATGCTTGGGTGGATCTAGTGGTCTATGGATGGTTTATGGACGTTAGTGGGCGGCTGAGTGTCAACACCCTTCACCGTTCACTACATCGTCAGCTTCCAGTCTTCCTCTCCCAACACGCTCATACCCGTATTTCTAGAAAAACTGTGGAAATATTGCTATTATCTTCATTAAAGGCCGCTGCACACGTTCATGCAAATCGTACGTGTGTAGCGTCCTTTTAAGCAAACATGTGTATGGGAACTTTAGGAACTATACGAGTACTTCGAGCTCATATTTCAAAAGCGAACAACATTGGATTGGAATATTAATATTCATGTGTAGTTCAATTCACACTAAAGAGCTTCGGCTCTAGTTCACATATTTCATTGTTCAAACTGTGTACGTATATAGTTGGGGTAGAATTTGCTAATAGAACCACGAGTTTATCAACTGCCGTGTCATTTCTCGGTTTTTACATTGTTTGTTTTACATTTACACATGTTTGTGTTAGAACATTTCCACCCAGAGATGTTGATAATGCTAAAAATTTTCCCACTATTTGATGATTCGTATATGCTTCTCTCTATCTATGAACTATAATCATCCCATAAAAAGTTTGTGCAACTTAGAACACTTCGCCTGATATGAAATCTTTTTAAGTACCTACACAAAAGCCTTAATAACAATTTTCGGCATTTTTCCTATAGGGGAATTTACTTATATGTTATTGGCTTTAATTAGTTTCGCGATAAAAACTTTCCCTTCCACGGAACGTATTTTACTAAGTTTTCTGTTAATAAGAAAAGTTTTTGTTTTTAATCATATCCCCACGTACTTCCGGGTGGCAAGCAGGTAACCATCACGAACTAATTTCTGAGCCATTGAGAGAACCAAAGAGGTATTATCTAATGAAAATAGCATGTACATACCTACTTCGTTTGATGGTTTGAAAAGGATATCGCCTTTGGGGATGTTCATAGTTATGAAACTAAAGAGTTATCTATCACACACCTCTTTCGACTATCGGAAAGAAGACTTTTTCTTTCTCTTCTCTTCTAATACTTCGATATTGCATCAAAGTTATAACTAAAGTAAGTCTTTGTAAGGGACTCTTCTAAAATCGGGTTTTCACATCCTTTGAATGGTGACAAATTTAAGCCTGAAGGGTGAAGGTGAAAATCAGGACGCTTTGAGATGGTTTCCATCAAGACGATTTTTCTACTTCTTAGGATGCTAACTCGCGAGATGAAATTGTGACATTCACTTCAACTCAAGAATTTTCATTTGAGGAAAAAAAAACTGCATAAGCCTTTTAACTTTTAGAGTCTTTTCTAGCGGTGCATTGCTTTTAACATTAAATTGGATTTTAAAACCGGCGATAAATAAATCCTACCTTCTAAGAGAGATGTATAGGTGTAGATTGATTTGATGAAAACAGAGATTTTCACTGCCTTCATAAAGTGGAAAATCGAGCGCTGAGGGATCATGATTTCTTATTTTTCCGAACCCACAGGCAATGGCTTAAATTGAATTCCATAAATTATTTAAATGTTTTTTGTCTTGGCCAGTCTAATATTTTCTTTCTCGTCTTCTTTTCGAATGGTCTTGTTCTCATATCTCTACGATGAAAACAAAATCATTTACGCCATTGAAAACACCTGTACTTTTTCCAGTAACTTATCCGCTAATTTTTAAACACATGTCGCTTAAAGCAAAAGGAGGGTTTTCAAATTTTTATACGAGTTACATAGGTACAGCATGCGCTGTTTGACGGCTCAAAAGGCTTACATCATTTTTGTGCCCGTGTCAATTCTAATCTGAATCACAATTTACACCAGCAACCCGTTAATTTTTCATAGCGGCACTGATTCAAGCCTGAAGTGTTCAACATTTTTACGTTCGTAGCGAAGCATTAAATTTTTCTTAGAAATATACTTGCAAAATGTTCTTAAGAATTTTAATGGATAACTATTAACCGACAACGGTCCAAACGAATTCGTGAAAAGTCACGGGGTGGAGTGGATTGTAAAAGATTAACAGGACGATTTTCGTATGGTGCGGACACAATGTGTAGATGACGCCGGCGATTAATACTGATCCTGTAACGCACGGTTGGCCGTTTGTTTGCCTTCGTTTGAGTAGTAATAGTGGAGTATGGAGTGGGTATAATAGTCATTCGCTCCCGCTCGTAGCTCTTCGCCTTTGAATCGTGTACGACTTTTTCAGAATTTTCTTATGTTTTATATAGTATCGAAAAGTCATCACCTATTACGGGATGGTAAGTAGTTTTGGAATACTGCATATTTATTTTAGTGTTTGATTGTTTAGGAAAAGGCATCCAATTCTTAGCAGCACGCTTATGAAGATGCTTTTATATTTTCGTTGAAAAAGCACACAATTTCGAGATTTGAAACTGCTAGTGTTTCTAAGAAATTGGTCAGCGATCATAAATTTTTTTTTATCTTTCTGATTTTCCGCCATAACATCGATAACAGGACAATTTGGTGGGGAGCTCGCAATAGAAGGATGCAAACTGACTTAAGGAATTTTAATTTAGGGTGCTTCCAGTACAACCCCAGTTCCATGCAATCATCAACGTATAATCACCCGTTAATTTTTCATAGCGACACTGAATCAGCCTGAGGTGTTCAAAATATTTACGTTCCTAGCGACGCATTAAATTTTTCTTAGAAATATACTTGCAAAATGTTCTTAAGAATTTTAATGAATAACTATTTGCCGCCAACGGTCCAAACGAATTGGTGGAGTGATTCTGGTGGTTCACTCTTTCAGACAAGGGCACAAGCTTAAGTTTTATTAGAAACATTTGACGTTTTTTCTTTAGATTTATCATGCACTGCTTATGACCAACCATGGTTCCAAAGAGTTATATTGAATCAGATGCCTTGGCTGGTCTTGAGACGAATTCCGGACCCCACATACCTGGCAGTGCTCATCGACCCCAGAGGATAAGCACCGGATAACAACTTGGATTCGAGAAGAGGAGGCAGATTCTTTTGTCTACACTGATCGAAATGCGAACACAAAGAGTTTATTTAATAACCCCAGAAAAGAAATTTGTTATAATTGAAGTTTTTTTTGTAAAATTAATGAAGATAGTGCCTGTGAAATTAAAAAAATATATCACGAGTCAGCGAAAACATTTTCATTTTAACATTATTGAGAATTTAACCAACATTTGTGGAATCGGGGGAACCCGTTAGTAACCGCACGAGTTGCAAAACGGGCCTTCTTAGTCCCGCTTTTCAGGAACAAAGACAAGTAACTTCTGGTCCAGGTTTAATTTTCCATTATTTTAAAATAAGGAAATTTCTATATTTTTTATGTGAGTACAGAGGAAACAGAAAAGAAATTCCCGAATTTTATAGATAAGTAAAAAATCTGTTTCGTGAGGGCAAACTTTGTGCTATTACGATTTTTTTTCGTATTCCGAACGCAGCGAAAACAAAAAATAAAACCGGCCAAGTGCGAGTCGGACTAGCGCACGAAGGGTTCCGTAACAGCGTACAAAATTTAACAGTATGTAAGTACTCCTTATTTATTTTTTCAAATCAGAGTAGGCGCCATTTGAAAAAAATAATGCTGTCATTTGAAAAAAAAATGCCTACTTATGATAATAATAATGAATGAAAATAAAATGAGGCAAAAAACGCCGAAAAAATCAGGTTTCTTGTATGGGGGCCCCCCTTTAATTTTTAATTTAATTTTATTTTCATTATTTCTTGTTATATCATCAATAGAAATACAGAAAGTGTGTAAATTTCAACTGTCTACCTATAACGGTTCATGATACCTGGTGACGGACGGACGGACAGCGAAGTCTTAGTAATGGGGTTCCCGTTATTACCCTTTGGGTACGGAACCCTAAAAGGAAAGAAAAATTCGTGAACAAGTTTACAAGTTTGGAATTATTTGATTTATTGTCAACTTTCGTCGATGTTAGAAGAAACACCATCATACTGTGGCTCAATTACGTGCATTTGGCAAGAATGCCAAGTAACTTGCATTTAGCAAATTGAATTAACTATTAACTGGAGAGGTCAGGAAGTGTTCCTGGAGGGTCCCCGTAAGCCGTCCGAAGTGATAGCACAGGCTTCCAAGCAGAGATCCCCCGAGCCAAGCTCCGCGAATAGTCTACGCGACACCATCACTTTGGTTCTTTTGTGTTGGGCCACCTGGCCAATATCACTGCAATAGCATTGAATCTGTCGCTACCTAATCATATTTCTCGCTCGTTTATGATGTGATGTGGTTAATGGAAAATCGCATTTATCGCGGAAAGGAACCAATAACTAACTCGACTGTCAAAGTGATTTGATTACAACGATCAGCTGTTTATATAGGTCACCACGGTAGTGTAGAGTGTTGATAACATCGTACTGGGGAGAGTAGTACTTTTCAATTGCACCTATACAAAGCTAAGCTTTTAGCTGGCAGCTTTAAGTCTATGCAGACTGTGGGCTGCTTGTCGTATTCAGCGAAAGTTCTCCACTAAGGTCAAGATTCAGTTTCAGTTCCACTGCTAGTAGGAAGTAAAATTCGGCCCGAGATACTCGACAGAACTTCGTCACAAGTTACACAATCGATCGCGCAGGAATTCAAGTGTTGGCTGTCTTTCCGCTTCCGAGTAGTACTGCTTCTCGTCACCGCTCGACCAGAGCAATTTTATTTTGTTCTTAGGAATTTACTTGAAAATTTTTCTTTCGAATTTGTATACACAATTGGTGGCAGAAAACCATGACTTGGATTGCTTCGAGTGCTGCTAAAAATGTTTCTACAATTTCTCTTCAGAATTTTTAAGGTAAAACTATAAAAATAAAATCCATTCTATTTCCTCTGCGGTAGTTGGTGTTGCATTGCTTGTATAGTTTCGAATTAATTCAAGTAGTATTGTTTAATTTACATTCACGTTTACTTTCAATTTGGAGAAGAGAGATAAACTGTCTATATTAGTTAGTGGTGGAGATAGAAATAGTAGCGGAACTGTAAAGCGAAAAACTGATAAGACCATTAACATAACATATCATGGGCATCTACTCCCATTCCTTTAAATGTGACTCAAGGTGAAAGCTCACTGTCCGTCAATTACTTCCCCGTGACAGAAACGCTTTCGCCAACATCTGTCTCAACAATCTCTTCACGAGAAGGCAAATCTGGTTATGAGTCCTTGATGTACACCCTGAGATCGACATTCATGTGGAGAATATTATCGATAGGTTTTCCAAATCAAACTGAAAATTGGATTTTGAGATATAACGGAAATATGATTAGACAAAAAATTATAAAAGCGACGCGGTCCGACTTTTTCATCCCCCTCGAACATTTTTGTTGTGACCACCCCCCCCCCCCCCCAGGCGGCAGTTCTGGATACGCGCCTGGTGCCATTGGTAGTATCCCAAACTTCAATCCCGACTTATGTACCCGTACCTATCGAAGTTTGCACTCCAAACTAAACCAGCATTACACACTTGAAAATATCCCAAAAATTTAATGCAGTTCATTTTTCAACTTAGAACTGTGTGATGTGAGAATTTCCCAATACCAATAATCTAGTGCTTGAAGAGAGTCCACAATGATATTTCACTTGGATATGTCCGATGAAATATTATGTGAAAATTTAATTCGACGTATCTTAATTGGATATCTCCATATTATCTTGTTGTATACCGACACCAAATCAACCATAAAAATCAAAACAGAAAGAAGAAGTCAAAAACTGTGGGACTGTGGAACTTCATTCTTAAGGCTAAGTGAGAGCTATGCAACAATGTTGGCAACAATATTGCATTTAAAATACAGTGTACGCGACTCGACAAATGATTCTGACAGCAGTCACTGTTTGATTTATTGTAAAAGAAATGGCAACAAGGAAAGAACTAAGAAAAATCTTAAGTATAGCTTATGCGGCTTTCTTAAAATTGTAAAAGCATAAAAAAAAGCTAAAAAAAAGAAGATGAGATTGCCATACAAGGGATGACGTTTATCACACAGCATAACTTTTCCCTCCATTTTCTCTATAAATAACTCCTCAAAATTCATAATTTCTCAAACTAATTGAAGAAATTAATTTTATTAAAGTTTATAATAACTAGTTTATTTACTACTATCTTTTTATTTGCTATTCTTTATAAAATTACCAAATCCACATAACATGAATGTCAATTATTCACTGTCCACACAGAAATGTCAATTATGCTGGCGACTAATTTAAAGATTTTCCCAAACTTTTTGTAGGCAACTTGTCGAGTCGCTCTCATTGTGTTAAGTATATGGGACTTCCATATATTCGAATCTTTGACAGCAACCAATTTACGGCGACTTTGTTGTGTCGCTCTCACTGTGTTTTGGCCTTTAGCTTGCTAATTTACCAGTACTTCGAATTTTTCCTAACTGTCAGTATATGAATTTAATAAACAAAAAAAAAAATCTTTTTGGCTTTGCCTGTAAAGTCAGAAAAGTTAAAATGCGGTAATAACTCTACGAATTTCAGCTGTGGGAATGGCTCGACAGTATCGTATATCGAAAATCTAACGGAACTGATCTTGCTATTTGGTTGACCATTACTGGTAAAAGGCCGAGTACAGAGTAATTTGTTCATGGAATTTGTCACCTTTTATATGGTCGAGGTTAGCTGCCTTCTCTTGTTCTGGTATTTAATAACTTCACCACGGTGCTGTGCGCTCAATGCTTTGGCTATAGGGGACCCAACATTCACATTATGTGTTTTGACATATGTCAATAAATGACAAATAAATTCATGTCAGTTTGTGCGGTTCCGATTTGTTTCTTATTTCTAACAACAATTTCTTAGATTGTGTTTGTTTTGGCTCCATGAATTAACTCCGCACGAAATAACTCCGCACTCAAAAAATGAAATAAGTCCGCATAAATTGCGGTGTTATTTCATACTGAGATAAGTCCGCAAAATGGGAATAGAAATAGTTCCGTACGTGACAATTAAAATAGAAATAAGTCCGCAAGGGAAGTGGAAATGTAAAACTACCGCAAATTTAAAAATGGAAATAAGTTCGCAAATTTAAACTAATATAATTGCAATGTCTTTTCGCTTCGTTTCATGTGCCGCGTTGCGCTTCCGGGGAGCCGCACCTCGCTTCGGACGAGCTGCGCTATTCTTCCGGGGTGCCACCGTAGGGCCAAGCAACCGGAAGCGTGGCGCGGCTCATCCTTTCCCATCTTAGCGATTGTATAAAGCAATTTTTACTTTTTATTATTTCCATGCAGGGTATCAAAAAATTTATTTCGATTTTACCCTTTTTAACCATTGCTTTTCAAAATAACAAATAAATGGTTGGAATCTTTGTCGTTATCGAACAAGTTGATGTGCAACTTTATTTGGTTAAATGCGTTCGATACATTTTTGGCTGGCAATAAAGGCAACGCCATAATTTTTTAATAAACTGATGACGCAATAGCTTAGGTTCGAATAAAATCTGATAATTCTTTAAATTTTGTTGTAGCATTGCGTCTTATTGCCTGAGCATAATGAAACCAGCACCCAATTAACCCGGCCATTGGAAAAACTTTCACTGAAATCGGCACGCATTGCAGTTTCGTAGTTAGTTGTAATTATGTTCGGTTCAATTTTAAAAACATTTTTGTTTGTGTATGGAAATAAATTGAAATAGGCATCATGTGATTTTTTATCCATTAGAATGAAGAAAATGTGAAAAATCTTAAAATACAATTATATTACGATATTTAATTCTGAAAAAGAGCGAGAGTTGGCGCTCTACGGTGGTATAAAGCTGTTTATTCTCAGTTTTTTTTTTGTAAAAGGTCAAATATGTAGTGGCTTTTACAAAATACTGGAAGAAATAATATTAAAACACTGCTGGAAAGAATGTGTGAATGGTAATTAATTTACCTGTTCAAAATATTCGATGTACACAATTAACTGTTTAAAATAGCCTTTTGGAATAACTGCAAATGTTTCGTAAATTAAATATCGCCTTTGGCTTGCGCCTACATTTTCATTTATTAATTTTATCATTTTTTCTAAAGAAAAAATGCAATAAGTGAAATCTTTTTCAATCATGCATGCCTTAAAAAAATCATTATTGGTATCCTCTCGAATTGATTTCCCAAATGAATTCCATATAGATTTCTTTTGGAATGCCTGTAATACATCAGTGGTGTTTTTGGTTCATTAACAAATGTTTTGTTAAATATTTGGTGCAATCCCCGTTTTGATTTTGATTTCTACGAAAATTAAATATAAACAGATATGCACATAAATATGACTTAAAATTACAATGAGTTAATGTTATAACTTACTTAGCCGCTGCATTCTTAAACCATTTTAAATACCGCTCATAGCATTGACGTCACTTAATACCCTCGCGGATTCTAGACAATAATTTTAATATGCTTCACCAGTTTTAGCTCTTCAAAAGGTTTTTCTTGCGAGAGATAATTATGATTTACAAATTTGTTTCCCGTTTCAAGACGATTGTTAGATAATAAGCAATTTTTAACATAGCAATTATGTTTTATTGTGTCTTTGTAAGATTGGTTTCTTATAAATAATTGTTTTTCTGTGACGATGTAAATTAGCTCACTATTTCTTCTTTTGCCACTAAATTTCATAAATTCCTAACTCATTTTCACTTCAGCGGAGAAAAAAAAAACGCCTTTTAACACCCGAAATATATGAGAACTAAATTAGTAATGAGTAATCTTTACTGATAATTATTTGTGCATCAAACAACTATTTACTGCTTAGATTTACCGTTCCAAAATTAAAAATTAATCCGCAAAAATGATTTTGCGGACTTATTTAATAATGCACTAAGTCCACAAAGCTTAAAATGCAATAATTCCGCACAAAACTTCGCCAAACTTGCGGACTTATTGCATTTTTTGAGTGCGGAGTTATTTCGTGCGAAGTTAATTCATGGAGCCTTTGTTCTTTGTAATAAGTTTTGTGGTTAGCGCAGAAGATATGGCACAGAGGAAATAACCAGCCAGCCTCGAATTACTGTGGAAATGGAGCAGAAGATATTTGATAAATTGGTTTTTTTCTCTTGTGTTTTTTAAATCTTAGGGAAATATAATTATTTGATTTTTGCCATTGGTTGCCAGTTCAAACACGTTATTTATATTGTTAAATATAGGCATGAACCTAAGCGAATATCGTTTAAAAATTTAATTGGTAAATCGTTAACAAGCTTTAAATTAAATTAATTTGCTTTGGACGTTGGAAGAGTGCAAGCGAGAGGAGCTTCTGAAACGGTGTCTCGGCTAATTAAATAACCATTATTATAGAATGATACCCTAAGTAATTCCACAACATAAATATAAGCGGAAATGATATTTAAGGACGAAAAGGACCTTCAAGTTTTGAAAAAGTCTACCACATTTAGCTGTACAATTAGCTATACACAATGTTTCTTCTGAAGGTGTGTGTCCTAAGAGGCAGTATTTTGTTTGCATCTTTAAAATTCTGAACTGCTCACTGCAAATAACCGTTAAACAATTTTGATTTTTTAAATTAATTGTAAATAACGAAAATGATTCAGAGGTCTGTTATGAAATCCCAAAAAAAATTATTCCGTCATCAAAAATCCCAACTTGAATATATTGTTACATAATTTACTCTGCAGAAAATCTGAAAAAAAGAAAGGAAAATGTATACATGGGAAAGAACATTAATAACCAAGGTTACTCATCTCTAAATCGCCGAACGCATAGCCCGGAAAATTTCTCGCTGCGAATTCAACATCCTCTCTATGACCTTGTCGATGCAAAAAAGGTCATGAAAGTCCAGTGACTTCTCTTCTTGTTTGGCCTTCGAGTGTACGAAATCTACGAAATTTATAAATAAAGTTAAAATCTCACAAATAGAATTGTTAAAAGTTAAAATTTTTACAACAAAGAGCTGAAATAAATTGTGGAAAGTTGTTGTGATAGCTTGAATTGAATTGTTTGCCTAATGGTTTGGTTATATTAAGTCGAGTTTTTTTTGTAATGTAGAAGTTCAACCAGAACAATTACTTCGACCACAATTTTTTTTTGGATAACGCAATTTAGAAAAGGATTGGAATAAATTGACTGCTCAATTCAAACTTTGTAAGTTTTTTTTTATTGCAATTTTTTTTCCTTGCATGCAGGCAATATTGCCAGAGAATTTCAGTTTCAAAAGTCGTCTCCTGTCAATTGGAGCTATTTAGGAAAATTTACTTACAGCATTAGCATTTGTTTTGCCATTATTTTAGTGTGCCCTCTATGACATTTATTATTAAAGGGAAAAAACAAAAGACCCATTAAGTCTTTCTTTTTGCTTGCAAAAGGCCGAGAAACACATATCAGCTGGCCAGTCGCTATTTACAATACCAGCCATATAATCTCATGCGAGAAAATCAGTGCGAGTAGCACTGATAAAAAACTAGCCACGGAAAACTATAACGGTATCTCACTATAATATACTCCCATGCCTTGTAATTAGCACGACACACTTATAACAATGCATCTCAGTACACTAACAATAACCACTTATGTAAATAGAAACAAAATAATTTTTTACTCACCGTAGTAATCAGGCTTGAGTATACCTGAATTGCTGACTGTGTTCTGCCATATCCCAATCCCTCGTTGCATGTTCCTGTGGATTTATTCAATTCCAGGAGCCCTAGCGCTTCACTTCACTAAGACGAAACACCACGGGTACCTCAAGGCTTCCCGAACCATTGCACTTCACTAATAAAAACAGAAATTAATGAAATAGTTTTGATTTTTACACATACTGCACTACGCGTCGATTAAATGATCAGCTGCGACCACTATTCAACCGGCATGCCCACTTAGCCTACTTCGAAACATAAACATTAAGTTGACAGCCACATCGGAACGGACTGATCCACATTCGTAAATCGTGTGCACAGTACTCACAGAAATTCAAACTCGACTGTTTTGATATTAGGTACAGTCACCTACAACCAGCAAAAAAAAACACTTTTAAAAGCTGCTGTTCACTTTCCTGAGGATATATTTTTGTCGGACAATTTTGAGCAATAAAGACCAAAAAGTTAACAATATTGACAAATGATATACGTATCGTGAAATATTCCGACAAGTAAAATGCCCGAAAGCAATAACCCCGATAATGTAGGAGTTTCTCCAAGCACAAACAGACTGGCGTGCGTAGAACGTTTATTGCAGGTCGGGCGTCCGGTACCCCTGTTTATGTTTTGTATACCACTATGCTATGCTGTGGAAAACCGTTACTCTAATAATTTATTATCTCTTGAAATAGTTTTGCTTTGTAGAGTGTTAGTTCTACTTGATTACAAACGGAGTTTTGTAACGTTTTAGTGTAATTTATTAGGAACACATTATTAGAATACATAAAATCTATAACAAACATGACAAGGTAATTGAATAATAAGCTAGCTATGGAAATTATATATTTATTTAGTTCGTGTTTATTAGCTGCAGTTGGAATTTAATGAGACTGTTTCATCACATCAAGGATCACGACTCAACAATTGAATGAATTTCCATTTTTGGCCTTTTACCAAAAACAAAATACTGCCGGCGTCACAGAAATTACAAGAAAGTTCCATTGCAAGATGGTCACAATTTAGTCTGTTTTGTGTGCAACTTTCGCGGGAAACGTCATAATATTGCCAGAGCTTCCAATACGTGGTTTGTTTGAAAATATTCATATATCCCCGCAAGCATGTATGATTATTACATACTGTTTTGCTAATGAATATTCATTCAAGCTACGATCAAAGAGAGCAGTATTGTAGAAAATATTACCATTTCATCAGAAACCGTAGTAGATAAATTTTCCGATGCGAAAGAGTCTGTATGCTTCCATTACACTTCAAATATGAAGAACATGGTAAAATTGGTGGCCCTGGTTGCATCACAGAAATTTATGAAACCAAAGTTGCGAAGAGGAACCTTGAACGTGGCAGAATAGTTGAAGCAAACTGGATTTTGGGAATGATTGAAAGAGGCAGTACAAACTATAGACTATAGAGATCTGTCCCAATAACAATCGCAGTCCGGAAACACTTCTCAAGTTAATTAAAAAACGTGTTCAACCCGGAAGTGAAATCTGTACGAATTGCTGGAAGGGATATATAAATATATCGGATCATGGCCATATACACAAAACTGTAAATCACTCCCAAAATTGTGTTGACCTGTACACTGGAACGAATACGCAAACTACTGAGAATATCTGCCGTCACCTCAAGTTAAGGCTAATGAGAGGAGGAGTGAGAAAGGAAAGCTTAGATCTCCATTAATTTAAGCTTCATTGGAGATGGACGATGGGAAAGACGGAGAAGATCCTTTCATCTCTCTTCTTGAGTAAATAAAGGAAGTATATCCGTGCGCAAAGTAGAACATAATATAGTTTATACTTTCTTTTAAGGACTATGAAGTTTTCAACAATTTACTCTTTCTTCCTATTCCTCATAAATAGTTTCAAGCTCATACTAAAACTCTTTTAATTTCTTCTGCAAATATGATTTTGATGCACATAAATTTCCTTGTACAAAAATTTTAAAATTCGCTGATACTTCATAAAAATATTTTGTAAAATACAAATCTTGTCTTTATTTACAATTAATTTTAAAAACCAAAATTGTTTAACGATTATTTGCAGTGAGTAGTTCAGAATTTTAAAGACGCAAACTAAATAATGCCTTTAAGGACACGCACCTTCAGAAGAAAAATTGTGTATAGCTAATTGTACAGCTAAATGAGGTAGATTTGTTATATACCAAATTGAAGGCTAGGAATTAGGCTTTATCATGTCGGAAAAAATGTATACCCTAATAACGGGTTTTTCGAAAAAAATTACCGTTTTTTTCCAAAAAAAAAAAAGAGGAAAATTTAAAAAAAAACTGTTGTATCTCGAAAAGCACCACATAAATTGAAATGTATTATGGGTCTTAAAAATGACATCCATCTTGTTTGGATATGTCCTGTAATTCTTCAGATATTGCAAAGATATTGTCAAACTTTGGAGGTCCTTTTCGTCCTTAAATAGCATTTCCGCGTACAATGACCTATATACTTAGTATATTGTGGAATTGTTTAGGGTATCATTCTATAATAGTGGTTATTTAATAGGCCGAGACCCCGTTTCGGAAGTTTAGCCGTTTTTTTTTTATATATGTAAGTCTAATCAAAGCCCCTGATTACTTACTTATTCCGATGGTGCAGCCCCTACACTACCAAGGGATGTCACTACTCTTAGCCCCCGCGCGATTTCATACCAGTAGACAGTATCTATATCTCTGCAGCCCGAAATTTGTGACCCACAATTATTTTCTAGCTTTTAGTACATAATCTAATGTTAAATAAAACCGATTCGTTTTTTATTTTATTTTAAAATTTTAAGAGCGATTTATCTGATTGGGAGCTCTAAGTTTGGGATTGTGTATTTTATAATAGTTTATTCCTAAATGTTTTAAATGCGTTTAAATAAAAAAAAATATAGTTTAAATTGCTATTTAAAATGTTAAAGGTTAAGTTGAGCTGTATATTTAAAAAATAAAAAAAATCAACGTAACATTTCCCTTTCTTAGATATATATTCAATACATTCAAATTAAAAAACTTTGAACTCTAACGTCAATGCCTGCCATCTATATTCGAAAATATGATACAAACGAATTATTGGATTCTGTTAAAGTGACAAATTCGTCAAAAATAATTTCTCCGAAATCTATAGTGTTGAAGGTAATTATTACGTATTTTTATGTTATTATTATTATTACCTACTCTATTAAAACACCATCGTTTTTTTTGTAACTTATGTGTATTATTTGTTTGTGTCTTACTTTTATCTCGTGCTGGAAAAACAGTCCGTTTTTCTCTAATGTAATCGAATGTTTATATTTATTTCCACATACAATTTTTATCGACGATGTTTCATGTAATCCTTTCATTGTAGATCTGTCTTCTGAGTTGAAGAGAAAGAGAGTTCCAAAGTCTGACGGATTGAACAAAAAACTGACGACCACTTGAGCGACGGGTGGAACGAGAAATATTTAGAGAAGAAGTTCTCACTGATTGGGAAAAATCCAATTTAGTATACAGATAATCAGGTTACCCAGATATAATTTACGGTGGAATAATATAGCACGACATTTCAAAAAAGATTCTAACTTGCATTCCAAGATTAAATTTAAATATTCCGAGACATGGTCATATCGCCTCAAGCCGACCACATATCGAACAGTGGAATTAAGAACCATTTTGAACTTACGCGATGAAGCTGAATCAAAACCATAAAAACTACACAGCCATTAGGTCAGGATAGGGATAATTAACGATTTGATTACCATACTCCGCGTGTCAACAGTAGTAAATCCTGCGGTCGCAAAAAGTTTACGTAGCATTCAACAAACCTTGCAAACAAGCCCAAGTATATGATCAGTTCAAAGTGCGATCAAAAATAGTTCCAATATTCCTTACAGTAGTACTATAAGGAGTAGTCAAATTGTTCAAGCTAATATCTTTAAAGCAGGAAGTATCCAATTCACTTTTATAGATCACGATAGCATTAGATTTACAGGCATTTAAGCTGAAGCCATTATTAATAGCCCAACTAAGCACATCAGCAGGATTTTCTTTCATACGGCATATAGCAACCTGCAGCAATCCTAGAGGCCGGGATATGTATTATCTTCATACAAGTGGTAGTTACAATTTTTCAAAATTACTGGAAGATCATTAAGGAAGATAGTGAATAATAAGGGTCCCAAGATGGAACCCTAAAGAACTCCAGTCCGCAAAGGTAAGAAGCCAGAAGCAGAATAAGAATAGACCACAATCTGTTGACGCCCGTTTAGGTAAGACCAATCCAACTTGCATGCAGAATTTGAAAATTTGAATTTAAAGGCAAGTTTACTTAATAACAATATTTGGTTAACCGTGTCAAAGACTTTGGAATAGTCAAGGAAGACGAGCGCTGTAAAATTATTATTATGAATTGATTTTCTAATATCGTCTGTTATATTAAGCAACGCTGAGGTACAGCCACGCTTGGATATAAAGCCCGATTGACGATTAGATAGAAGATTCTCCCTATCTAAAAAACCAGTGTTTTGGGTGTGAAGATTTTTTTCTAATGCTTTAGAGAGAAAAGACAAAATGGAAATAGGACGATATTCCGTTGAACCACGGAACCTCTTGGGGATGGGAATTATTTTAGAGTACTTCCAAATACCAGAGGAATCGTAGATTTTGTTTAAAAAAATAAGTGAGACATGGAAGTAATACAGGCAGAACACCTTTTATAAATTTGGCATGGAGGTCGTCCAGTCCAACAGCGTTTGATTTGACAGCAGAATAGACCAGTGCCTCATCAACTTGAATAAAAACAAACCCATCAAAAGGATATAATAAACTTAAAATACTACCAGGGTAATCATTGACATTGGTACCAGCACCATTTAAGTTATGAGAAGCAGATGCGAACATCTGGTTTAATTCCCTAGGATTTATAGATACGGCGGAACTCCTAGTTCGACCAACCCAAATATTTCTAAGGTTCGGCCAGAGTTTTTTGGATGGAAGGGTGGTATTTAATCGTGAATTATAATATTGACACTAAGCACGAGAAGACTCACTATTAATTGCATTACCTGCGGACCGAAGATGGTCGCAGCAATCAGGTGTACGGAAACGACGCATCTACGATATGCATAATTTCTTCGTAATATTAAGAGCCTAATTTTTGCCGTAAACCAAGGAATTTGGGGATTGATAATGCGTCCATGTCTCAGTGAAACATATTTATTCAAAAGGTAATTGATAAGACACATAATATAGTCAAGTTGTTCATCAACTGATATTAGTGAATAGATCAATGTCCCATCAATCGTGTGGGCCTGCTCAAAAAGTTCACCGAAGTTAATATTATTAAAATCTCTGTTAGAAAAATTTAAATCGGGGTCAGATTCAGAACAAAGATTGTAAATGCCCAAAATTAGGTCGTGTTTGGAGAAAGCTGAAACGGACATCTGATTAGAAAATAACACTTGATTAGGGTCAGCAACAATAAACAAATCCAATAAGGTTGCAGAAGTTGAAGTAAAATGGGTAGGCTCTGAATTATGCACACTCAGGGTGTACGTATTCAATATCTCTGTAAATGATGACGTCGTATCATTAAGGCTTGACATATTCACATTAAAATCACCTGTTATTATATGTTGATAAATATGGCTCAACTCGGATAGGACTGTCTCCAAAGGAGAAAAATCCGAAATATTGGGGGGCTTATAAGCGACACCAACCAGATTTTTTTCTACATACTCTATAGGAAGATGATCTGACTGCGCCACAATACGAGCACGAAATGAATTTTAATGTAAATAGCAGTCCTCCACGCGGTCGACACGATCATTTCTGAATAACGTATAATTGTATATAACTAAAAGCTCATCAGCAATGTGGGATCTCAACCAAGTCTAGAAAATGCTCCACAGGAGAAATGGTAAAAAGATCACGGAACTTATCAATCTTGGGATATAAACTTTGAGCATTCAGATGACAAATTTTAAGTCCCCTGCACTAGTTATATATAACATCCAGTAGAACGCGTGAGTTATTCAATCCACAAGACACCACCGTATTGGCATTATTCATTATCTAGGTAAAAAAGAAGCTGAAGTTAAGAGGAGCAAGATCAATAACACAGAGTGTACAGTCTGAAGGAAAAATAATACAATATAGTAATTAATCCAGAAAATGAAATGCAATAGAAAACTACAAAGGAATCTAATATCTAAAGTGAACCTAAAAGCGCTAGGAAAACAATGTTTATAAATTTGAATATGCAGAACTTCAGTATTTGCAAAAGACATACCTAGGACTTTCAAATAGAGAAATAAAGCACTAATATAAAGATAAACAATACTTAGACTTAATCCAAACTGGAAGAGTAATAATGGCAAGGAAGGTATACGTCCATAATATAGGTTGCAAAACTAATGGGAAGAACATAGCTATTTCTCATCAAGACGGACTGGAAGTTGTTTAAGCATAAACAAATTAGGAACAGGTCGTGCATCGTTGTTGGATTTCAGCCGCACAATGACAATTCCATTAGGAGATGAAACCGAAAATGAATGCTTTTGCTTTTTCAAACGTTGAGCCTCACAGTAAACGACGTAATTCTTTTTACTGAGGCTCTCATGAACAGAAATTCTTTTGTCGGAATCAAACCTAATGTCACGAACTGGTAGCCCTATTTGTGGATGTTTAAATTTAGCACTCAACGCTTTTCATACGTTGGTTTTGTCCAGGGTTGAATTAAGTTTAATTATAATCGAACTATCCAGGTTGCTTTTGTTTTTAGCGCGGAAAATATCTAGCCCGGAAGGTGTGGTGATGCTGATGGACTTGCATAGGCTCTTGAATATATTTAATAAATTTTCGCCATTTGAACTGGGAACGCCAATCAATAAGATGAATTTGGAACTAAGCTGTCTTTCAAGAGGATCAATCCAGTCCTCGAAGGTTGAAAAAATGTCAGTGAAATGTACTATTGATTTGGATAGATTTTCTTCCGCTAGCCGATCAACACGTTCATGCAAGTTGTTTACTTGCGTCTGAAAATCACATTTGATTTCCTCGAGTTTATTAGTCAGCTCCTTAGCAATTTTATTAATCAGTGATTTTAGCGCATCTAAAGTTGATGTTAATGACGATGCCTTCGTTGTTGCCATTGAAGCGTTATCAGAAATGTTATTATCTGGATTATTTTGATTTGTTGAATATCACCATACCATATAAATTAGTAGATAATAGAAATAAAAGTAGCAAAATTCCATAAAAACAAACAGATGAATGTATGTATATAACATTCATCATAATTGCTAAATTTCACAGCTCTTACAGCAAAATTTGTTGACTAGACATTTCCCACATTCTTGTCACCACAAAATCGTCTGGCAATGAAATTAGAATCCGTCAAAGGTATTGCAATGTAATTAGAATCCGACAAAAATATTTTGTGATAATTAGGTGTGGGAAATTATGAAATAATAAATTTTCACGTTGCTTAGATTTTATCGTTTTACGAAAATGTCAAATAAGCATATTTTTATTATAAAAATGTAATTTTGTGTAAAATAAAATATAGTACAGTTTTTACTTTTATCGAAGCAGGTGTTTATATTTTACCCAGTTCTCGTCAAATCGTCGCACTAGTTTTGTACTAGGGTGATACCACAAGGTTGCATAGGTATTGTACTTAGGCAACGTTCTTCTACATCGGGCGGCAATTAAGCCATTTGGATTGTCGCGGTACAAAAAACATTTGGTGACCCCGACGTGATTCTCTATTAAGAGAATTGCACTACACTGCTTCCATAGCGAGGAAGGCCACAGACATCAGCATCAAAGGTGAATTTATAACAGCAGCCTATTACTGCTGCGCATCATAAAGGATCATTACAAAGGCTAAAATCAAGAAGTTTTATTCTGTTTCGAACCATGGCTGATGCAGAAGTTGAAAGCTACTAATAAATTTCGGGAAAGATCCATTAGACCGTAAAACTGAAGATTACATCGCAAAGGGAATACAGTTCTCAGACAAATACTGGCGTGCAATTCAATCAAACCACAAAAAACTCACTCCATTCCAGGAGCGGCTTGCGAGTTCACACTACTTCAAGAAGGAGTACTTCAAAGAGCTAGAACAGGTGTATCTTACACTAAACAGTTTATTATTGGAACGTCAAGCGAAGATCGTGTCCACAGCTCCCAATACAGAAGGTAATCATGGAGCGACAAGCTCAGCAGGCGCTGCATCCAGCAGCAACAATAAGCAGGCTGATGAAAACAGTGGTAACTTAGATGATAAGGAAGGTAGTGGCGACGACGACAGCGATGACAATATTAAACAAAATAACAACGGACGAAAACCTTCCTTAATTTCGGAACTATATGAAGACAAAACTATAGATGTGGTCGCTTGCAACCTAATACGCAAACAAAAGGCCCTAATGAGGCTCACAACACACCAAATAAGAGATATTGAGTCAAGGCAGGATCAACAGCATCCAAGCCAATATTTCAAGCTAAAAATTGACATACTCAAACAATATCAGAGAGAGATGGTTGACAATGACCAACAAATTTGGGAAATTGCCAATGAAGACAATCCACTGGGCTATAAATCAGATCTGTTCTACGACCTCGATGGCTGGACGCAAGATACTATCATTTCACTCGAACAGCAAGTATCAATTCTTGAAGATAAATCCACCGAGCAGCCTGCACCTTCAAGACCAGAAGAAGGCTTGATTAAATTGCCAAAGATTTCTCTGCCCATATTTGATGGCAACTATTTACAGTGGACACATTTCCGTGAGCTGTATGTCTAGCTAATACACAACCGAACTATAAGCAACACTCAGAAGATGTTCTATCTAAAAACCATTCTGAGCGGAGAAGCAGGGGCGTTAATTCAACATTTACAAATTTCTAATGGGAATTACGACGATGCATGGGGTATCCTGAATAGCCGATATAATAATAAGCGGTTACTTGTTACGGCGATATTAAGTCGATTGCTGTCACAACCAACAATTCAAGCTGCATCAGCTGCAGGTATTAAGAGCCTGAACGACACAACCAATGAATGTCTGTATGGACTGAAAAATTTAGGATTGCCCACAGAAACTTGGGATCCTTTGATAATACATATAGTAATCAAAAAATTAGACAAAACTACTCATGGCTTATACGAGCAATCACTAGAAGCACCAAGAGAACTAGACACAATTGGGAACTTCCTGAAATTTCTAGAAACTCGATTTCAGTCCCTAGAAGCTCTTGGAGGCCGAACTTTATGCAACGTAAGAAATAGCCCGAAACTTACAAATCAGTCGAAATCATCCGCATTCATGGCAACCTCAATGAACAGCAAATGTATCATCTGTAAGCAGAGTCACCCATTATATTCTTGCAAAGTCTTCCTTTCCAAGAGCCCATCAAGCAGGCTTGACATAGTAAGAAAACATAATCTATGTGTAAACTGCATGGAGGGGAGCCATTCCGCTAAGAATTGCTCTCTTAGAGGTTGTAAAATGTGTTCATCAAAACATAACAACTTATTACATCTTGAAAGAGAAGCTAAAAATCAATACAGCACAAGAGGAGGAGTTCTACAGAAGACACAAGAATCAACCCGGCCGTATCAACCGAAGGGTCAACAGAACTCACACCTTTCGCCAATCAGTTCATCTTCTCAAAACCCAACCACTTTAGCTGCACAAGTAACGAAGGCGCAAAGGAGTTATGTTTTGTTAACTACTGTAATTGTGAAGTTACGAAACAACGAGGGATTGGAAGTGGAGTGCAGGGCAATACTAGATTCAGGCTCTCAACTGAATTTTATCACAGAGCAGCTGGCGAAGAAACTGTCGTTAAGAGAAACATTTGACACATTGCAAGTTCAAGGCATTGGTCAAAGCCCACAGAGGGCAAACAAGAGGATCAATGTAGAACTGCGATCAAGAACATGTAGCTTCTCAACCAGAATTGAAGCGCATGTTCTGCCAGAAATAACAACACATCAACCATCTCAGTCTTTTGGATATCACAAACTGGTCCATACCACGGAACATTGAGTTAGCAGACCTGGGATTCAATCGTCTAGGGAAAATCGACCTGCTTATAGGAGCAGACACCTTTTTCCAGATGGATAGTCAGTGGAAAAACGTCGAACGCATCCGCTACCAATGTCTTGTGTGGTATTTGCTCCGAAGAACAAGAGAAGCCAAACTAAATGAACAAGTTGAACGGTTTTGGAAACAAGAAGAAGTTGACTCTACTAACCCAACCTTGTCAGCCTCAGAAATTAAGTGTGAATCACACTTCAACCAAAACGTGAGAAGGGACGAAACAGGTCGCTTTGTGGTAAGGCTGCCCTTCGCAAATGAAGCAACGAACCTAGGGGAGTCGAAAGACATCGCGCTTAATAGATTTTCTTCGTTAGAAAGAAAGCTGACTAGAAATCCTGATATAAAGACGCAGTACATTGACTTCCTTAACGAATATAAGAATCTTGGGCACATGGAAGAGATCAGTTAAAAGGACATCACAGGACCATACTTCTTCCTTCCACATCACTGCGTGACTAAGCCAGATAGCACTACCACGAAGCTTCGGGTAGTTTTCGATGCATCAATGAAAACGTCATCGAACGTTTCATTGAACGACATCTTATACACTGGGTCCACTATTCAAGCTGAGCTCTTCTCCATATTACTACGATTTCGCCTACCACGGTATGTATTCACAGCGGATATAGAAAAAATGTACCGTCAAGTAATACTGGACAAGGATGACAGGAAATATCAACTAATCCTTTGGATAGATGATCCATCCAAGCAGTTGAAGTGTTATCAATTATCAACGGTTAATTACGATGTAAGAACGGCTCCCTAATTGGCGACGAAATGTCTTCAACGGCTGGCAGGCCAAATGGCAGAACAACGCCCTCTGGGAGCCGCAACACTCATTCAAGATTTTTACGTCGACGACGTTATGACTGGTTGCAACAGTCTCAGTGAAGCCATAGAAACACAAGAACAATTAACTCAGATTCTCCAATCTGGAAGATTCAAATTACGTAAGTGGTGCGCGAACGACACGGCATTATTAGAAAATATGGCTTCAGAAGACAGAGCACCGCAGCTAGAGCTCCATGACGATAATGACTGCCACGTAAAGACTTTGGGAATAACATGGCTGCCACGTTCTGATGAGTTTGCTATCAAAACTCAATGGACAGATGAACAAACTATTACCAAGAGAAGTGTTTTATCAAACATAGCTCATCTATTTGACCCTCTTGGTTTCATGAGTCCGGTTATTGTTAAGATGAAGATATTCTTACGAGAATTGTGGGCGCTTAACCTTGGCTGGGACGATAAACTACCAGACGAACATAGCTCTATCTGGATCAACTTTCGTCAGAGTTTTGGCATCTTAAGTGACATAAAAATACAAAGACATGTTAGTTCAGGAAATGTGCCGTGCTCTATGCAATTACATGCTTTCTCAGATGCATCTGAACAAGCATTAGGGGCTGTAATATATACACGATCTATTCTCCAGAATGGACTTATAATAGTGAGATTGCTATGTGCCAAATCGAAAGCAGCTCCAAAGAAAAACGTAACAATACCCAGATTAGAGTTGTGCGCTGCCAAGTTAACTGCCAACTTAATGCATCGAGTTAAGGAGGATTTGAAATGGAATCAACCCTGTTATTATTGGTCTGATTCAGAAATTGTGCTAGCCTGGCTAAATCCATCATCATCTTCACATTACACATTTGTAGCGAATCGCATAGCTGCAATCCAAGAAGTAAGCACGGCCGATCAGTGGCTCCATGTACCATCAAAACACAACCCTGCGGATCTTGCTTCACGGGGAACTACGACAGAGCGCCTAAAGAACAATTCTCTATGGTGGTATGGGCCACTCTTCCTACATGGGCATCAATCCTCATGGCCGCTAAAACCATCAAATTTGACGACAGACTTGGAAAAGAGACAGGCAAAAGTGGTACTATCAACAATCACAAGGAGGATTTCTGTATTAGAAGGTATTGATCACAGAAATTCGTTCAAATATTTACAACGAACGTTGGCATACATCCTGAGATTTATTAAAAACATCGGTCAATTGCCGAAGGAACGTAACAACGTACAAGAATTAGATGGTGCATTAATGGTGATCTTAAAGGAAGTTCAACAGCAAGGTTTTGAAGAAGACATAGCACATCATCAAGGAAGTAAGCACGTTAATGCAAACAGCAGCTTATGTAGTCTGAGCCCATTCTTAGATGAAACGGGAATTATAAGAGTTAGAGGAAGGCTTCAAGAATCCGAGTTGCCTTACGACGCAAAACATCCGATTCTTCTACCATATGGTCACCACGTAACCAAATTATTAATGACTCATATTCATGAAACAAACTCACACGTAGGCACACAAGCACTACTGGCAATAACAAGACAAAAATTTTGGCCCATCAAAGGAAAAACTGTTGCCAGGTCAATAATTCAAAATTGCGTCCGTTGCTGCAAATTTAAGCCGAAACTCTTTGGGCAGTTTATGGGAAATTCATGAAACAAACTCACACGTAGGCGCACAAGCACTACTGGCAATAACAAGACAACAATTTTTGGCCCATCAAAGGAAAAACTGTTGCCAGGTCAATAATTCAAAATTGCGTCCGTTGCTGCAAATTTAAGCCGAAACTCTTTGGGCAGTTTATGGGAAATCTTCCTGCTCACAGAGTTCAACCGTCAAGACCATTTATCAACGTGGGAATTGACTTCTGTGGACCGTTCTCCATTCATTTCAAGCCGAGAGGTAAGAGACCTCAAAAATGTTACGTGGCCATATTTTTTTGCTTTTCCACCAAAGCAGTCCATATAAAAGTGGTAAGCGATCTTAGTACCGATGCATTTGTTGGAGCCCTGAAGCGATTTGTGAGTAGGCAAGGTAACTGTAGAAATATTTACTGTGACAATGCAACTAACTTCGTGGGAGCCAGCAACCAGTTAAAGGAGATTCAACAAGCAGTGTATAGCCAAAATGCTGAAGGAAAAATAACGCAGTTCTGCACAAATAGAGGCATTGACTTCCATTTTATCCAACCAAGAGCTCCTCATTTCGGTGGCCTATGGGAAGCTGCAGTGAAGTCAGCTAAGCATTTATTTAAAAAGAGTGTAGCTTCAGCTTCCCTGATTTTTGAAGAATTAACGACAATAATGACAGGGATTGAGGCAATTTTGAACTCAAGGCCTATAACACCAATGTCAAGCAATCCAAATGATCTTTGTGCGTCAGGTGCGCCAGGTCATTTTCTAATTGGCGAACCAATAACAAGTGCTGTTGATCCCAATGCACATTCTTCAAAGACGTCTCTGCTCAAAAATTGGAAACAAATATCAGAGTTAAAAAACCAGTTCTGGCAGCGATGGCAAGGGAGTAGTTATGTGAGTTGCAGCATCGCTACAAATGGAAGCAGCGCTGATGTCAAAACAACATCCGGAATATTAAAACGGCCGATACATAAATTAGCTCCATTACCTATAGAGCAAGAACAAAACATTTCCGCTGGAGTCGAGCCTTCAGCAGATCCTAATATCCAGAGCACTCTTCCGTCAGGCAACAAGCGAGAAGAAGAGAGAGAAACGCAACATGGGACTCCTGCAAAAAAATCCCGACGTGCAATGTCACCTATAAGTTTTGTTCTTCTGGCATGCCTGATTGTACCAATATTAGCGAACAGTCCAATACAGTTATCTCCTTTCAAAACTCAACCAGGATTGTACTTTGCAAGCATGGGATCCACGCACCTCGTGACCAACGAATGGAAACTGATCATATACTACAACTTGGAATCATACTGGAAGGAGCTTGAAAACATCAAGAATGGGATAAATAATCTAAGAAAGATTTGTGATTCAACAAGCGATACTCAAGCATGCACACAAACAGTTGTTCAATTTTCTGACACAGTAACAGAACTCGAAAACAACAATTCGTTGCTCACCCGTGACTCGAGTTCAAGACAGAGAAGGGCCCCATTAGATATTGTTGGAAATCTTGCACATTCCTTATTTGGAGTATTGGATTCGACTTATGCCGAGAAAATATCTCAAATAATAAATAATCTTGAAGGAAATCAGCAACATCTACTGAAATTACTAAAAAGCCAAACTTCTATAGTGGACTCAACGGTAAATGTAATCAAAAAATCTAGTAAGATAATGGAAGGTCGACTACAAGAGTTTGAAGTGCATATAAATCGAACCATTCTCCAACTTAAAGGGATAACCAAGGAAGTTCAAGAGCAAAGAATCGTAGAAATATTCAACGCTTTGGCAGTGCGTTTAATTTTAGCAACCACCAACTATCAACGGATGCAGAAAATGTTGCTGGATGTCATTATAGACACTCACCACGGAAAGATGAATCCCACACTTCTAACACCGAAGCAGTTTCGAAATCAATTAATTATTATCAAGGAAAATCTACCACCAACTTTGCGGTTACCAGCAAATCAAGGTAATTTATTGGAACTCTACAGCCTCATGACCGTTGAAGTGCGAGTAGCAAAAACACAGTTGATCTTCAGGGTGAAACTACCACTACTTTCTTACGAACCATTCGAATTACTACGAATTGCTCCGGTTCCAGTTTTGGTTAACGACTCATTTGTGATCATCGAGCCGTCATCTCAACTCCTCATAATCAATCTACATCGCGATCAATACTATCCGTTGTCAGAACAAGAAATGGCAATGTGTTCTACAATTGGCCACTTCAATCATCTATGCAAGCAGCATCATCATCTATTCAGAAAGGGAGCTAACACCAGCGCCTGTGAAATTGGATTTCTCACAAACTCTCTATCATTACCTACCTGCAAAATTAACAAATCCTACAATATACCCCGATGGATACAACTTGTCAGTTCGAACCATTGGATCTACATCATGAAGGAAGAAACAACAATAAACATTGTATGCGGAAACACAGTTGTTCAAAAATCACTATCAGGATCAGGAGTACTCAATATCAGTAATTTCTGCACCATCAAAGATGAATCAACTACTATCCAAGCACATAACCTATACCCTTCTACATTAAGAACATCGTTTATCCCTACCAAGAATTTAACTGAAATTTTAGGGCCAGTTGCGATTGCAGAACTCTGGTATAAACCCGCAGAACATCAAAATATCTCCAATGACATTATTGAGCTTAAGGATAAACTACAACAACTACGTGTTGCAGAAGACTCCACCAAGGTTATCGCTCATCAAGATGCCCATCAGTTTGCCATCGGATACATTGGGCTGCTCATAACTCTAATCATCTGTAGTTCTCTACTCTGGAAGCATCTCACAAGACAACACCCAGCAAGACGACCATTGCCACCAGTTCCGGTAGCTAGAGTAACACGTCCCAACAATGTAGACTCTCAATTCAGCCTCAGACCTGAAACGGTGGAAATGGGTGAACTTAACGTTCAACACGGGGGAGGATGTTGAATATCACCATACCATATAAATTAGTAGATAATAGAAATAAAAGTAGCAAAATTCCATAAAAACAATCAGATGAATGTATGTATATAACATTCATGATAATTGCTAAATTTCACAGCTCTTACAGCAAAATTTGTTGACTAGACATTTCCCACATTCTTGTCACCACAAAATCGTCTGGCAATGAAATTAGAATCCGTCAAAGGTATTGCAATGTAATTAGAATCCGACAAAAATATTTTGTGATGATAAGGTGTGGGAAATTATGAAATAATAAATTTTCACGTTGCTTAGATTTTAGCGTTTTACGAAAATGTCAAATAAGCATCTTTTTATTATAAAAATGTAATTTTGTGTAAAATAAAATATAGTACAGTTTTTACTTTTATCGAAGCAGGTGTTTGTATTTTACCCAGTTCTCGTCAAATCGTCGCACTAGTTTTGTACTAGGGTGACATCACAAGGTTGCATAGGTATTGTACTTAGGCAACGTTCTTCTACATCGGGCGGCAATTAAGCCATTTGACTTGTCGCGGTACAAAAAGCATGATTATTTATCTTGCTACGAGTGTCCCGAACTGTAATAGTACTGGCTGTGGTTGTAAATGAAGAAGAATTTGTTATAGCCATATTGATTCGTGAAAATATTGATTTTAAAAACTTTCCGAATTCACAAAATTTGGCAGACCAACAAGGTGTATTTATTAACTATGTAACCCAGAAACGAAAAAGCTAATAAAACTTAGCTATGCACGATGTAAATGGAAAAAAACTATAAAAACTTGCGAGCAGAAATAACACGTCTAGTCTGACTATACTTCTGCTTCTTTATCCTTAATTGTTATCAAATTTCATTCAGAAATTTTTTAGTACAGAACCAAATGCGTACTTATCATAAGATCGTCGAGGCAGCGACAGTGAATTTTTTTGTCAAGACCTAAAATGTTGGTTGTAGTGACTCTACGCCAACCAATTTAACAACTCTGGCAAGTTCACACGTAGTCCTTACAACACATTAAGCGAATAAAATGGTTCAAGGTTCGCATATGGATAAGGGATAAGTTCGCACATAGTTGTCACAACCTCAAGGCTGATAGCTCCAAACTGTTTGTAAAAATAGGTTCGGTTATAGCTCTTAGAACTCTCCATGGGAAGTAGATAATTGTCACAACTAAATAGTATGGAGAAATGATTCGCACCAATTTCTAAAAACTGAAACTGGCTCTGAAACACAACTAAGAAATAGCCAACTATTCACAACCAAATTTGTTGTTGTGAGAAGGTTCTTACAACAGTTGTTAATTCGCCATAACTGAATAGTTCCCGAATTGCTACTTGGATAGGATTACACTAGGTTACACCACAGTGTTAGATCAAGGCCCCCCATTTCTGTTTTTAATACATGGAACTTACATACATACGCAAAAGTTCTTTGTACTAAGAGTTTGTTCACTTCGCATTTTACGACTGATTATTGCCAGTTTAAACTGTAATCCTTAAGTAGGCGCATTAGAGAAATCACAGAAGTGGGCGCATGGGGTCAGCATTGATCATAATTTCTGTCTAGAAATTTAATTAAACTATAAAGTATTCAAAAACAGGAACAATGCAGTTCGATAACTAAATCTTATTACTTTAGGAAACCCTGAAAAACAAATAACTTCTCTTTTAGTTAACACAAAAATAAAATAACAATTATTTTATATTACATATTGAGAAACTTTTGCCAGTCTTTATAGAAATTAAAAAAAATAAGAACCTTTACTCAGAGTAGAGTAAAAAAGCTGCACTATTCACTCAAAAGTACATACGTTTTATTTATTTTCGATAGAAATCATCCAAAAATATTACAAAATGTCAAAATTTCAAAAGATATTCTTAAGAAAACTTATGTCACGAAAAATATTACGTAAGTGGGCGCATGGGGTCACACTTCACTATAGTACAAGAACATGCTTACGTTGCAGTGGATCGAGTACGACGAT
The DNA here is from genome assembly GCA_963930735.1 of Dioctria linearis. Classification (NCBI taxonomy): domain Eukaryota; kingdom Metazoa; phylum Arthropoda; class Insecta; order Diptera; family Asilidae; genus Dioctria; species Dioctria linearis. The sequence continues at coordinate 75,072,535 of OZ005740.1, read as the reverse complement.
TTTCAAAATAGTGTCCTAAGATGAAAATATACTGGAAGACGCAAAGTTGATAGAGAATGCGTTGTATATTTCTTTTTCGCGGTTAAAATTGCTCCGACCCCGTGCACTTTAGGGTTAAACATTAAAATAACTTAAATCTCGGACATGGGCATCCCAAAATATGTTGCAAATGTTTTAAAATATACTTTTCCAGATCATTAAAATTCCCAAATTAATTTTAATATTGAAGAATATGCATTTGTTTTCAACTATCTTTCCCATTGCTTTTAAATCTTAAATCTGGCAGATCAGTAAGTCCTGTTGAAATCGTAGAATATTTCTAAATTAGATAGCTGACTATGTACATACCGAATTACCTCAGGTCAATGTACGCATAAAACAAGAAAAAACAACTGTACATAATTGCTACATATGTAAAACGGCATTGCTCAGGAATGCGGTGACCCAATAATACTTACATTGCAATAATTCACAAAATTGGTAACTATTGCAATCCAATAAAAACATTTTCACTGGGGTCACTGCCTTACGAGCGATTTTTGCAAGAAAATTAATTTAATGTCAATTCAGCATTGTAAGCATTTTGTATTTTATGCATTGACCTAGAGTTAGCTGTTTGTATATATAGAGTAAGATTGAGGAAATAAATTCATTCAGTTTTATATCAAAGTCTATAGCATACTCAGTTAATAAAGTTTACATTAAAATCGTTTGCATATCTTTTGCTAGTTATTCCGCCTAACATATCATCATAGTGTAGCGGTACATTGCACCGTTTACACCTTCTACAAGAAGTCAAGGTTTATGTGCCTTGGTCTTACATCTCAATTTGCATTGGTCAAGGTTTATGTGCTTTGACACTGCAAGGCAGAATAAAAGAATTCTGTACAAGTCCGTTAACTATAACTGTAACCTGCATGAAAAAATGTTTCTTTCTTTGAACGAAACTTTCACAAAAGTAGTTTAAATGATTCAACAAATTTACTGAAGCTCGACGACAGGTCATATATGCACACGTCTTACATGTGATTAATTATTTATTGAATTTGCATGCGAAATTCAGTTTTACTACAAACATGTTATTGGAATATAGTATTTTCGAAGAAGAAATATAAAGGTAACAACATTCATTACATGTGGCTAAGAAATAAGTAAATCATAATACTTGTTCAAGAACACACATTTTTTCTCCGGCACATCAGCAAAGAGCGATATTTTTTTTTGCTACCGAAGAAACCAAAAAAGTGCCTTCTAGAACAAGTATAAAGTTTACCCGGTAATAAGTCATAGTAATCCTGTAAATCTTAATGGATAAAATACCAAAAATCTTTAAGAGGATCTTTTTAGAGGATACTATCTAAACATAAGACACAATCAATTTGGAATCCTGTTTCAAATTCTATGAGAATGTCACTACTTAAGCTATATATAATTTATATCACATGTCCTATCAAGAGATCCTGTTTAGATTAATAAGTATGTATTTGTGGTCAGAATTTTCCTCCTTTAATTAAAAACTTTAGAAGTTAAAGTCCCCTAGTTCTTAGTCCTTCGTAACTTAACGACACATTTTCGAGTCTGTACATACTGTTATGTATGTACTACATTATGTCAAGAGCATAAATCAAATAGGAATTCATTTTAAAACAAAGTTGAGGTGTCACATAAATTATTATGCACAACTGTTTTCAACTGTTTCAGAAATTTTCCTTGAACAAGTTTTGTGAAACAAAGCAAAAGTTTAACAGCTGACAATGGAAATTTTACATCTTTGCCTTGGAGATAGTGTTCCAAATCAAACATATGCAGTTATATTTAGGTACATGCATACACATGTGTGTCTTTATGAAATGTTTATTTTGAGATATTGATCGTTATAAGATCTAATTACAATTTATGTACTGCGAAAAGGAATACAAATATTCATATCAGGGGCGACATGTTATAACTTCGCATCGAAAGCGATTATCGAAGCGAGGATAACAGTTTAGCGAGCGTATGTTATAACATATTCGTTCGACAGGCGATTTTCCTGATTTCCATTTTTTTTTCTTTAGCACAAACAACATTTTTATAAATTCTTTTTCTAGTTATCGATTAATTTTAATAATAATAAAATTAGACATTATGAATTTTTCAATTGCAGGGGATTTATTTATGGAGAATAAGCAAAAGTAATTAATTACCCCGACAAAAAAAAAATTTAAGGCACCGGTATTATCTTATGGATATGTCTAACAAAATGTACTGCCTTATTAATTTTTGAACTCAGAGAATATTCTAACAAATTTTATGACTTCAAGTTTTAAAGAATCTGTATAATTAATATGTAAAATCATTTATATTGAATAAGTTTAAAAATGTAACGTTTAAACTTAATTTTTGAAATTTTACATACATTTTATAAGCGTCGCTTGTACTATCACTATCAACAAAACTAACCTAAGGATTACACCAGGAGAAGGCAGTTCGCTTGATGTTTTATCACCATGCACTCAAGTTCATTTATAAAAATGGCATTGAGACGTAAAATTATAATTATCGGCAACTATAGTCACTCTACTGATATTGCTTACATTAACATGAGATCACATATCTACAGTTGTCTCTTCTTTCTGGTTTAACTACGATATTCCACTAAACTTCCAATAATAAGTTTAATACGAAATCCACCATAATTCAGTTTAAGTTAGTGGATTTTCCAAATGAGTACAGAATAGCAATAGATGGTCTTTCTCTGTCCTCCATACCTAGCTTTAGGGTGGGGCAAACAAAAATTGCTTAATTTTATTTCCTTAACAATTTGAAGGAATATTTGATGTTATAGGAGATAAATTTCTAATAATATTAATAATTTCGAATGTATTTGCAATTTGTTATAGTATGACTACTAACTAAAGCGAAAATGAAACTTTAAATTAAGATAATTGTCACAATTCTGCCAACAAATGAAATAGAGAATGAACTAGCCTATGTTATACATTCACTGATTGGACCTTATGTTATATTACACCTCTTACCTTACGCCATGATCCAAGTAGTGCTGGGTTTCCTTTCGCGATTTCCTTTTTGATGGTTCCAGGATCTTCCTTGTGATGATGTAGCTACCTGGTTGAAATGTTCCCTTTCCTAGGCTGTGGGAAGGACATTTGCCACTTCACAGAATGCCTGATATGGGTAACACCAAATAATATTACGCTTTTGTGGGTATTCAAGTCTGAGATATGAACAATAAAACAAAGAGTATTTAAATAATATCACTATAAATATTTATTAATATTTATTTAACAAAAAGGCTTTAAGAGCTACAAAGTTTTTATACGCAATTTTCGGTCGAAGAATGTAAGCGATAGAATGAAGAAGTGCGAACATCAGCTAAAACGTCGGAGATGATTAATTCATATTATTATGACGGTACTGCCACAAGTAGAATTATCGGCAAATAACGATAGCGCCACAACCACTCCTTCCTCAGTGATGACCTCAGGTGTTGAAAAGTTAATACAATTTAACAAGTTACGAATCCTGGAGTAAGTGCGTAAAGGTTGAGTCCAAATATCCCTTGATTTCTGTTCCGATAATTGCTAATTTTGCTCGTTACGCGTCCTGGAGTAAGTGCGTAAGGCTTGACTCAAATTACTCCTTGATTGTAGTTCTGATGATTACTGATTCAGCAGATTAGCATCTCTGTTAATGAAGTCGGGTTTGATGCGCTCGGAAGAGATTGATGTCTCCTTTCCACCTATTTCTATGATGAAAACGTAATCATCTAATCTTCGAATCACTCGATGAGGTCCAGTGTATCGGGGTTCCAATGAGGCTCTGCCACCGTCTGTACGAACAAAACCGTGCGTGCAAGTGAATAGGTCCTAACGGATGGAGACATTTGGCTTAATAAGATTACTTGTAGCTCTAGGTCGGATTTCCCTCATATATTCTTGTAATTTTTCGATGAAAACTTGGGGATCAGGTTTCATTTCCTGACTGGGGAATAATTCTCTGGAAATGCGATGGGGTGCTCTGTACAAAAACTCAGCTGCTGAAGCCTGGAGATCCTCTTTGTAGCTAGTTCTTAAACCTAGCAATACTGTAGGCAATATGTCTAACCAAGAAGCACTGTGACACATTAAAGCTGCCTTAAGCGTGCGGTGAAATGGCTCCACAAAACCATTAGATGCCGGGTGATAGGTGGTCGTGTGTACATGTTTTGCTCCGATAAGTGATGCTAAAGCTTCGAAGAGCGCAGACTCAAACTGTGAACCCGGGTAAGTGGTGATTGTTTGCGGAGTCCCATAGCGTGCGATGCAGTTTTCTTAAAAGTGGTCGCAATTGTACTCGCTGTAATTTCCTTGATTGGGACCACTTCTGGCCATCGTGAGAACTTGTCGGTCATAGTTAGACAATATCTATAACCACGTTCCTGTGGCATGATAACTATACTAAGTGTATGTGATCCAAGCATTGACTTGCAGGTATGTTTTTGGGAAGATTTCTCTGGTGTCTCTGCACTTTAGCCCGTTGGTAAACTGAATATGTAACTGTCCACTGTAACACATTCCTTCTCATGTTAGGCCAGACAACCTCTGCTTGAGTTATTGTTAGGTGGTCTTCCCGCCAGAAGGAGATAATCCGTGAACGATAGCGACAACGCTTTTACTTAAAACTGCTGGAATGTGAGATCTGTTGAGGCTGCGCATATGTCGCAGTAAACATATGCAGAGGAATCGATGTTAAGTTTTTGCAGGCGCTGCGATGTTGAATTATTAAGCAAATCGAGTCGTCCTTAGTTTGTTCTTCTTGTATTTGCCATGAGTCCACCGTCGAAGGCATACTGATCGCATTCAAACGATAAAGCGCATCAGGAACATGGTTTTGGTTCCGTTGAAAACACAGAAATAAAATCAAGATGTCTAAGCTGCCTGCGTGAAGCTTTATCTAATTTTTATTGAAAAGCAAATATTATAGGTTCATGGTCCGTTTTGATAACAAAACGTCGACCTTCCAGGGTGTATTTAAAAAATTTAATAGCGGAGTTAATTGCAAGGAATTCTCTATCGTAAACACTACAGTTTTTCTCGGTTTCGTAGAAAAAATCAGAGTGGTCTCCAAGAGGAATCTCCTTCATCCTTTTGTTTCAAAACCGCTCCGACAGCTATATCCGATGCATCTGTAGAGAGTGCTAGGCTGGAGTTCGGTGTCGGATGAGCTAAAATTGTTGCTTGAGTTAATTTTTTCTGGCACATTTCAAATGCAGTCTCTATTTCAGCAGTCCAAGGAACCGAACGTTTATCCTTAATTTTTCCGTCATATAGTAGCTCGTTAAGTGCGGCTTGATAGTCAACGGCCCGATGGATGCATCGCCTGTAGTAATTTATGACGCCTAAGAAACGACGAAGCACAACTAACGTTTCCGGGTTCTTGTAGTTGACAATTGCTGTTATTCGATCAGGAGGTAGTTTGCAGCCATAAGCGTTTATAATGAGGCCCAAATAAATTACCTCTAGTTTTTCGAAATGACACTTATTGTTGTTGATTGTTAAACCATTCTGCTGGAGTCTTTGTAAAACTGTTTGCAACTTTTCTCGATGCTGTTGCTGTGTTTCTGACATAATAAGTATGTTATCTATATAACAGTAGACATAGTCAAGGTCCCTGAAGATGTTGTCCATTAGCCTCTGGAAAGTTTGTGTGGCATTTCTTAGTCGGAAAGGCATCACAACAAACTAGAAAAGGCCAAATGGTGTAATTACTGCAGTTTTGGCGATGCTTTCCTCTGCCATAAGAACTTGATGATAAGCTCGGCTCAACTCCAATGTGCTAAAAGTGGTCTTGCCATGTAAACACTCCTGCAACATCCGATTCGTGCGCCATCGGGTATTGATCAGGCAAAGTTTGTGCGTTTAGTTTGCGGTAGTCACCACAAGCTCTCCACGGTCCCGTTTTCTTCTGAACGAGGTGGAGTGATGATGCCCATGGGCTGTTGGAAGGACGAATGCGTCCTTGCTTCAATATGAAATCAAATTCATCGGGAGCTGCTTTAAGTTTGTCGCCTGCTAAACGACGTGGACGATTAGCAACTGGAGGACCTGTAGTCGTAATGTGATGACATATAGTGGACACTGGTTTGCATGTTTAGCTGTTGTGGTATCTTTGTGGTATCATTGAATTGTTGTTGCGGGGAACATTTCTCCTTTTATTGGTAACTTGGTTGTATTTAGAGTTGAGTCTTCCTCCTGCTTAACTTGTGTTTGCATTTGAATTTCAATGCTACTTACATTTTCGTCATATATTGTAATTTAATGTGCCATTGTAATGGCGGCGTGTATGTATTCTAAGAACTGCACACTACCCAAATTTTACTGCGTGTTTTTTTTTGTCAGCAACTGTGGGTATTCAAATCTTTGATATGAATAATAAAACAAAGAGTATTTAAATAACACCACTATAAATATTCATTAGTATTTATTTAACAAAAAGGCTTTAAGAGCTACACTGTTTTTAGACGCTATGTTCGGTCCAAGCGAAAGTGAAAGCGATAAAAGAAAGTTTTTTTTTTTTCTTAACAACGGCACATACACTTAAATCCCAAATATTTTGTTGTGTGATTTGTCACTTTTTTGGTATTTTTATTTAAAAATTAATAAAAGCGATAATAATTAGAATTAAATAGTTACAGTCGCAATAATTAATGCCTAGTTCTAATAACAAAATTTTATATTATAGAGTGAGTAGTTCTTTTGTTGTGACAAATACTTGATGTTTACCAGGTGGGAAGTATACTTCCCTCTGTTCATACAATGTTTACAAATTAGGAAGAATATTTCTCGCTGCATATATAAGAACAGAAAATTAGTAATATGTATATGAACCTTTATGGATTTTGTAGATGGTGAAATGGAATTTAAACAATTTCGAACTTGTGAAAGTGACAATGAGCTATTTTTATTCGTTACCTGATGAAAACGAAATATCTACGATTGATGCTGATGAAGGTGCCTTACCAGAAATTTCAAGATTGGATAATTTCAAATGTGCCGATTCCAATAAAATACCTCTTCCTTTTAAAGACATTTTTTATGATGAAATCTAACCCATGGTAATTTGTGACAATCCGGTAGTTGCTGCGTCCCCAAATGATGGATTCGATGAAAGTGATAACATGGAATGTGGCACAAAAACATCTTACTTCGACGAAATAAGTGCATCGTTTTCTGATGATATAAACATACAATTCGAACAAAGCTCAAAAGAAATTGACGTTTTTTTTAAAAAAAATTTTAAAAAAAAATTTTCTACCCTCTTTTTTAAAAAAATTTTTAAAAAAAAATTTAAAAAAAGAAAATATTTGATTCCAATACTATTTTAAAAATTATGAAGAAACAAATGCATAAGCAATTCAAATGCAAAAGACATATCAGTTACATCAAAATATTCTCAGAATATACAAAAAAAATTTCTAAAAAGTCGAAAATAGTTCCTCTTCTAGCAGCACTAAATGTAAGCGGAAATTTTGTGTATGAAACACCCAATTTCCCCCTACAGACAGAAAGTCCTAGAGGAAGCTGAACAAAGCGTAGTGTTCTCCGCACCCACCATCATATCATGCAAGATCCAATATAACCTATAACCTCCGACTCGGCATGGATACATTTGCTTTCGATTCAAACCTACTGTGACACAATCACACCCACACGGATCCGGTTTCGTATCAAACTTACTGTAACACAGTCATACCTCAGAGACGCTGAATTTTGGCAGCCTTTTTGAAACAACAAAGTCAACGTAAAAAGTAAGACAAATTTAACTTATCGGAATCATAGGCTGTACAAAGCGCAGCTTTTCCACTATTAACTTACTCCCATGTTAGAACTTTCAAAGAATCAATTCTAAACCTGTAAACGTGTTTTCATATTATGCAAGGATAATTAGATAATTACTATCTTATAATATGACGTACGAGTATGGTTGTCTATAATTCTCTGTAATTCTACAGAAAGCTAATTAAGATAACGACTCGAGGAAACTTAAGGACACTTGAGGAAACCTAGTGGACACAGCAGTTTTATTTCATCCCCCATCTCCAGAGCTCCCCTCACCACAGATGATCAATTTTAGACGGTTTTGTTTAGCTACACTTTTGTATATTTGTTTGTGTCAAATTTTGTGACGGATTTTCCAACAACTTCTACTTAACCAATACTCATGGAAATTTGCACATGAATTTCGTCCCCTTGACAATGATGCTACAGGGGTACTGCGTGCCTAAACCCTGAGCACGATGTTCTGGCGATTTTGAATGGGTAACAAATATTGTTGCAGGAGCGCAGCCCGCATGAACCGTGATACTTGACAATATGCAGATTTTAAAATCGTTTTAAGTGACTGATTGAATTCCAAAATCTAATTCAAAAATTACATTTCTTTAAATTCCCTCAAGTTACTGTATTCTGTGAAGATCTCTGTGGTATAAGGGTCGAAGAAGAAGAAGAATATGTCAGACTAGACTACTTCTGCTCGCAAGTTTTTAAAGTTTTTCCATTTACATCGTGCATAGTTTTCAATAAAACTTGGTTTTTTCGTTAGTTGGATACATAGTTGATAATTACATCTTGTTGGTCGGCCAAATTTTGTGAAATCGGAAAGTTTTTAACATCAGTATTTTCACGAATCAATAAGGCTATAACAAACTCATCTTTATCAACACCCACAGCCAGTACTATCACAGTTCGGCACACTCGTAGCAAGATAAAAAAGCAAAATAATCCAGATACTAACATCAGTGATAATGTTTCAATGGCATCAACGAAGGCATCGACATTAACATCAACTTTAGATGCGCTAAAATCACTGATTTATAAAATTGCTAAGGAGCTGACTGATAAACTCGAGGAAATCAAAAGTGATTTTCAGACGCAAGTAAACAACTTGCATGAACGTGTTGACCGGCTAGCGGAAGAAAATCTATCCAAATCTATAGCACATTTGACTGACACTTTTTCAAACTTCGAGGACTGGATTGAGCCTCTTGAAAGACAGCTTAATTTCAAATTCATCTTATTGAATGGCGTTCCCAGCTCAAATGGCGAAAAATTATTAAATATATTCAATAGCCTATGCAAGTCCATCAGCATCACCACACCTTCCGTGCTAGAGATTTTCCGCGCTAAAAACAAAAGCAAGCTGGATAGTTCGATTATAATTAAACTTAATTCAACCATGGACAACACCAACGTATTAAAAGCTGTCAGTGCTAAATTCAAACATCCACAAAAAGGGCTATCACTTCGTTACATTGGATTTGATTCCGATAAAAGAGTTTTTGTTCATGATAGCCTCACTAAAAAGAATTACGTCGTTTACGGTAAGGCTCAACGTTTGAAAAAGTAGAAGCATTTATTTTTGGTTTCATCTCGTAATGGAATTGTCATTCTTCGGCTGAAATTCAACAACAATGCACGACCTCTTCCTAATTTGTTTGTGCTTAAACAACTTGCAGCCAGTCTTGATAATGTTCTTCCCATTGGTTTTGCAACCTGCATCAAGGACGTATACCTTCCCTGATAATTATGTACTGCCATCATTACTCTTGCAGTTTGGATAAAGTCTAAGTATTGTTTATCTTTATATTAGTACTTTATTTCTCTATTTGAAAGTTCAAAGTATATTTTTGCCGACTACTGAAGTTCTGCATGTTCAAATTTATAAATTTTGTTCTCCTAGCGCTTTTAGGTTAACTTTAGATATTTTATTCTTTTGTAGTTTTCTATTGCATTTCATTTTCCTGATTAATTACTAAATTTATTATTTTTCCTCCAGACTGTACACTCTGTGTTATTGATCTTGCTCCTCTTAACTTCAGCTTCTTTTTTACCTAGATAATGAATAATGCCAATACGGTGGTGTTTTGTGGATTGAATAACTCACGGGTTCTACTGGATATTATGTGGAACCAGTGCAGTGGACTTAAAATTTGTCACCTGAATGCTCAAAGTCTATATCCCAAGATTGATGAGTTCCGTGATCTTTTTAGCATTTCTCCTGTGGATATTATCTGCATTATCGCGACTTGGTTGAGATCCCACATTGCTGATGAGCTTTTAGTTATAAACAATTATACGTTATTCAGAAATGATCGTGTCGGCCGCTTGGGTGGAGGGACTGCTATTTACATTAAAATTCATTTCGTGGTCGTATTATGGCTCAGTCAGATCAGCTTCCTATAGAGTATATCTTTGTTGAAATTTTAATTAATGTAGAAAAATGTCTGGTTGGTGTCGCTTATAAGCCCCCCAATATTTAAAATTTTTCTCCTTAGGAGACAGTCCTATCCCAGTTGAGTCACATTTATGAACATATAATAACAGGTAATTTTAATGTGAATATGTCAAGCCTTAATGCCACGACGTCATAATTTACGGAGATATTGAACACATACAGCCTGGGTGTGCATAATTCAGAGCCTACCCATTTTACTTCAACTTCTGCAACCTTATTGGATTTGTTTATTGTTGCTGATCCTAATCATTGTTATTTTCTAATCAGATGTCCGTTTCAGCATTCTCCAAGCATGTCCTAATATTGGGCATTTACAATATTTATTCTGAGTCTGACCCCGATTTAAATTTTTCTTACAGAGATTTTAATAATATAAACTTCGGTGAACTTTCTGAGGAGGCCCATGGACATTGATCTATTCACTAATATCAATTGCTGAAAAACATGACTATATTATGAGGCTTATTAAATACCCTTTTAATAAATATGTTCCACTGAGCCATCGACGCATTATCAATCCCCAAATTCTTTGGTTTACGAAGAAATTATGCATATCCTAGATGGCGTTGTTTCCGAACACCTGATTGCTGCTACCATTTTCGGTCCGCTCGTAATGCAATTAATGGTGAGTTATATCGTACTAAGTGTCAATATTATAATTCACGATTAAATACCACTCTTCCATCCCAAAAACTCTGGCAGAATCTTAGAAATATTGGGGTTGGTCGAACTAGGAGCTCCGCTGTATCTATAAATCCTAGGGAATTAAACCAGATGTTCGCATCTGCTTCTCACAACTTAAATGTTCCTGGCTCCAAAAGCAATGATTACCCTGGTGATATTTTAAGTTTATTAGATCTTTTGATGGGGCTGCTTTTATTCAAGTTGATGAGGCAGAGGTCTATTCTGCTGTAATGTCTGTCAAATCCAATACTGTTGGACTGGACCACCTTCATCCCAAATTTATAAACGGTTTTCTGCGTGTAATAGTCCCATGTCCCACTTATTTTTTTTAACAAAATCTACGATTCCTCTGGTATTTGGAAGTACTCTAAAATAATTCCCATCCCCAAGAGCTCCAGTGGTTCAACGGAATATCGTCCTATATCCATTTGGCCTTTTCTTTCTAAAGTCTTTGAAAAAATTCTTCGCACCCAAATTACCGATTTTTTAGATCGGGAGAATCTTCTATCTAATCTTCAATCGGGCTTTAGATCCAAGCCAAGCTGTACCTCAACATTGCTTAACGTAACAGTCAATATTCGAAAATCAATTGACAATGATAATTTTACAGCGCTTGTCCTCTTTGACTATTCCAAAGTCTTTGACACGGTTAACCATATATTCTTATTAAGTAAACTTGCCTTTAAAATCAAATCTTCAAATTTTGCATGCAAGTTTGTTTGGTCATACCTCAACGGGCGTCAACGGAGTGTGGTCTGTTCTAATTCTGCTTTTGTCTTCCTACCTTCGCGGAGTGGAGCTCTCTCAGGGCTCCATCTTGGGACCCATATTATTCAACATCTTGATTAACGATCTTCCAATGATTTTGAAAAATTGGGATTACCACATGCATGCAGATGATATTCAGCTTTACATCTCTAGGCCTCTAGGATTGCTGGGGATGCTATATGCCGTATGAGCGAAGATCTTGCTGATGTGCTTAATTGGGCTATTAATAATGGCTTAAGCTTAAATGCCTCTAAATCTAATGCTATCGTGATCTATAAAAATGAATTGGATATTTCCAGATATTAGCCTGAATAACTTGACTATTCTTTATAGTACTACTGTAAGGAATCTTGGAAATATTTTTGATCGTACTTTGAACTGGACTGATCATATTGATGGGCTTGTTTGCAAGATTTATGGAATGCTACGTAAACTTTCTGCCACTTCAGCATTTACTCCTGACCTATGGCTGTGAGGTTTTTGTGGTTTCGATTCAGCTTCATCGCGTAAGCTCAAATTGGCTTTTAATTCTACTGTTCGGTATGTGTTCGGCCTGAGGCGATATGACCATGTCTCGAAATATTTAAATTCAATCTTGGAATGCACGTTAGAACCTTTTTTTAAATGTCGTTCGATATTATTCCTCCGTAATTTGGTAATATCTGGGCAACCTGACTATCTGTATACTAGGGCTCCCCCAATATTCTCGTAAAGCCATTTTCTCGTATCAATTTTCTCGTAAGTCAATTTGCTCGTATCAATTTTCTCGTATTCCCATTTGCTCGTGTAAAACTATGTTTTGAATTAAATAGTTCGCGCGCGAACTATTTAATTCAAAACATAGTTTTACACGAGCAAATTGGAATACGATAAAACTCGCGCGTGCGAACCAATTAGTTCAAAAGATAAATTCAGACGAGTTTTGGATTATTCGATGAGTATTTAATTTAAAACAGAAAGAAATCATTTTATTTACATATAAGAATTCTTTAATAGAGGAAATACTTCTTATACTTTAATTCAATTTACTGTTAACATAATACAAGACCTTGTTTTAGTATTTGTCGTTTGCAATTAAATACTCGTAGTAAAATGTTAACAAGGTTGCATACGAGATAATTGTATAGGAGCAAATTGCCTTAAGAGCAAATTGATGCGAGCAAATTGACTTAAGAAAAAATGGCTTTACGAGAAAATTGTTACGAGAAAATGGCTTCACGAGGAAATTGATACGAGCAATTGTTGTACGAGAAAATTGATACGAGCAAATTGCTACGAGAATATTAGGTGATGCCGTATACTAGATTAAATTTCCGCAATCAGTGAGAACTTATTCTTTAACATTCTCGTTCCACCTGTCGTCAGTTTTTTGTTCAATATATAAGACTCAGAAGGAGCAGGGACACTCACAGCACAAGATTATTCTGTATAGTTTAAGTTTAAGTTTAACTCTTTGAAGTTCTAAATAGAACTACGTGGCTGTTGGTTACAACTGTACATCTCCGAACAGAACCTCATGATTGTTAGAGACAGTTGTATAGCTGTGATTGAGAAATTTATATTAGGAGAAGAGCTTCTTAACTCTAATTCACTATAAATAAGAACACAAATTCATTTAAATCCTATTTAGGGGATTCAAATAGAATTGGGCATTACGTTTTATGAATATTATTAACACATTTCACGCCTTTAAAACACAGTTTTGTTTTATGACAGAAGATGTTCATTTTTTAAATTGGTACAGTTAGCATAATAATAACATACTCAAAAATGGGCGGCTGAAAATTTCAGTTAGTCACTGATTGCAGTACTCATTTTATATCACGAAATAATTTTGTTGGCTTCTACACATATCAGAAACAATTTTAATGCATTATCAATCTTACAAAAATTTTCATTTCTTAAAAAAAATTTTATCTAATAAATATTTTTAAATTTTTTGGCGCATTGTTATTTTCCGAAGTATCTAACATACATTTACGTAAAAAATTTTAAGGTCTGTAATATATATCTTTCGCTAATAAATCCTAACAAATAACATTCCAATATTCTGTACTCTTTATTATGAAGATCAACAACGAGTTTTGTCTTGTTCTTTCGATGTTTTTACCTCTTATAATAAAATATTATGCACAACTCTTTCTTTACTTCCTGCGTTCATTAGATATGCTTTTGTATATATTTTTCGCTCACGCATAGTAGCATAGTAGTATTGTCAAATAGTTCTGCTTAATAGTTTGCACAACTATTTTGTTGTAGTTATAATACAGTTCGGAGACAATGTCCTAATCAACTCTCGCAACTACACCATGTTTTTCACTCGCTACCAAACTGGTTGTCACATGCTTGTGCGAACCCAGATATTTCCGCCAATTTGGTTGCCAAATTGTTGTGAGCGAGGTTGTGAGTGCTATTTGCGGTCAGTTCGAAGAAAATATAAGTGGCGCTGCAATCGTTCTCCAAACTAATCCACAACTACTTATTGCTAATTGGGCTAGTGTTTTCCAAAAAAAATATGTGTGGTGACATGTTATAACTTCGCATCTTAAGCGATTATCGAAGCGAAAATTTCGATCTGGCGGTATGTTATGACATTTTCGTTCGGCAGGCGATTTTACTTGTTTCGAAATTATTTCCGAATTTTTTCCCCTAGCAGAAACGTCATTTATAAATTATTTGTTTTGTTGCTGACAGTTAACATTTTAAGATTTATTTTGTTATTTGTGTATATATAGACAGTATTTGAGTTGATTAAGCGCGGTTGGTTTATTTGTGGAAGATGATAGCGAAAATGACGCAGAAATAAACAATTACCGGGAGGAAAGAAAATTTTTAAGAGAGCAGTATAATGTTATGGATATACCTACCTAACAAAATGTACAGCTTTATTGATTTTTGAATTCAATAAAATCTTATAAATTCTATATCTTCAGGTTTCAAGAATCTTTTCGCTTATTGAAAACAGTCTTTGCTGAAATATTGGCGGAAATAAAAGGAGAATTTACCATCGATAATGTGTCATCAAGGATAACAAAAGTTCCGCTATGCTCAAAACTGGCAGCTGTGTTGAACTTTTATGCAACTGGATCCTACTAAAGAACGATTGGAGATGTGATGCTCCATTCAATGGACCAGTCTATGGTATCCAGACAAAATTACATGTGTTTTGGAAAGGAAATTATGTCCTAAATGGATAACTTTCCCAAACTAACAAGAAAAAGCAAAACAAAAGCGAATGTTTTACGAAAAAGTGAAAATTCCTGGAAATATTGGATGTATTGATGGAACACACGTTGACATGATAGCTCCAGCAGAAAATGAACATATATTTGTAGACAGGAAAGGTCAACATTCCTTAAATGTTCAACTGGTAAGCAATTTTTCTAAGGTTCAATACGTGAAATGATTCCCCAAATTAAAATTTTAGACCTACAACAATGATTTAAGAATCTGGGCAGTAAATGCTCGCTTCCCCGGATCCACACATGATTCTACGATTTGGTGTATGTCAGCTGAAAAACGGAGACTGGAAAATTATTATGAAAACGGTGAAAGAAATACCTGGTTGCTTGGAGACTCTGGATATCTATTGCAAAAATGGTTAATAACACCTTTCAAAAATCCTTCAACAGAGGAAAAGCGAAAACTCAACTAGTTCCTTGCGCAATGAAGAAATGCAAATGAATTATCTAATGGAGTCTTGAAGGGAACTTTTCGCTGTCTACTTGGCCAAGAACCTCTCAAAGTTGTCCGAATTGTAAATGTTAGTTGTGCATTACTCAATATTTGCAGTTCTAAAAATTTGGAAATACTGGAGCAACAACCAGACGAAGGTGACACACAGGAAGAAATGTACAGAGAAGAAGATGATTGGGATTAAGACTCATGTTACAGGAACTTGTTTTGGTACGTATATTTAATCAAAGTAAATTGTCTTAATAATAGCAATTCTTCTTCGACTTTTAGTGTTTTAGTATTTATTTCGATTGCTTTCTTCATCAAACGAAGAATGTTCTCCTGGAACTTTGAGTTCTCCTTCCTTTGCTCCTGAAGTTCTCTTAGTACCAACGATTGGGTTGTTAGCCGACATCGTTTTTGGCTGATTGAACTTCTTCCTTGTGCAGTTCTTGAGCAGCCTGCTTCTTCCATATCGGCAGCACTAGTACCCCCAGGAAAGCATTCAATCTCAGGCGGCGCGGCGCCTCACTGTAGTTTGCTGCACCAAAGTCGTCGGCTTCTATACCAAAAACTGAAGTGGTCAGCCCCGTTAGCGCAATGATGTGTTCCTTGAATGCGGAGAAGGATATTTTATTTACGTCTCCTCCGGTTTTGCTTCTTACGGTGTGCAGTTCCGCATTTTCTTTGTAATTTTGTTCTTCATGTCAGCCCACACCTAAAGTTAAGAAATTCAACTTAATAAAACACATCAATAACAAATATATTACTTTCTTCAAGCCGTCTTCCTCCCTTATTGAAGGTCCGTCGGCATTCAGTTTGTTGGTCAAATCCTTCCACAAATCCTGAATATTCGTTTGACTGTTTATGCGGACAAAGCCTCCTGTTACCATTTCGGGGTGCTCCTCTAAATACTCAACGATGATAGCAAACTGCTTTGTTGACGTTATTTTCTTTGAGTTATTCGTGGAAGTGAGGTTAGAAATTTTAAATTTTATATTTATATTAAAACTTATCTAATTAATATATAAAATGATTTATACTTTACAAATTTCAAAAAATTTTGACATACAAATTCAATTTCTTGAATTTTACTTACATTTTATAAACTTCACTTGATCAATCACTATCAACAAAACGAAGTGAAGTTTTATCGCAATTATCGCCTGTCGAAAGTGTTACAACATACCGATTATCGATACATTGTCGAACTTCGAATGTTTCGAAGTTATAACATCTTGCTCCTGGTGTATTCATCGGAAGTATACGATAATTTCAAACGGAGCTTCAAAAATTAATAAATATGAATTATCTTCCCAGATATGCCCTACGAAAACTCTGAATTTTATGTATAGACAAACTTTTGTTGGCGGAAAGTCTAACATAGTGAAAATATGGGATTGCGGAGTAGTGGAGACAAACACATAAGAACTAGGTGAGGTATGAGAAGTTCAGTGTAGACTTGCTTGGCTTTATCGTTCAACTATCTCTTTCTAGTTTTAACAGATCGATTATCACGTGATATTTGTGTCGCAAATGAATAAATAGGAAAACATTTAAATTTAATTTAAAAAAAGGAAAACTAAACATCTTTTAATACGCTATCCTTGCATGGCACATGTTTAAGTCAAGTAAATCAGAGAAGTTTAAAAGTATACTTAAAAATCAGAAGAAAATCATAATGAAAATAGTGAAAGGAATTTTTGAAATTAGATAATATTTAGTGATATAATGCATAATATTTAAGAGAAAAATCATTGATATTCTTGTAAAGTAATCACCAAAGGTGTACTAACCTGTCGCGGTAGGCCCGAAAAGTGAAATCGGAGTTTCTCAGATTATTTGATTCCAAGTATTTTTTTAACGAAATTTGCTTATATGCCGCTTAGTAGGTCCGTGCGGTTTCATTGGTCACTATCAGATGGCGTCAATGACAATGTCAAGTTTTTTGCGTTTTTGTCAGGCAATAAAATCGTAGAATGCTGAAAATTGGTGTAAACAATTTCTAATTTTATGCATAGACTGGAAAAGCGATCATTCTCAGATGAATTTAATGCAATTGGGAATGTTGAAATCTATAAAAATAATTTCAAATTTTTACCGATCCTTCCTTTTTAGTATTAATAATAATAAGTAAAAAAGCTAGAATTGATCTAAGACCAATTCTTATGATACCCTAGATGAATGCCCGTATGAAATTTCGTATGGTCACCGATTTGGCAAATTTTGGTTTTTGTAGTGGTTTTTCGCATATATTTCTAGAACAGTTCTTCGGACATAGAATATGGTTATAACCGACTTTATAGGATTTCATATTCTGAAGAAGTCTTTAGTAAAATAAAAATGTCTGGGACTGATCATTTTCACAGTATCCGTAAAAAACCTAGACTTTTATAGGAAAAAACCAAGAACGGGTTACCCGATTTATTCCATTTTTCAAATTTCATTTGCCTCTATGGCAACACGTTCTCAGGAACTGTCCAAATATAGTAGAAAACGAACTTTTTGTATGGCAGCCCCACGAAGGAGTTGCCCGCGTACAAAATTTCAACTCTCTATGTACACGCGTTCTCGAGTTATAGTGCGCATGGACCGACGGACTGACGAACATGCAAAAATCAAAATAACTTTTTATTTTATGCGTGGGTATCCAATGCATTTTGCTCTACAATTATTTCTGTGCGTCAGAAACGGAATGACAAATTTGGTATACCCTTTAGATTTCATCTAGGGTATAAAAATACCTAAGATGTATAACTTATGTACTATTTTATTATAAGAATATCGATAGTATCAGCCAGCACTCCGCCATTTGTAGCCATTCCCTTAGAGGTTACCCCTACACCCTGTCAATGATCAAGGTAATTTTAGCATATGCATATAAGTCTTGTAAAGATTTATAGCACAATTCAGGGCTTTCATCGACTATTTTACATAAATTTCTCATCCCAACATTTTCGCTGTGAAACAATTGCACCATGTACACTCCTACGTATACACCGCTATACGTTAAACATCTGCAGATAAAAATAAAACAATTTACTAAAAACGGTAAATAAACTAAATAAGTTCTCAGGTTGCAAGCGAGTTTTCAGATTTTACCCTCATGTAACGTTCACATCTTGCCTAATGCATCGAAGAACATACCCGGAGAGTTTGTAAATTCTGTCCCTTCAAGACATTTTTGGGAGTGTTCCCGCAGTGGGATAATTAAGGACGTTTAGCAGGGTAATGCCAAGGTTGCGCTGAGTCTTCAGTTCTTTGATCCCCTTTGTCGTTTGGGTCTTGGAGTTTCAAATAAACGTTCCTCTTTTTTGGAAGCTGAGTAATGGCAGGTTTTGGTATCTTGCGTATGAGATACCAAGAAAGACGCTCTTCCCCAATGTCTTATAAGTAAAAATTTTCCTTTATTTTGATGAAGCGATCGTTTAGTTTGTGGAAACTTGAAGGGTGGTTTAATGCAGTTAAGGCAGGTTTCTTGAGATCTGTAAGGATCCTTGGCTGTGGATTGAGTTTATTATAATGATGATAAAACCTCTGTTTGATTTTCGGCAATCTTGTTAAGTCTTGTAGCTAATTCCTTTACTGGTAATGGACATAAGTTGTGTACAGCTCGTTTAAATTTACCACTAGCTGTTTTCATGGTTTGTCTGACCCCAGATGAATTTCTACCACCCCTTCGATTAGCTATTTCAAAGGAAGAGTGTTTTGCTCCTTTATAAGCACAAGCGTTCCCTTTTAAATATCGGGTCCGACTTTGTTCCATTTTTGCTTCGTCTGCAGTTCTTGAATATATTCTAATGACCACCGTTTGCAGAAAGTTTGTTGAATAGGCTGCAATCTCTGGAGTCGATTTAGTCTGCCAATATTTTCGTCACTAAGATCGGGTAATAGCAAGACTGTGTGTTTTTATTTGCACCAAGTTCAAGCTCTACCGCGTACACCTACACAGGACGCTTTTTGTGCTAGACAGCTGAACCTATACAACTTCTGTGTAGTGCCATTTTATTTAAAAACCCCAGTATTCTACTCATGGGATGAGTCACAATCTGCAAGAAGAGCTACTGAAATAGGATCCAATGTGTATGACTATTTGAAGAGATTGAAATTCGAAGCTGACATATATCAACTAAGACTGTTGTGGACGCTAAAAATAGCCATATTTGCACATGCTTTTATTCTACCTTTTAAATGACTCTTCGCAACCCCTTAATGATATTACACTGTTTTTCCCAGTAAGAGGACATAGTTTTCTACCAGCCGACCGAGTTTTTGGCCTGCTGGCGAAAGAAATTAGAAAACATCCTGTAATAACCACAAAAGACGGATATTACGATATTTTTAAAACATGGAAATTCAAAATACTGGCCGAGCATTGGATGCTGAAGGATATCAAAAGCTTGGAGATGTTTTACAGAAAATTGGATGGCATACTGTCATTCAAAAGAATAACTCTTTTAAAAAGAAGAGTTCGGAATACTTTAACCATTGAATTAAACTGCTTCGAAAATTACAGATTTGAAAGTGATTCCGAAAAATGCTTTTCACTACTAAAAAGGCGCAAGAGGCATCCTTTATCTCTAGATGATTTATGCTTAGAAAAGCGTCCGTTAAATGAAAATAAGAAGAAAGACGTTAAAATTCTGCTGAATAAACAGTTTGGACTTGAATGCTTTGAATTACCTGAACTACAGTACTACAAAGAATTACTTGATGTCCGAATTGTGGTCACGAAGTACAAAAAGAAACAGAAAATTTGTGTGATTGTCTGTCTGATGAGATAGGAGAAGAAAGAGTTTAAAACTTCTTTATTATTTCTGTGTTTTCTTAAATCATTATATTTTTGAGTAAAAATAGAAGTAAGAATTAAAAAATAAAAACTGATAAGAATACTCAAAATATGCTTTATTAATTTTATTCTAGTATAATGTACAAATCAAAAGAGGATATTTACAAAACGTACAACACAAAATTGGATATTTACAAAATGGTACAGAACAAAAGCGGATATTATAAAGATTTTTATTCAAAAGCTGATATTTTCAAACTTTGCACGCCAATATTACCGGAAGTAATAGTCAAATTTTTTTCAAAAGAATATATTCTAGATAACATATTATATCCTTTATATTCTCACTATTATTCTGTAAAGCTCTTGGTATTGCTACAGTCAGTTTTTTCGATTTTCTGAAAAAACGATTAGGACGTAAATATCCCCTTTTGAAAAGACACTCCTCCTATGATTTTAGCAAACACTCTGTATGTTCGAAATTCTTTTTATGCAGGTGATTGTATATTTTATTGTTAGTGCCTTTTCGGACATTATTTTGTTAGCATGCCATATTGCTTACGCCATTGTCAAATATTATTGGTAAGGAGAAAGATTCGACTACTCACTCATTTATTTTATTACACATATTCTGATAATAGAAATTAAGAAAATGCAATCTGCGGCGATTTAGCGATTGTTTTAGTTATAGTGTAAGTGGAAGAAAGTGTAGTTCCAAAACTCTCGAGAATACTTCCCAAGCCATGAGTCCGTTTTCTAAAATGTTCTATATTGATAAGTACTTATTGAAAAATGCCACAGATTAATTTTATTTATGCTGTTATGACCCAGATCTTAATTATTAAGTTAAAAATTAAACTAGTATTACTAATTCAAGATATTCAAATTCAGTTTAATCATGATAAACCAAGATGTTCATTTAGTCTAGCGTAAGCATTTTAAAGGGTTATTATTCTTAAGTTTATTGAAGCAGCGATCATAATTCACCACCGTGAGCAATGCCAATTTACATTTTTTCGCTTTACATGCAGTTTTTACAATATTTACGCCAGGGGAATTACTGCTGGGTCAGCATTCTCACTGCGGTGAATTATTAATCGCTCAAGTCGATGAACCCTGTTTCTTACAGGTCAATTTGTGTATTGATTTGTTAATATTGATTACGCATGTTCAATTTTGTTATAAATATATTGAATGAAATAAATAATAATATCAATTTTGTTATAATCGACAATCAGTGCGTTTCTATTAATTCAAGTCAGAACGGTCAGCTTTTCAACCATTCCCCATTATTTTGAGTATCGATACAAGCATCGATATTCAATTCTACAGCGGTCTTGATTGTGCATCTAGGCCTATACATCTCAGTTAAAGGAAAAGAGCTTTAACTTAAACATTGGTGACCCCGACGTAATTCAAGTGCATCACTTGCATCACATACATACAATCATTTTGGTTGAAACTGAGGCGCTTATTTCCGCCAGAAGGAAACCTTATCATCGCATTTGAAGGAAGATTTCATTTGACTTCCCATCACAAAGTGAGATTAAAAGTGAGTGAAAATCTCATTAACACGAAAACTTCCATAACTTAACAAAATTATGGAAGCACTGTTCCAGGAACAAGATCTGAACGGAGATGAGATTGAAGCAATAATCTCGAATTATAAGAAAGACTCGGTCGACAGGAAAACCTTAACATATTATGAGGAACGACTTAGGCATCTCGAAGAACGTTGGTCCTTGTTTGATGCTAGATGCTACAGACACCAAGATACGAGCATTACAGAATGTACCCAGAGAACATGCCTACTTCACGAATGATTACTATAACGCCATCTTAACCATCTTCAACAAGTATAAAAACCATTTCACCAGCCAAATTAAATTATTCAACAAAGCCACCACTAAAGAGGTCATAGCTGGTACAAGTGACAACACCGATAACCAAGATGCCACAGATCCAAAATCGCAAAGGTCTGATGACACTAATGCTCATAAATAGCGTCGTAGAACTACAGAGAGTCAATCAAACCCACAACAGCAAATAATTCGAGGCACTTCGTCGGCTCATTGCAGGAATGAGGATCAACAGAATAAAAATTATTATGACCTGAAAATAAGTAGGTTAAATCAACATTGGTTGCAGATTGAAAATATAAACCACAATATCTGGGAATTAGCCGAAGATCCAATTCAAATAGGTTACAATGTTGATGAGTACGTACAATTAGAAGAAGAGGTACAAAATCAACTAGTTTATCTAGCCGACAAACAGGATAAATTAACAACTTCTAGTACAACAGTCAACAACAACACCATGATGAAACTACCATAAATAGTCCTTCAAAAATTTGATGGAGACTATTTAAAATGGCGTCAGTTTTATGATCTGTTTAACCAAATGGTTCACAAACAATCAATGGCCGATTGCCAAAAAATGTGATATCTTAAAACAAACTTGTCTGGGGAAGCTGAAAGGTTAACACGCCATTTATCTTTGCCAGATAAAAATTACACCGCTGCTTGGGACATGTTAAAGGATCGCTATGAGAACTCCAAATTGCTAGTCACAGCTCTACTCAATAAATTATTATCGCAACCAGTTATTGTGAACGAAGGTTCTATAGCAATTAAAACGCTCCATGATACAACGCAAGAATGTTTACTGGCTTTGAAGAATCTTAAGGTTTCCACCGCTGACTGGGATCCAATACTAATGCATTTGCTATTCAACAAATTGTATCAAACTACACGTAGTTTGTACGAACAATCTCTAAGTCATCCACGAAATCTTCAATCTACGAAGAGCCTCTTATCATTTCTGGAGAATCGATTCCAATCTCTGGAAGCACTTGGAAGCAAAGCAAAAATTCCAGGAACCTACAACATTAAACAAAGCACAACAAAACCTTCCACCTCTGCTGCTACAACTATAGCAAATTGCATATCATGCAAGGGAAACCACGCACTACTCTCGTGTAAGGACTTTCTTCGACTAACACCATCAAACCGGCTAACTCTCGTCAAAAAAACATAATTTGTGTATCAACTGTCTGAGACCGGGCCATTCATCACAGCAGTGCACATTGAGAAGCTGTACAAAATATACTAGAAAACACAACACTCTGTTACACATCGAGACATATTCAGCCTCATCTCAGTCACTTCCAAAAGTATTTCCACAATCACCAACGAAATGTGAAGTTAACGACAGACAAACAACATTAACAGCACAAACAACCACAGGACAACAAAATTACATTAGTAAAGGAATGAGCGTCGAATGCAGAGCAGTACTAGACTTCGGATCCCAGATTAACTTCATAACCGAAAGAATGATTAAAAAATTTTGGCCTGACTGATACTTCTCAACAGATGCAGATATAAGGCATTGGACAAACAAAACAGCATACACAACGAAGAGTAAATCTGCTCTTACATTCAGAATTGAATGGGTTTGCTACTAGGGTAGAGGCCTTCGTTCTGCCACAAATCATAGCACCTCAACCTACTCAAGAAATAAGTACGGATTCCTGGGCGATACCAAAAAATATAAAATTAGCCGATCCCAACTTCAACCATCCATCTCGTATAGACGTACTGCTGGGAGCAGAATTCTACCATGACCTGCTATGTATAGGCCAAATAAAGTTGGGCGAAAGCTTACCAACCCTCCAGAATACTGTATTTGGCTGGATAGTAGCCGGAAGGATCGGCGGAAGACACTTAGACAAGGCCAGCTGTGGGGTTTACAGTGAAGATGAAACGTTTGACACAGAAAGGTTTTGGAGACTGGAGGAAGTTGACACTTCGTCTCAAACACTCTCACCGGACTAAGCACGACGTGAGAATCATTTCAACCAAACTTTGAAAAAAACCCTACGGGACGATTCATAGTGCGCCTGCCATTTAATCAAGCCACTGACAAGCTAGGGGAGTCCAAGGATATCGCTCTACGAAGATTCCTGTCGCTAGAACGAAGACTTGCCAGACACAATGATGTTAAATCACAATACGTGGAATTCATGAATGAATATATCAAGCTCGCCCACATGCAAGAAATTTACGAAAGAACTATTCAACATCCATACTACTTTCTTCCTCATCATAGCGTTATCAAATCCGACAGCTTAATGACCAAACTAAGGGTTGTCTTTGATGCATCTGCCAAAACTTCCACGAACGTATCGCTGAATGATGTCTTAGCAACAGGACCAACTATACAGGACGAACTCTTTTCAATCTCCTACTCAATGAAGAAGATCGTCGATTTCAGTTAATCATATGGAGAAGTGATTCGAATGCCCCACTGAAATTCTATCAGTTGTACACAGTGACCTATGGAACAACAACAGCTCCATTCCTAGCCACAAGATGTCTAAAAAGGTTGGCACAGGAAGATGGCAAGGATTATCCTACAGCTTCGGAGGTAATTCAGCGCGATTTCTACATAGATGATGTTATGACAGGGTCCAATTGCCTAGCCACAGCCATTGACACTCAAACACAACTGATTGCTTTACTCCAGAAAGGCGGATTCAAACTTCGAAAGTGGTGTGCTAACCATCCACGCTTACTTCAAAACATTTCACGAAAAGATACTGCTATTTAGTTGGGCTTCAATGATGAATTTGAAGAGCATATCAAAACCCTGGGCTTAAGATGGATACCAATAAATAATGTGTTTTGCATTAAAACCAATTGGACTAAAACAGATCGAGTGACCAAAAGACTCATATTATCGGACATAGCTCACTTGTTCGACCCGCTCGGAATCATGGGGCCAGTTGTCGTTACTGCCAAAATGTTCCGTCAACAATTATGGAATCTTAAACTTGACTGGGATGCCGCAGTCCCATCAGAGCTTCATACAAGATGGATCAGATTTCGTGAAGGGCTGCAATTATTGAATGACATAAAAATCCCAAGACACGTGTTCAGCCAAGAATGCACAAAATCCACACAAATACATGCATTTGCAGATGCTTCTGAAAGGGCATACGGAGGAGCCGTTTATATCCGTTCTGTCAATAGTCATAACCGTATCGTAGTGAGGTTACTCTGCGCTAAGTCGAGAGTAGCTCCAACTAAGCAATTGACACTACCTAGACTTGAATTATGTGCCGCGAAGCTTACTGCTGATCTTACCAAGCGCGCAATGTAAGATCTCAAAATGGAAGATGGAGGTAAACTTGCCAGCACTCAAATGGCCGCTAGGAAGAATTGTGAAAACATTCATGGGCAATGATGATCTTGTACGAGTAGCCGACGTTCGAACGGCAAATAATACAATACGGCGACCAATACACAGACTCGCTCCACTGCTTATAGAGGACGATAACGAAGATAGATCGGCTAGTCATGATGATCAGGACAGAGAAGATCAAACTCATCCCAATTAGCAGAAGCTTACGACAACTCTACATGCAGTAGCGGCGAGGTTCCAAAAAAAAAGTTGAGTAATAATTGCATGCGTTTATGTGCAGCCGGTGTCCAAATCGGTAAGCAGCTACATTCGATATCATCAGCCCACGGAATCCAATCCATGCACAGCGACTTATACAATGATTGCTCAACTGAGAGTTTTTGTTTGAAAAATCGTAGTCATTTGGTTCAAATAATTTTTTAAATACTTTTATTAGGAAGTGTACAACAATTTTATTTCACTTCGGAAGATAAGAAAGCAAGCTTACGATTACCAGAACACCATTTTTCTTTAAGAATAGTAGTTTAGAATGTAAGGACTCCGTTGGGCCTCGCATGTGGTAGGGAGGGAGTCTGTTTCATGGCTTGTGAGGTATTCTCGAGGGATTTGGTAGTGCGCATGGAAGCGATACTGTGAGAAGTTTGAATAAGTTTTGTATGGTGTAGTTGCTAATTCTTTATCCTAGCTTGTGAATAACTTTAGGACTTAGTTTTTTGTATGAAAGTGACATAGTGCTTACGAGTCATATCAAGTATTACCTGTACCTGTGTTGTTAATAGGTCAGGCTGGTTATACCTAGATAGAGCTATGCACTTGGAGAGTCAAAGTGGTGTCGGTTAATATCATGGCTATGTTGTCCCAAATCAAGACCCTCGGGGAATACTTCCCAAGTCGAAACAGAGTTCTATATGTATGCGGGCTAGTCCAATTCTCTAAGATATTTTATATTGATTCTTATGGAAAAGTGACAAGACATTGATTTTATATATGCCATAAAGCCTGAACTGCTATCCACACAGGCAAATAGTGTTGCATTAATTTTAAGCTTGCTCCTTACCTTCCCAACGGCTATACTTACTACATATTTTACTTAACGAAATAACAAAATAGCTTTGATTAAAAGTAACCTAACCGTTTTACGCTCAATAGCTCTCAGCTGAGTAATAGTTGCAATAGTTATGTGCGCCCATAGCCCGAAGATGTTGGCAGATTGATTCGAATTCATCGGACCCCAAGCCATTCCCATATTCAATTATTACTCAGTTCAGATTTTTGGTTTGGGGAATCATAGTCATTTGGTTGATATAAATTTTTTTAATTAATATCGTTAAGAAAGATATAAAAATTTCTACCGCGGTTGGGAAGACAAGAAAGTAGGCTCAACATTATCGGAAGATAATTTTTCTGTATGAATACTAGTTTTTTTCCAATTTTACATAAGAACACTGCAAATATTTTAGAATGTTAGGACTCCGTTGGGGCTCTCATGGGATAGTAGCGGAGTCAGTTTCATGACTTGTCAAGTTTTCTCGAGGGTTTTGGTTTTGCCTGTATCCATAGATGTAGCTGATAGAAAAGCAATGAGTGGTTAATGGCTGTGCAGTAGTTATTCCTTATACTCACTAAGCTTGTGTGCGCTCATAACTTTATTTATATCAACAATGTCCCTTCCACATGGGGAAAGGGTGCAGAACTTAGAGTCAGTCGTGAACGAAAGTAAGTGAAAGAAAATAAAGCGGTATCCGAATTCTCTAGGATGAAACAAAAGGAATCACCCTTTAATCGGGACACATTATGCGATGATCGCTTTCTATCTTAAAGTATGTAAAAATTTTTTAAGGAGTACTGTGGGAGAAGAATTGACGCTGCCAAAGTAATTGATGAACTTGGAAGATATAAAGCAAGACGGAAATGCATGTAAAAAATATGTTTTTTTTTTTAAATAAATAAAATAAAGAACTTTTTTAATGTTCTATGATGGAATAAAATGTGTGGTTACTTTTCGTTTTTGTTAATACCTTAATGAGAGCTTTCCTGAAACTTGAGTTTGAAGGCGACGAAATTTTTACCGCTTGGGCCCATACTTGCCTTGATCCGCCACTGACCATTTTTGAATCATCCTTTACATGTGACTCATAGTTAGTAGCAGGAAATTGGAAATTGAAATAAAGGAACATATCTCTGTTATTTAGTTTTGAAAAATATAGCAATAATATAATGGTTAAAAATGTAAAAGATAGTAGCAGTATTTGACTTATTGGATTATGTTAAACGGAGTTCTGATGATGATGATGATGACCATGTATTGAATTGAAGCTTGTTTTTATGATATTTCTTAGAAGAACTGTTGAGCTCTGCTAACCTTTACATTGTATTCCATTGTATTCTCACCTTAAACTGGAACATCCTGTAATCCTTTATGTGTGTGTATGTAACTGTAACGTAGTAGTAACATAGATTATACTCTCACAAATAGTTTCACTTGTTTTCCGTGCATTACATTGTATGGGAAAAGCTAACTTTCACCTCACTTGGGATCACTTGTGCTGAGGTACATATAATAGCTGCACAAGATATATACAATAGAAAGGAACCGAAAAGGCCTTAGTAAACAGAAACTAGTCATGCCATGGCATAACTTTTCAGATGGAAACCTAATCAAAAGCGTGCAATGAACAAAAACATCGAGAATATATCCTTCTAGCTAGCAATTTTTCCGTTGATTTCGCAAGCTATTCCGTTCTATTGATGTGGAAACGGATGGTTCACGAAATTACCTGGATCAAAATAATTTTCTCATGTTTTTTCACGTTTCTTTTATCCCCAGAGAATCTCCTTGGTTTCACTTTTTTATTGCACACCACTTTTTGTGCATACGTTTTAACAGCAATCGACAGAAGTCGTATCTTTATATCTTTTTAAATCCATTTTTCTTGACCAAGATGTGTTAATATCAGAGAAAAGTAGAAAATCACCAACAATCAAAGTTGCCCAGATAAAAGTCGAGAAGACAAGATAAAAACGAGAAAAAACATTTTTGTTAAACTTTTTTTCTATAGGTACTTGGAAAAACTTTTCTTCTACTTTTTTCCTTTTATGAGCTCAGCAGTAAAATTGTCACTTTGCACAATTTCTCAAGTTTTCCACACTTTTACCAACACGAAAAGTTTCTTTAGCTTTGAGTTTGCATTTTTCGCTGGTTATCGACTCCTTCGAGTTTCTTTTTTTTGTATCACAATGGATTCATGGATTTATTTAGCTTAAAAAGGAACAGGAAAAACACTTTTCCTCCTGATTCTCTACCTTTATGAAGTTTTCATTCTTCAGAAATTTTTTTATTTTTGTCTAGTAAGAAAAGTGATTATTCCAAGCTTTGTAGTGGCGATGATTTCTTTATCCTTTTAACTTCCGGTTTAGTAATTTAATAATGAGATAATGAGAAAATTTTGATGAGATGATTTTTAGACTGTCGTACTGAGAAGACAGTTGATTTAATTTTTTCGCTTAACTTCTTGATAGTTTGCCATAAAGAATACTTTTTGTGTCACTTCTTGAACCGTATGCTATTCTATTCATTTGTCACCACGATTAATCAAAGTAATTAAATTATGGTAAAATTTTCGGTTCGAAAAGTACTCCGACCTAATTTCAAACATTCTATTTGCTGCTGGTTTGGTCCAGCTCGTAGAAAACACCAAACACCAAAGAGGTCATGGAGTTTGAGTTCGGGTTTCGGTTACAATAGCATTCCCTGGACTTTTAAATTAAACAGATGCAATTAGCAGAAACTTATGAGGACATAGTTAGTATTAAGTTATTAAAGTTTGTTTGCACCGAAGCCGATTTTGTCAGATGAGTGGACGTTGGTCCAACAGTCGGATCTCTAGTATTGTTATTTCTAAACGTTGGTACAAATGAGGAAAGCCACTCCCCACACAGCACAAGATAGTCCCAAATATGTTATTCGATCATACCAGTGGGACAATGGGCATGTCCCTAGGTCATCCCGATTTTGCCCTGGCACGTTTACGACCTCCGAATGTCTGGGGTTGGGATATTATCTGAATATCCCAAATACATCTTGCCTTTTAAACTTGGGTTGTCCTTAGGATATACATAAGCATAAAACCAGAGGACGTAGGTTGCCCATCGGACACTCATAGTTTTGTCACCAGAACCACATAATACGTCATATTTACCATATAGAGAGAGTATACATTCGCGAAGATGGCCCTAGGTCACCTTTAGTATTAATGGGGGACGTATAAAGTACGAAGGCCATCTATTCCCTAAACCAATGCGTATTAATTTAGCTATTCAATCGAAATTACGAAATTAGCTACCAAATTTTAATATTTCTAACTGAGATGAAGTGAAATTTTGAAGTACCTTTCAGTATCTATTGAATAACTTAAATGTTAGACGTAAGTGTAGATAAACAGTTCACAAGATCGTAAAATGTTTAAAAATACCTACTTTTATTTTACTCAGTAGTTTTTTATAACTAATTTATGAACATTCGAAAATCATATTATAATATTGTGGTAGTAAACATAATATTTGTTCTTCAACTGTTTTTACTTCCTTCTTCTCAGTTTATTGTTTCACCGTTTCCTTTCGCTTAAATAATAAATTAATGCATTAGAATAACTAAAAATATATTTTCAACACCATAATTTATTAACTTTTGCTATCCCTTGCGATTCGTTCGGTAGCGTGACATAACCAAGTACTTTTTCACATATAACCTACAAACAACAGCTTCAATACTGGCGTTTCAACATACAGAAGCATACAGCAGCATTTTACCTTGCCTTTTTATTAGAAATGAGAGAAAAGAGGATAAATACACTGCAGAACGGATAACACCAGCTGTGACTGTAATACATTTTAGCACATTCAAAGATTTCCACAAAATGCAGCGAGAAGAGTTCCATTGTGATCCTATTTTCATCCCGCATATTTTTTATATATGTATAAACAAAAATTCTGATGAACTGATTGATTAAAACTGTACTTCGTATTTCATTTGATACGTAGGATCAGAAGCGGAGTCCTTGCAGGATATCCGACGGACTTCTTTTTCGGTTGAAGGGCGGTAGTCCCGCACGTATATACTCAGGACAACCATTCGCACTAATAATGGGATAATCCGTTAAAAATTACAAAACTACGGCTTTAGGGATGTACTACGAACAATCTATTTACCTGGGACCATATGCGGATGGCCAGGATCGAGTAGGAATTTCCTACGAAGAAGTTGTGTTATGTGGGTCCTGTTTCCAAAAGGAAAAGTAGACTGGAATACCGAAGAACCTTGTCAGAAAATTAAGACAAAGTATGGCTATAAATGATGCTGACGCACATAACGAGGTTCACGGATTTTTAGGAAACGTTGCCCAAGCAACATTTCCTCTATTTTTCAGCCCGAATTTACGTATATACGTAAATTAAGGCAGCGACTAATTGTGGTTAACTTGAGATTACCTAATATCTACGTCCGATCTACGTAAGTAGAGAAGACGTCGTATAGATGTAATTATTTGGGGAATTAGTAAGTATTTCCCTATAGGGCAGAGAATAGAGAGAGATTTCCCAAACTTACTTTCTAATATAACAGTTAGTTTCGTCTTCGCTTGCCACCGAAGACCGTAACAGCAACCACGAATAAACATTTTAATGTTTTCCACGATATCTCAAAAACGGTTTGACCGATTGCTTTGAAATTTTAACGGTAGATTCGACAGATGTATAGTCAACGAGAGAACTAAAATAATGCAAAAATTCCTTGCCACTTTTTTTTTCGTCACAAGATAATCGAAAAATCACGAAATTTGAAAATTAATTTTAAAAAACATGTCAATTATTCAATTTTCAATATTTTTGAATGATTCTAGTTCAATCGATAGCTACAGTTTCATAGATTGAAACACCGTTTGGTATTTTGATTTCACATAAGCCAATCAGCCGGAATCATGGACTGGACACTGTCGCCAAACATTTTTCGATATGGGTACCTAGAGTGGTACAATAAACATTGTGATAAAGATTTTGAACTGAAAATATTCTGACTTATTGTTGCAATGTCAATAAATATATAGTAAAAAGTTCAAACTTCTAACTTTTTATTGTTCGTAAAAACCAAATCCCAAAGGAAGCTAAAAAACCGCTCGTCACACGCGGTGACCCCCTTAAGGTATCATGCAATTTTTCTATTCATTATTTTAATGTATGGCAGCCATGTTTTGTTAAATAAATATGGCGCATATTACATATCTTGATCTAAAAGTCAGTTTGACTTAACAGGTTTTCTTATACCACGACTTTCTTGGACGGCAAGGCGTCATAACCAAAATTTTCGACTTTGAAACAGGGGTTCTTGCTGTTTACGTAGTTTTGTGTACAAGGGCATGATAATTTTTTCCTATAAAGCGCATTTCTAAATTATGGAATTTCGCCTTAAATACGTAAAAAAATTTGACAATTGAAAGAATTGATTTGATTGTCAAACTGAGAAACGATAAGGATATCTCAATATTACTAACTCATATATTTTATTTACGTTTTAAAAATAGTAAACCATGCCATTAGAATCATCATTTGGACTCCAGCAGGGTGATTCTGATCTTTTGTCGTACTTGAATGTCAAAATGTACGACTAAATGAAATGAACTTTTCTACTATTTTTTTCGTGCTTTTATTCAGGTCAGCAACCCTTGCATGACATAGAATGAACACAAAATGACACTTCACATTACAAATTCAAAATAATATTTCGAATTTAAGCACTTGTAATGCTCTAATTAGGTGTAGAATTTCCATTTAACAGTGTAAAATTTTTGTCACAACCTCTGGAGGCTAATTTGACTAATTTGTCGTCTATTTAGTCCTGTTTTTTGACGTTTGTTCACCGAAAATTCATTATAGTTCACTTTGTGGTGATAATACTGAAGACACGAAATGAACTGTGTTAAAATTCACGACTAAATAGTACGACAAAAGATCAGAATCACCCTCCTGATTTGTTAAAAAGCGAGTGAGTGCAAAAGCAGTTGAATATGCGTATATTCCGCATAGTTGGGAAGCAAATACCCAAGCGTAACATTATTAAGAAAAGATGTATATGGTATTCCAAAGGCTGACTGGTTCCGATTTTATAAATGTGCCGTAAAAAGGTGCAGAATTTGTAATCTAGTCGAATGTACCATCACGCTAAGTTTTTTGGGAATTCGGGCCTTGAAGGCGAACATAATCCGTGGGGAATTATTTAGGCAATACATACGTTATCATGCCTTTAAATTGAGATAAGATTCACATAAACATTCCATACATTACCTTAAAAAGTTAAGTAAAATTTAGGAAAAGTAAGGAAACTTGCTTCAGATTTACGAAAAATTCCTTATTTATTTCCCTATTTTTCCTCATTCCTATGAGGTAAATCGAAAACGAATTATTCCGTTATTTTCCACTAAAAGTTAACTACAAAGTCACGATTAGTTTGAAGGCCTAATTTATAGAATTAATAAGTAAAATTTTCTTCCTAATTTACCGGCCTTTCAGGTTAAATTTTTAAGTGTAATTTACGTTATTTTAAACAAAATATGTCATAGGCCCTCGATGATTGGAAATTCAACCTGCAATGTTACTTGGGTGGCTACTTCCTTCGATATTGCATACGCTTGCCAGTTCCATTCGCCTATAGTTAGTAGCTCAGTAGTACCTATGAAGACAGTTTCAGAGTGAATTTCCTTAAGGAGAAGTAAATGTATTCATGAATTTTTGAGAATAGAGTTAACCTACAGTTGGTACAGATAGGCGGCATTATGAAGCTTTTGAGTCTCCGTTACCATAAATGATAACCGTACAAATGATAACTTTCGTGGGTGCACTTGAAAAAGCAGAATTTCCGGAAATTGACCAGCTATAGTAGGTTTAATACCGCACAGAGAAACATAATATCTTGCTCTTGTTGTTTGCCAAAACACATTTAGTTCATTCAACGAACGAGAAGGCCCAAGTTATTTAAGGAAGAGTATGTTGAAATTCAGGTCAGGCAAAAGGATGGAACCACCCTCTAGCCTGGCTGTAGGAACCGGGCCGGTAGACCACACCTCCCTCATCAATTAAGACGGGGAAGTTATCCATTCCAGACCTATAATAGGCTATTCTGGAAAAAAATTCTGCTGAAAAGTCGTAAGCTACGATTTCCCACCAGAACACACCAAAAAAACCCTCTCAGAAAGAAGATCACACAAACTTCGAGGACCTCGAATAAAGAGCTCAAGCTCCTCGATGGAAGTTCCTTGACGAATGATGAGAATACCCTCACAAAGACTTTTCGACGGACGAGACGAATGAAAAGATTTATTCAAATCTCCTTCTTCAATCAAGCGCACCAGATATTGCACTCCTTCAGAAATTTTGGACATTTAACGCTATGAATCCCGAATGAGGTAACACCATTTAAAAGCTTGAATTTCGTGACCAGGTATGCCAAGAACCAAAATTTTGTTGGAAAGAAATTTTAATCTCTACTTCATAGATTACTTTTAAGGAAGTGTGCTTTAATTTCAGCACACAATTTCGAAAGTGCCCGGACTTATGTGAAGAAAACCTGTGTAAGTTATATTTTAGGACTATTTTCGAATGACACTATTCGATAAATGATCTTTCCATCTTGGTAGGTCTTGTTGTGTAAAGTCACCAGGAAACTTAGATTTTATAGCAAAAAGGATAGACTATGGGTAAGAAAAACTGAAGCATTTTTTATTATGTAGTAGAACTGCATCGATGTGTTCATTTTAGGCATGGAAGTAGTAAAGTCCGATATTTCCAGAGCGGGCCCATAATTTTTATATTAATTTTATAATTTTTTTATAATTTTTTAATTTTTCAGAGTTTTCCTAGCGCCCCATTTGTGTTGTGATAAAATTTCTTAGCGTTGCCTTTATATGACTGACATAAATTAGGTCAATTAAAATAAAACAATTACAGTTCAATTGTCAACAAACATATCGGCATTGGAAAATGTTAAATTTTTTGCCACGAATTTTTATTTTTTTTTCACTTTTATTTAATTTAAAACTTAATAGCTTACTATTGGCATAATTAAACTTGCCTGAAAATGACACACAAAAAAACGCAGCACATCGCACTTCATCGCTATAAAATCAAGACGCCGGAGTCTCGATTATATAAATTCTATTCCACAAAACAAAATTCCATTATAGGTATTCACTATTACTTAATATGAATCATTTTAAATTTTTTTGTTTTATAAAAAATCACGAAAGGAACATTGAGCTTATTTTCTTAGAATCTGTAATGCTTAGAAATGTCTAACTGGGACAAAGTAAGTCAAGGCTCTCTTGTCGTTTCCCCCCATGTCTACAAAAAAACAAACAAAAGATGCTACTCACACTTACACGAATTTTACAGAGCATGCATAGCCTATCTTTTTTGCTATATAATTTAAGCCAGTAAATAACTCTTCGCATTATAAGAACTTTCCTCAAAAGTTTACATGTTTTTTTTTTTAACAGTCGAATGAATATCAAATTTTAACTTAGACAATAATAATGTCAGTTTTTGTAAAAGGCGAATTTGAATTAAAAGTAATCGTCGATACGCATTTGTTTTATTTCAGATCGACACACGCTAATTTGGCCCCAGAAACCAAAACGTATTAGCCTAATATAGTTTTCGAGGAAAGAGAGGAAGGTCTTATCACCAATTACATGGTCACATTTTCAGTAAGTTAATGCAAGCCTTGAGGATTTGGATAGAAATTGTATGTTTCCTGCCTTATTGCAGAAGTTAGATGGTTCGCGTACCTTTTTAAGGAATATATAAAAATGGGCTACACAGGTCGATAGAGGCACATTTCAGGGCGTTAATTTTATCAGCTTTATTATACGTATTGCACAGATGATCTGGGGATTCTCGTAACAAGTAGTTTGAAGAAGGAACTCTGCGGACTGATGTAAAATGAAATCCCACTAACTACCAACTAATCTATGGACTTTGGTCTCTGCATCAATCTACAGATAAGTTATCTTTGACAGAAATAATCTTGTTGTGAACTTGATCGCAAACTCATGTATAAAACAATAGAACAGACTAAAATATCTTGGAATTATAACTAGCTATAGAAACTGCACTTGGAGGCCATAGTGAACAAAGTCACAAGGCTTTTGATGTGGAATAGCGCAGAGGTAGGATCGAAAGCCTCGGATGATTAGATGGATATATACAAGTAACATCCAACCCATCTTAACTGATGGTAAAGTAAATATGCCTCCTCAGATTGTGCTGCGCACTATAGGCTACTGTGATAATCAGGCGATTGAAATATTCCTTATCATACCTTTCGTATAGATACATACCATAAAGGAGGCGTTAAACGCAGCTTTGATACAGGATATTGGGAAGACCGCAGTAGTGATTCTGGTCATTGATGATTGCCGTAGGAACTGGGACGGTATAAATTCTGACCTGCACGCCATTTGATGCGATGATACCAGAAGTAAGTGGGCCTCCCATTATCTCTATGAATTCCCGATAGAGCGACTTGAACTGAAAAGGGTGCTCGCTTTGACTTTCCCCATCCTGAATATTTTCACTGATGGCTGTTTTACAAATGAGGGTCTGCTGCCGTTATTTTCTTCGCCGATCGTGGTACTAGGTAAGCGTACTCACTTGGAGGATCAATGGATGCTTGAGCACAGGAGAATTCCAGGGAGTGATAGGGATTCGATAGTTAGGTCTGGCTCGAACTCCCTGAGTTTTGGGCCAGAACCTATCCTTGGCATCGCCACCATAATGATTAGCTTTCTTATCAAAGCTAATATTCGTGCATAGCATCAGCAGCGGGATGGACAAACCAGAGCACTCGCAAATGTATGAAACTGTTTCTTGATTGGCCAAATAGGAAGTTCACGGACTTTCTCTTGACATTCAGGATATTACATGTCGAGCCTTGGCTCGTATCATCACTGGTCACAACCTGCTTCACATTCATTCAGCTGAACTTTTCCTGGACATATATCCGTCCTTTGCCCCGTGTGGAATTGATACTCCTGTTTTATGTTCTCCTATCTACGGATGCGCTTTAAAGCTTACCTCACATACCTTCTCATGCGCCTCAATAAGAAGATAAGCAATTTTGTTGACCAGGGTGTTTTTAGTAGATGAACACCATTTGTTGTCATGATTACAAACGGAATTTTTTTCCCGGAAATGCACATAAATCTTAAAGACAATGACAAGATTTTCCATTAGAAATGAAGGCTGCACAAGAAGTGGGAAGGTATTTGCGCAATTCTAAAAGAGCAAATAAGAAGATATCCATCTACCCTTACAGCCAAGCTACTGTCAACCTCAACCATAATCAAACTTTTCCCAACCTCCTTGATCTATGCGTGCCAGGCCATAGTAATATCAGCAGAAACGAATTAACTAGCATGTCTTGGAGCAATCTTCAAAAGCACCTTAAATTTATAAAATTTGAAGTGCAGTCAGCTGGCTGATTTTTACCGTAAGTGCATTCGCTGAACCGCTCAATAAGCACATTATTTTGCATATATATTTCTTATCTATTGTGGTTTTTATATTTACACAATTTTTCGCGCTTTTTGTTTAAATTAAGGAAGATTAAAAACTGTAAAAGAAATATAGTGATACTCCCTTGCTGTAGGTCCACTTATCCACTTGTTTCTGTCCATCCCCTTCTTTCGGCGTCCTTACCTCATTCACTCCTGTCCAATTCACTCAACGAGTTTGTGCTGCATGCACTCATGGTGCTCTGATGTGGGAGAACAAGTCGTGAGAAACAGTTTTTTTTTTCATACATCATGGTGTTGGTGGAAGACAAGTCGTAGGATCGGTTTTCTTGCAATCAACAAAACTGTGTGGTCATGATGCTTACACCTTCGTGCTTTAAGGTACCAAATATATTTGTGGCGAGTAAAACTAAGCCTTAAAAAATATATATTTCTTGATAGTTGGGTTGCACTTTTTTTCACAGAACAGGTCCTTTTTCCTTGCGGTATAGAGACTTTTGTTCACTTAATAATTAATTCCTATTAATTATCTATTTTCTATGAGAAATTTTTAATAAATTCTCTTGCCCTTCACATGCACTGAACACATTATACGGGTGTTTCACAAGTGGTGGATAAAAATGAAGGAGGCGATGGGTCATGCCGAGAAATGAAAAAAATTGTACTCTTTGTCGTTTAGGAGATATAACTGTTTTAGTACAAACCTACGTTTCACGTACCCTTAGTCCTTTAACCCCGATTATCTCGGAAAGGGTTGAGAATGCACCCCCTTCTGCCATACAATTTTTTTTCATTTCTCAGCATGACCCATCGCCTCCTTCATTATTATCCACCACTTGTGAAACACCCGTATATGCTAGGAAATTTTCGCGAATAAAGTCGCACTTTTTGATATTTAAATCGGACTTTTCAACGGAGTTCACTCGAGCACGTGTACACACTTTCAACTTCACCGTCAGACCCTCCTTTCGGCTGTGAACGTATAGTTCAAGTATTGGAATTCAAATAAAGCAAGATTGATCTCCCATTAAGAGGTACTGGAGGCATCAAGATGATAGCAAAACATATAACAAGATTAGTAATCAAGTTTATGATACTAATCCCTGTACAGGTATTGGGATTACTGTCATAATTTTCCCGAGGATAAGTCTATGTCAGCCATGCAAGTATATTAACGCAGCAAATTGGAATATTTTAAGTAACATTTAGCTAGAAGTTTCAGCACATTTCAGGCCCCAAGAGATCGATACGTTTAAAGATATTCATACCAGGCAGCGGGCTTTGCGCCAAGTTCTGCGGCAACCATGTTATCAGTTTTGTAGGTGCGAGGTCAGAGTTAAAGGAACTACAAGAGTTGTTCCACTCACAGCAGGTAAAATCGATCATCAGCCAATTAAGTGCCGAGCACCAAACTCTATGAAACCCAATCCCGCCAAGATCCCCTCATTTTGCAGGGCTATGGGAGGCAGAGGTAAGGATAGCTGAAATTCATCTTGTATGCCAGGCTGGATTCCCATCTCTCCTATGAAGAACTACATATGATTATGACCTAAATCGAGGCTTTCATGAACTCAATGCCCTTAACACCCATGTCGTCAGATCCTAATGATCTTGAGGTACTAACACCCGGACATACCTTCCTTAAATGTTCATAAAATGCAGGAGTTGCTTTTTAGAATTATTTTGTTAATTTTTTATTTTATTTCGTCATAACACACAAACGTTACAAGCATCTAAGGCCGGACAGGAAACCCCATATTGAATTCCCGTACAAAAATCTTGTAAAACATGGTTCTTTTAATCTTCAGTTCATCCGAAGTCGAGTTGTTATACGTTTGCCACAACTTTTTTGCATCTAAATCTGATGTTGAATAGATTCGCTTCGATTTTTCTCTTCAGTAATGACTTTCTTCAGTATGTCGATTATTCAAAAAAGTACGCAGACTTTGTTTCTTATTTTCACTGCGATTTCCATACTTATTACCACCTCGATTTTCTCTTGGTGTTTCTCCATTGTACAATCTTTTGCTTAAATTTTCTAGTCTCTTTGTTATGCCAAATGCACTGATGAAGAAATTCTTACACACTATGGCAATACGTTTTTTTTTTAAAGCAAATGATACTGACAGCTCATATTTCTTAAATTTTTCTTTACATTTTCCTTAGCAATATAGACACCTTTTCATGTGTCTCATATGGAGCTATTAACCGAGACAAAAATAAATCTTGATCTACCTTATGCTGATGTTTATAAAAGGTTTTTCTGTTTTTTAGTCAAAGAAATCGAAACACACTTAAACTTGGAGTTCGCAGAGCAACAAAATTTCCGGAAGTTAACACAAAATGGAGCTTTGTCAACTTATCTGTAGATTAAATAGGATAATCATGTATTATTTTAAAAAAATGATCCAGGGTTGTTTACTAAAACTAAACTTCTTAAGAAAGTACGACTTTACGAACTAATTTACTGATAGATTTAAAAAACTATACTTACGATTTCCGATTTTTTCATTTTATTCTTCCTTCCCCCACTATTCAATTCTCTTATAGTTCTCGCGTTCATAATACGATATGCAATGCAATGCAAGAATCTCTCAAAAACAAACCCTTCACTGACTGACAATGCTAGTTCGGAGCTCGGGAACCTATTGATACGATATACCAAGCATTGGTTGCGTTATGTCATGAATAAATGAAGACTAGATGAGTTTTGTAATTGAGTGTATATATCCCTTTTCGAAAGGAAATTTATTTCGACTATTGAAATCGAACTGTAAATAACCTTTTTTGAAATAAAACCAAAGTAATAGTAATAATATCGTATTTTTTAATGTAAATATCCCCTTTTGATCGGAACAAGTAAGATGTCCGATGAGTTTATCGCGTTTTGTTTCGGTTTACAGTGACGATATCTTGAGTTTCAGTGTACAGAATATAATCTCATACTTAACTTAAAAAAAATTAAAATTGTAAATACCCCCTTTTGAAATGACTGAGGATG
This sequence comes from Dioctria linearis, assembly GCA_963930735.1. Lineage (NCBI taxonomy): Eukaryota > Metazoa > Arthropoda > Insecta > Diptera > Asilidae > Dioctria > Dioctria linearis. Next base: position 75,032,574 of record OZ005740.1, on the reverse strand, counting down.
TACCTACTAATACCTAATTTACATTACTCGAACAATGCAATTTACTGCGTTAAGCTACACTGGGAGCGCATTCCTGGCCTAAAACAGGGAGAGCTGCTATTCAGGTTCCCATTCAAAGCAATTACAAGTCATAATAAAAAAAATAAAATAAAAAAATAAATAAAAAAAAAATAAAAAAACATGGCATAGCCCTTTCTGGGACCAATTCACATTTTTACCCCTCTGGAAGCATTTTACACGTTCCTCCTTTTCCTAATAGATGAATAAATGCCTATATATTTTCATCATTCATTACAGATAAAAACCATAAAAACAGTTTTCTTAATTAGTAGATACCTGACTCGAAAATAATATCAATACATTTACACATCGGCATGCAACCAAAATAACAACTGTGTAAAGCACAATCATGTTCTTTTATTACTAAGCTTTACATTTATTTATAAAAAAAGCTTTACATGCTTTTTATTAGCCATAATTATATAATGCAACTAAAAATTCTCTCGAACAAAATGTTATGCAAGGTGTGAAGGCAGACAGTTTGGTAAAACGATATATTTCGTAAAATTCTACACTCCGTATTACCTCCTACTCCCCGTAGGCACATATGCCCTGATTAGGGTTGCCTCGCAATTCAATGGAGAAGGGGTGAGGTTTCGTGCTACAAGAATTTGTTGGGCGCCACCTCAATTTGTAGCTTATTGAGGAACCCGACGTATTGGACGATTGAGAAAGGAAACCTAGCAAAGCAAATCACTCGTTTGTGGCACTGAAGTTCAACATTTACCTGTGGCTTACGCTAGCAATATGATGCTAAGTGGGCTGTGCACCTGTAATATATCCCGCGGCTGTAGCACCTACAATATCCTTCAGGAGAATCAAAAGAACACGAAACAATATTATCTTCAATATAACCTACAAAACCAAAAGCTTGTTTCAACACGCTTTATCATCTGGAATATATTCCGCCAACGCTTATCATATATAAAAAAAATCTGTAAAGTTTATCCTTGGAATCTATATATATGTATATCCATATATTACTTATAGTACTTTCTAATTCAATCTTTAATAAAATAAAAAAAAATGCAAATGGTTCTAGTATTCTCGGCAAGGGAGCGTGCCCTATATACATACGCTCGCTGGGTTATGCACAGGCACTTCGGGCCATCAAATTATTTCGCCCCAAAATATCTGTTGTACCACTAATAACATTAATCGCACAATGCAGAAAAAGGTGTTGTATTCAAAACGACAAATCAGCACCCAAGATGCTTGTCTTGAATAGACTATTTTAACTATATAAAATTTTCAACGGGATACTTATCTTCTAACAGTACCGGGACCGTTCGCTCCTGATTTATCTTGACTTCTCCAGAAGTTATAATCCCGGCTGATCGGAGCAATCTTTACTATTCCTGGGGCTTTTCCTTGATAAACAAAGCCGAAATTCGATGCTTTTCCTTGTATTTTGTTTATACTTTTCGTTCTCTCGCTTTTCTTTTCCCGATTACTTTTCTTAAAACCCAAAACTCACAGTTCTTTCCAGGCTCGAAAATCACGACAAGATTCTCATAATTAGCAAGGTTTCTTTTCAGCTGATTTACCAAGAAGGCCAGAAAACTAAGCGGGCACCTTTAGTACTTAACTAAATCATGTCCGTAACTGTAGAAGCCAAGCACGAAGATTACTCTGAATATTGCTATTAAGGCCGGTGCTACCCATTTTCTTTCTATAATCCGAATTCTTATCTCAATTTACCCCTCTAGTTCAGATTATCCATTGCATTTTTCTTTTCGCTGCGATTGTAACTTAGTTAGTTACCACTATATTATGTAACCTGAATCTTGCTTTCAACTCATTTACTTAATTCCAATCGCTAATCAGATCTACTTCCATTCTTTAAGTACCCTTTATAGGACTTACTCATTGAACTTGTATGGTATGCGATCATAGATAACCATACCGAGAGACCTCTCTGATCGCTGGGTACAAAAGTTCAATAATTTTTTTGCACTTAAAATGCATTTTGTAAATTTATTGAAATTATTTTCAATAAATTTCAGTCTGTTAAGACGAGAAATCTACTTCGTATAACTCCAAAACTCAAATTTAAACTTAGGCTTAATCTGCTATTATCCTACATGTCCCGAGATCGGTGCAAGTCTCTGTCTTCTTTTAGGCCTACTTCTAGCCTTTTAAGCTCATTTCGTCTCCTCCTTCCAGCTCTTTATTTTATTTCCGGCTCCTCCTTCTAGCTCTTCCCAAGCGGCTGAGAATAAGTATGGTGATCTGAAAGTGAACATGACTGCAATATGCTGATTTTTTTTTTTTGTAATAACATTTAACATTCACATTCATTTTGCAAATAATTTTCCATATAATTTTTTTTTTTTTGCAAATCCGGCAATACAACCGTAACATCCGTATCTTTTCTTTGTCTAACATATGTTTATGTCAAATTTTATTCGAAAAATACGAATTTTTGGAAAATTGTTTTCTGAGTAGCAACAGTCGGCGAAATAGATGTGTAATGCAATTATCCGTCGTGAACGTGAGAGTATTAGGTTGAGGCATTCATTGATTTTATACATATAGATATGCCACCGCCGAGCACAATATGTTGTTACATCTTCTCACTGAGTCGCCACTGTAGTACTTTATCATCTGCTCACCAAAAGATCCGCCATCTCTTAGTAAAACTTGGCGAATATTAGGATAGGAAAGAATCTAATCCAATTTTGTTTTTTCCGTCTTTCTTTATCTAATGATGTGTAGAAATGTGGAAAAAATCTGTAATAAAGAAATTTAAATTTAATTTGATTAGTATCAAGATGATTTGAAGGATTTGGCGAATGAGTATGATACGTGATTTAAGTGAAAAGAACTTCATACTTCGCTTTCGCACCAGAAAGTTGGAGAACAGACAAAACTCTTATCTAGGCACTGCGGGCTTCCAAGAAATTTTTCGGTCGTTGTTTCGTGGTTGTTGACGGGTGCATTGATTTTTAGTTAATAAATTGAAATATTTTCTGCGAAGCAATTTGTTTAGCTTGACGAAATTTCTTAGAATTTTTGATTCGGATCGCGGTATACAGAAAGCAATACTTATGAGCGTAACAAGCATTTTTTTTTCTTATAAATTACTGGAAATTTTTCTTCAGAGCTCTTATGCATTATTGGTTGCCGAGACCGATGTAATAATGTTGGATTGATTCGGGTGCTGAGCCTAGATAGAACGTACTTTTGTTTTTCTAAGAAATATACTGGCAACAATTGGAGACAACAAAAAGGTCAGATTTAATTGGTTGATGGAATTGGCATACCAGTCAGTGAAATTCGACTTTTTAAAACTGCTTTGTTTACCTGTGGAACGGAATGGTCACCGGTAAACGCAACCCCTCTCACCAAACAGATGGGCCGCCACATAAATATTGAGATGGTGACGCTGCTAGCACTCGTACTATATGTAAGAATTTTTAATGATCTGCAACTGGCTGCTGCGAAACGAAGCTGTTGACGCGCTGGCTAAAATTACAATAAACCATTCCTAATTTGAAAATAATTTATTTATTTACCTAATGTACTAGAGAAGTTACTGAAATAATGTGTCAAATAAAATATGTATTAAATTATATATGCATTAATTTAATAACAATTTCTTGTAGAAGAGAAGGAATACAAAATTCAACAAAATAATCTCTTACGAAGTACTTTTATATCTCATAAAAAGCAAATTTATTGAGAAAAAATCTGAAATTCCTTTGAATTCCTTTATTACATTTTTTTCCACATTCCTAGACATTGTCAGATAGGGAAGAAGAAAAAACATTTGTTATCGAAGATTACTTAATATCCTCATATTTTACAATTTTTTCTAATAGATGGCGCCATCTGTAAACAATATTTCAGTCATTCGGTAAACATTTCGCCTCTGTTTTCTAATTTGGCACAAGTAAGGTCATCTGTCGAGAAGATGTAACAGATTTGGTGGCATATCTATATGTATAAAATTAATGTTTGAGGTCATGGTAGAAAGGTTAAAAAGTTGTGGCCTTCTCCTTCTCGTTCGAATTTCATTCGTCCTCAGAAAACCTCAACCTCATCATCATCATCATCCCTTAAATAATTCACTATATTACTCAAATTTTCTTTTTCCGACTCTTCTTCCTCAGTGGTTAACAGAGTCACTAACAACTTGTGTTTTTTGTCCATGGCAATGTTTTTTTCTTTTTCTTTTAAATCTATTAAACCAAAACTAAACAAAACTCAATTCCAATTCCACCAAAACTAAGTAAAACTTAATTCTCAAATGTCATTTCTCTCTTCTTCTTGTTATTCACGGAGTTGAATGAAAAGCGGTCGTTTACTTTTTAATGCATTTTACATTATTCCCCCACCACACGAACATACCTAATATATCTTGATGTTACGTTAGGTTAAGAGTATGGCCGATTAGACCTCTAGGACCATGCCGACACCGTGACCAGAGTTCATCTATTACGCCTTCGCCACTTTAGGGTCAAGAGTGGTTGTACTGCCCGTAGTCAGAGCTTACATGCAATAAATGAAAAGTATAGTGAAATTTATACCACTGGTATAAAGCTAGTGGTTTTTATTTCTTTATTCACTGCACTAAATATTTCAAGTTCAATAAATAGTAAAACTTGAGAACTGCAAGATATATATATATTATAATATAGAAAGCTGAAACCAATGTTTATTAAATGATTAATATATAAATTTGATTTACACAACTGTAACAATTGACTTGTACTCACCTGATCGATATATAGCAGCTGATTTACTTTACCTTTTATTTGACTGAGGTGTGGGATGAGGATATTCTTTATTGCAGTCGATACCCGCAATAAAGTGGAGTTGTTAGGAATTGTCTTATTACAGTCGAAACCCGCAATAAGACTCTTTATTACAGTCGACACCCGCAATAAAGTGTTTTGTGTTAGTGATTTTCTTACTACAGTCGAGACCCGCAGCAAGAATCTTTATTACAGTCGAGACCCGCAATAAAGTGTTTGTGTTAGTAATTGTCTTACTACAGTCGATACCCGCAGTAAGACTCTTTATTCCAGTCGATACCCGCAATAAAGTGGTTTTGTTAGTAATTGTCTTATTACAGTCGAGACCCGCAATCAGACTCTTTAGTACAGTCGAGACCCGCAATAAGAAACTTTATTACAGTCGATACCCGCAATAAAGTTATTTGTTAGTAATATATTATCTCAGTCGAGACCCGAGATAATATTCTTTAAGTCAGTCGAGACCCGACTTATATGTATATATCTTAACTTCAGTCGAGACCCGAAGAAAGATTCTTTATTTCCGTCGAGACCAGAAATAAAGTGTATTCTTAGTAATATTTATTATTGCAGTCGCTACCCACAATAAAAAAACCTTTAATTTAATCGCTATCTAAAACAAACTCCTTAATCCAGACGGTACCCAGAATAAGAATATTTTATTTTAGCTGTCAATTAAACCAAGTATTTAATTTAGTAATAAAATACACACTAGGAAAAATCACTGGGAAAGAACACAAAGGAATAAAATCGCCAAGTTAATCACTGCAGTGCTAAATCACAAAAGAGAGCGAATGAAGTCAAACTGCTGTTTATATAGCCCTTGCTTGCACACGACACCAATGATGGAGTAGCAGAGGCGCATGATCACAAGAATTGGCCGTGATTCTGTAATTTTAAGGTACTAGAAATAAAATATGCATAGCAACGAACAAAAATGCATAGTAACAAGAAATTTAAAAAACCCATGCTGCTGTGTTAAATTGAATTCTGTATATTTGCAAAAAATGTTATCTCTATCACGTAGAGAAGAAATTCCCGTTCGATAGTACTTATAATGATGATAGTGTTGCAAATTGATCTGGTTGATCTGATTGTATTTGTGCCATGCATTGTATGGTAAATGACAACACATGCTTTGGTTAGATGCTGTACCTATTTTTGAGAAAATTTGTAATTAGATTGAATTTGTTTTGCTTTTAGAACTCAATTTTAGCATGGCATTTTTGCATATGATCTTTTTCAGCAATTGTTTTTAGCACGAATCTAATTGATATCATATGATAAGAATTTTAATTTGATCTGCTCAATGAGGCTATATTGTTGTATTGTATTTGTGCAATGTGTTATGTAGATGACAAATACATGGCTTTGTTAAGTTGTGTACCTGTTTTTTGATTAAGAGTAATCAAATTAGATTTAGTTTTCCTAAAAATTGGATGCTTTGTTTTCAGGATGTTTTCCTTTTAAAGTAATCGGTAAAACCAAAATATATTCGAACCGATTTGGTTTTACAAGCTCTATTATTGTCCTCGGGGTTAGATTGAAAACATTACTTAAGTTTTTCACCAGTGATTTGCAGATGTTGCTACATCTTTTTCTTCGCACAATCGCTGTCGAAAGATGTAAGGATTAAAAGAAACTAAAAAAGTCGGGTCCACGTTATAAACTTTATTTTACGCGTAACAGAAAAGAATGAATAAATTGTAGAAAAAACTCAATGCAATGTGAATATACAGGATGACATTTATTATAAGAAAAGAGAGACAAAACTATTTCAGACTGCTTAAATGAAAATATACACACCGATACATAGTAATTTTTGGTATACCTTAGGTACTTACCTACAATGATATCAAAGCTGAGTGGCGGCTGGGATGCTGATCAGAGTCACATCGCAGATAATATGTGTGAGGTACTATCAACTGGAGGAGATGTTTATTGTTGGTGATCATGCAGTTGAAGGTTTGGTGATTTGAACACTTATCTTCGTAAAAGATTGACGGAATGGGCTATGCCAGGTAATTATGTTAGCAAACAGCCTGAGCAACTGTCTGCTAATACCGGAGACAGACTTGCCTCGTACTTAAAGAGGGCTTTGGTAGGCCAAATAATAATAATTTTGTTTTATGTATGACTCTTTTATTGAACAAGTAAAAAAGCTAAAATGGGTCTAAGACCAATTCTTATGATACCTTAGATGAATGCCCGTATGAAATTTCGTATGGTTACCCATTTGAGCAATTTTGATTTTTGCAGTGGTTTTACGCATATATTTCTAGAATGGTTCGTCGGACGGAAAAAATGATTATAATCAATTCTATAGGACTTCATATTCTGAAGAAGTTTGTACTACACCGTAAAAAATATCTATTGAAAATTCCGCTACAAGGCAATAGGCAACAAATTGCCAACAATACGCACTGCATAACCTTATGTAAAGGAATTTTGCACTGTATGTAATTTTACATTGTTTATGCATTTTTTTCAATTTCCGATGTAAATGCGACATGTAAATTTACATCATGCTGTGGAACTAAGTTACATAAGTTTAATGTAATTTTACATTATTTATGAATTCTTCAATTCCGTATGTAAAGTACACAATATGTAAATTTACCAATAGTTATGTACTTTATTTCAATTGCCAATATAATGTTTCGTACAGAAATTAATAAAATACATACATAAACAAGTAAAATAGCTAGCATTGGTCTAAGACCAATTCTTATGACCATGACTAATATGTAAGTATAGATTAACAATCAACACGTAAAAGAAGTACTACTAGTTTCAACGCTAACAGCTACCTAATCATAATTTTGAAAATCAATAAATATTCGTAGGTATGCAGTATTTCCATGATTGAGTTTTTTTTAGCGAAATTCAATTATAAAAACCCTAAATATATTTTTTGATTTTTAAAACGGTTTTTAAGGTAACTGTTAGGATCTAAACTAGTAACATTTCTTTACATGTTCTATGATTATTAATCTATCACCAACTCACTCCAGAAAATCAAACTATACTATACTATACTGACCGACGACCACATTCTGATATAATTTCCCGTATAATGATAAATAGCAACGCATCCTGATAAACGTATGAGCAGAGTACTGAAGGAAAGAATAAAGATAAATGCAAACGTCATTAATTATGTTATATTGAAATTTCCTTTTTAAATATGGGGAATTCAATGCAAATTACAGTATTGTATGGAATTTTACACAAGTTTACAGTACGATAAAAAATGTTTATGTAATTAAATGTAAAATCGAATAAAATATCTAAAAAATTACTTTACTTATTTTTGCAATTAAAAGTAGGAAGTTTGCAGATTACGTAAAAAGTATTTAATTTCTTAATGACTATGTGTATATACATACATTTTAAGCGGTAGTGACTAGTAATACAAAGTTAGCTCATGATTTGTTACTTTGTACCATACAAATGTTTAGGACCGATCGTTTTTACAGTATCCGTAAAAAACCAAAATTTCTATATATAGCAAGACCAAGAACGGGTTTCCCGATTTATTCCATTTTTTAAACTTTATTGTGTATTACTATGAAAACACTATGTACCTTTCAGCTCTTTATTTCAACGCGTTCTCAGGCAGTGTCCTAATATATAGTGGAAAATTAAATCTTTGTATGGCAACCCCACGAAGGAGTTGCACGATTTACCTCATTTTCGAACATAGTTTTACTTTTTTTTTAAAGCCTGCGTACAAAATTTCAGCTCTTTAAGTACACGTGTTCTCGAGTTATCGTGCTCGCTGATGGACGGACGGACGGACGGATGGACAGAAGGACATGCAAAAATCAAAATAAATTTAAATTCTATGCGTGGGTGTCCAATCAATTTTCTCTACTAGATCTGATACTTTCTGAAAGATTTGCGAATTTGCGGGCCAGCATTGATTTGTTATTAGATAACCGCATCAGTGAAATCGTAAGTGACCTCAAGCAGACAATTGTGGATCTCAGCAGTGACGTAAAGCATTTAAATAAATCGGTCGCTGACCTTAAGTCGTCTTGCACAAAGTTGCAATTAGAAAATGAAGAATTGAAACGACATCAACGATCTACTGACGTCATAATTAGGGATATTCCAGCAGTCCCAGACGAAAATCCAAATTCCATTGTGACAAATATTTCATCAGTCATTCAACATCAACTATCACCGTTCTTTGAAGCCTTTCGTTTGAAGTCTGGCCGACTAACCGAGAATCGTAATACAAACAGTGCTCGCTCTGCCTGCCCTCCTATTGTGCTGCGTTTATCATCGTCAATTGAGCGTAGAATGTTTTTAAAATCAGCTCGTATGCATGGCAATGTTAAATTGTCTGACCTTCAGTGTGGATTTACTTCTGATAATCCAATCCGAGTCAGTGAAAGTCTAACGCCGAAAAATAATTTTATTCTGCAAAAAGCAATCCAATTGAGGAAGAATGGTAAAATTTCTTCTACTTTTTCAAGAGATGGACTTGTGATGGTGGTTCGAGCTGTGGGGGAGGGAGCAGTACGAGTTACTGACCTTAGCCAACTGTGATGATACCGAGTCTCCGGAATTTTGGAATTAAGGAGTATCATAATGAATTTTGTTTTCTTTTTCTTTGTTTTCCTTCTTGTGTATATACTTTACAATTATTTTAGTTATTTAGTCTCTTGTTTTAGATTGTAGTCTTATTAGTTTTTCTTTCAGCGTTTATATATACCTAGTTATTTTCACATACAACCATGATATGCTTTAATTTGTTTCTTTCGGTGATTCATTTTGATCCGCTTTGCCGGGGTTCGTGCTGTGATTATGATGGGTGATGCCTTATCTCCCGTGGACAAGATGAGAGCTATTCTCAATATATTTTCAAAGCAGTCCAAGGGCCTTAATATTTGTTCATTCAATGCCCGTAGCTTAAATAATAAGGTATATATCTTGCATGATGTTTTCTCCTTTGAGAATACACAGGCTATTCTCATATGCGAATCATGGCTTAAGCCACACATATCCTCGAATGCAGTAGGTATTCCAGGATTTTCACTTTTTAGAAATGACCGTACTGGCCGCAGTGGTGGAGGAGTGGCTATTTATATTCATGCATCACTTAAAGCATCTGTTCTAGCTTGCTCTTCCCAAGGGGCTTCCCTAGAATTTCTTTGTGTGGAGGTCAAGTCTGGAATGGAAAGATGTGCCTTGATCGCGTTGTATTGCCCACCAAACTGCTTTAATGCGGCATCGTGCAATGAACTCCAAAATGCTATCTATTGCCTTGGTCTAAGTTACTCGGATATTATTGTCGGTGGTGATTTCAATGTTGATGGGTTGCGAAGCCAAGCCTCTATGGACGAATTATATTTCATGATGCAATCAAATGACTTGAAGATAGTAAATCATATGCCAACATATTTTAATACGAACAACCCATCGCAGTTGGATTATATCGCTGTTACCAACGCCGACAAGGTGTTATTTCATAGCCAAATATGTCCCACGAGTAACTTTGATCATGACTTTCTTTACATAACATATTCCTTTGGACTGCGACACATGTTCAAGACGTAAAGATTTCTTCAATCTGTCAACGAAATGACTTTTAAGTGCTTGTGCGTGGTGTTGTGAGTCTGTCGTTTGATTCCCATCGTCGACGCTGGAGTACAAATGAATTGTAGATTTACCCAGTGTCAACACAAAGCTAATCAAACAATTTACCACCCAACTGCGAACCTTTGCTACCCATAGAAAGGATTTTCTAGTATTGCCGAAATTCGGGTGGATCAACTGACAAATATCACGCACAAGTTTCATTAGATTTTGCATAGCTGGGGAAGTAAAGACACTGTGAAACTGTACCGATCCTCTGAGCGTCGATATGTCGATATGTGACAACTGGTTATGATGCAACAATTTGAATGCTACATCACCATCTTAGTACTACTACTCTGTAAATTATCCCTCCCATCGCGCCCATATTCACCCCGAGGTATGTTCGCCATCTGTTGTATCCTGTATATTCCGGAGGTCTTATTGACATAATCACGTCACGGAGCACTCGTATTGAAGTATTTGTCTGTATTCGGCTGTTTCCGGAGATATCAATGATATATTCGTGGACCGTCACTGGATGCGTGTCAGCTTCAAAACGTTTAGTACTAACGAATAACGCATGTGTTAATTCACGGTTGATCCTAATTCGAATCGACGCGAATTGCATGTACCGTAGAGCATTCCACTTAAGATGAAATGCTGGCCCTATGGCGGAATCGTTTAGATTAGATCATGTGGCCAGTCACGAGGATAGGGTGGTCGAACAGAGAGCAGTAGTAATACTCCCCTATGCGGATGCCTTTCATTATATTCACCCACAGTTGGGAAACCAAAGTGATTCTCAGGCAAAACACTCTTTGGAATGCTCGCACTTGGAGACACCTTGATTTTACCACCAATTTAGTGAGACCTTATCCACCTCCCTGGACTGCGAGACCGAGCGTTCTTTTAGGAACCCATCGTCTTCTGGACAAAAAGCCTTTATCAGGACTGGTCATTCCATTAAAGATAATGGAAATAGTTGTCTACGCCATAGCAACGACAAAAATAAATAAAATTGAAAAACTGTCACAAAATTTTCACTTTTTCACAACCAAATTATTTAATTTCTTTATAGTTTTTCGACTGCCATTGATGTAGTCACAGATAAGTAATACCACAGATAAGCTTATCTGTGGTAATACGCAGATTTGGAAACCAATGTAAGAAATTTTAATGTCATGAGCCAGCCATGATGTATATATCAGCCAGCCGTAGCTTTTAGTAAATGCAAAATCTCTGAATATTAACCAGCCTACAGACCAGCCGAACAGTTTGGTTTCAGCCTGCGCTTGTGCTTTAACTTCAGCGTGCTTTAGCTGTTAGGGTGGTATGCCCATTTTAATGTATGTATGTGTACTGTTCACTTCTCCGTCACAGAAAATCACACGAAAAACCAGCTATACAAACAAATATTTTGTGGTTATTAGTTGATTCGCATTGAGTGACTGCGTGGTTGGTGAATGGTAAGTTGGTGCTGGATGGCTATTTACGTTTGGTTGCATTTATATATTTATGGAGCTGTATTTGAGCGGACTGATGCGTAACATAGAACTCTGAGGCTGGCTTATAAATTTAGCTATACCTGATTTCATTCTGCATTGTGTAAGAGCGATAAACTCAATTTTAGATTTGATTACTATTCGGGCAGTTTTATTGCGATTTCTTTACTTTTACTGATCACTATTAATGTGTCAGTTATATTAAAGCACTATTATACTCATATTATCTTGTAATTTTCAAGGAATTATATTTTTCTGTTTTACTAGTATATGTTCATAAATAATTGATTTGAAGAGGGTAGTTCTATACTTATACCAGTGATATCGGCATTTGAATTTCCTTTATTTTCCTTTTTCATTTTCTGTATGAATATTTGTTTGTGTATGATTACTATTTTATATTGATTCGGAGTTTCCTTGTTTTTCTTTTTCTTTTTTGTGTACAAGATTAATATTTGCATATTTTATCGGTGTTTAGATTATCCATCTTTTCTCCCTTTTGTTCTCTATATGCATATTTATTTTTTTAGAGTCATTATTTCAGATTTTATTCTCCTTGTTTTCCCTGTTTTTTTCTTATCTGCAGATTTATTTTTTAAGATCAATATTTTATTGGCGTTTGAGTTTTCCTTGTTTATCTTTTTATTTTCTGTGTTCGCATATATTTTTGTAGGATCATTATTTCATATTGAATAGGGGTTCGAATTTTCTTGTTTTCGTTTTGTTTTATGTGTCCATATACCTACATTTTTTTAAATCATTATTTTGTATTTTATCGGTGTTCGAGTTTTCCCATTTTGTTTTATACATATATTTAGGATCTTTATATCATATTATTTTACCGGCGTTTGAGTTTTCTTTATTTTTCGTTTTGTTTTCTTTAAGCATATTCATTCTTTTCTGATAATTTTGTTTCATATTGTATCAGCATTTGAATTTTCCTTGATTCTTTTCTTTTCGTTTGAGTTTTACTTGTTTTTGTTTTTCTTTTCTCTGTGCATATTTAATTTCGTTAAGAATATTGCATTGTATCGGCAGTAGAACATTCATGTATTATTTGTTTTTTCTTTGTGGGTGCATTTAACATAATAAATTACTGTGTATATTTGTTTCCCGTATATTAAATTTCTTTGTAAAGAATGGGTAAAATTTGGCATGTCAAGTGCTCCATTTTAAGCTGTAAATCAAATACGAAATATTTTCCAAAAAGGTTTTTGGTTTTATTTCCAAAAAGAAACACGCATGAGTGGAGCTCATGGATTTCTGTTGGTAGTGAATCTGCACAGGAAATTAAACAAGAATTAAAGCGTGTATGTGTGATATTCAATTTGATAAAGCAGATATTGGAAATATGAAATTGAAAAAGTCAGGGGAACCAAAATTTCAGCTTGCATTTTCACATACTTCAGAAGTTCTTCCGAATGATCGTTCGCCTACACTACACCACTTATTGTTAATAGGGATGAAAACATAAGCACTTATGGTAAATTAAAAACAGATATGAATTCAGATTTAACTTTTGAGGAATTCAATTTAATGTCGAAAGAATTTACAAAAAACATTGCGAAAAAAACAATAAATTAATAAAACTGTACCAGCAGAAGGTTACAGAATTACAAGATTGTTGGAATACGAAGTTGAAAAAAATAAAAGTTTTAGAAAAACAAATAAAATGTTTCGAAAGATATGTAGCTCGAAAAGATCAACTAACAAAAATCAAGTCGGAGCTAAAGACTATTAAATTATCTCAGGTTATAGATAACACACCTACAACAGAAAACACGAATGTATACTATGTAAAATGCTGTCGGAGAAAAATTGATGACTCAGTGTCTTTTCTATAGAAGCTCAGGCATGTATAACTTCATGAGAGATTTTCTCGATTTAGGACTTTCTCATCCATTGTACAAGTGGGGTAAGGTAAAAAACTTATGGAAAAAAAAACTCTTTAAGCAAACGTAAAATTTTTGAAAAAAGAAATTTCATTGCAAAATGAGGGCATTTCATATGAGCAGGAACCGTGTAATCGTCAGTACGGCTTGGTTTCTGCCTGCCGTATATGGGAGGCTTTTGTTCGTGTAATAAGCTTATTGAACAACCTTGCCAAATATATTATAAAATGATCTGATAGCGACAAAATGCAAGAAATAAAAGAAGGATTTCAGCGAATGGCAACTACAAAAAATGTACTAGGGGCCATTGACGGAACATACGTCAAAATCGATGCTCCACAAGACCATCCGGAAGAGTATAGTAATAGGAAGTGCTATCATTCCATTACATTGCAAGCAATCTGTGATCATACTCTGAGGTTCACTGATTGCTTCGTAGGATATCCTAGTTCTATTTACGATTGCAGAATATTACGTAATTCGGATATATATAAAACAGTCGCAGTGAATAGCCGAAGTCATTTTCCAAACGGAGAATACATCCTAGGCGATTAAGCATATCCATCATTTAGTTTAGTACCATACAAAGATAATTTAGGTAGGTAACAGATCGGCAGAAAAATTTCAACCAACGGCATTCGAAAACGAGGCAAACTATTGAACGTGCGTTTGCTCTCTTATTTGGATGCTTTCGAAGGTTCAAGCATTTACAAATGAAGCGTCAGGATTTCATACCGAGTACAGTATTATCAGGTTGCGTTCTGCATAACATTTGCTTGGATTTCAGCGATGATCTAAGTTTTATGGATTCGATCGCTTCTGTACACGGGTATAACAAAAAAGTTGAAGTTCCAATAAGCTTCCCGCCGTTCTTTGTTCGACTGCATTTCACTATTATATTTCCCGAACAAGTCAATCAAAGCCAAAATGTAACTTCTCGTCCATCTGGCTTTTAGCATAGCGTGCCGTTCCATACAACGTTCACCGGTTTCTGAAATGGTTGAAAATCACAATTAGAAATATGGACCATCAATTTAAGGTATTAAAAACCAACTTACGGCTTCTCCCACGCGCGTCTCTTACTTCCGGGATTGGTGGATAAATTTCTTCAACAATGTATTCCGCGTAATCTACAAATAAAAAAACCCCATAATTAAAATCATTTATGATATATATTGCAATTTCAGCTCTTGCCTCTTTCATCAGTAATCATTAAATTATTATCGCCCATTTCCATTTTGAAAATCTTTCCTATTTCCCGCGCGAGTTAACTTCCTTTCACCTTACGAGCAGGAAGTTAAATGACTCCAGTCGACTGCAGTCAAATTGACTTGACGACGTGAACGCAATTTGGTGTATATGAAAACTCCCTAAAATGCCCCGTCCGCCTACTAATACAATTAAACGAGCCGTGTCCATGTACACTTTTGAATGCGACCAGAACGACATTTTCTGTGTCAAATTGACTAAAGTCGACTGCAGTCGACTGAAGTCCCCGACGTGAAAACACTCTATGTAGTTTACGAATCTGCTATACCAGGTGATGTGCCGAGAGAACAAGTTCTTAAATGCATACAGGCCTGCTCAGATCTCGGCCTAAATGTGAGAGCTGTTGGCTGCGACCAAGGGCCCACGAACAGAACATTTTTTATAAAGTTGGGCATATGTTCCGATCAAAATTAATTTCTTTTTGATAACAAAAAGATTTTCGCTTGCTTTGACGTATCAAAGTATCTCTCTGGCAAGGTACTCTTTGGAATGCTCACTCTTGGAGACACCGCGTGATTTCACAACCAAGTTAAGAAGACCTAATCCAGCTATCTCGACTGGCAGACAGAGCGTGCTTTCAGCAAACCATCATCTTCCGCACCAAAGGGCATCTATTGCTTTTGCTTGAAGAGGACCTACAAAGTGTTCATCAAACGTCTCAGACTTTAGCAGATGAACGATGGACGAGGTAATCAAATAATTTATCACGACAGACCTTCCATTAATGATGATGGAAATCCAACTCAAATAAAACATGTTATGATAACTTCAAAAGGCTCACTTTTCAGGAATGGCACCAATAAATATTTATGTGTAAATACGAATATTATATGGGATATGTAATACGAGATATGCAATAAAAACGTACTCACCAGTCTAACTAAAATGTGGAATCGACTTTATGGTGTTAGTAAATAGATAGTTAATTAATTATCTTGTTCTAGTCGTGCCCCGATGCTTTACTTCAGGCGAGATACAAAGTGAAATTTGTATGTTAGTACTGGTCTTGTTCTAGTCGTTCCATGGAAACAAAATACTTTACTTCAGTCGAGACCCAGAGCAAAGTTGTTTTAGTAGTATTTATTCTAGCCGGTACCCAGAATAACTATCTTTTTCTCAGCTGAGACCTAAGATAAAAGTTTGATATTACGAAGTGTTATTCTAGTTGGTACCCAGATTAACGCGTCTTTATCTCAGTCGTGATCCAAGATAAAAGCTGCATATTAGTAAAATTTATTCCAGTCGAACCTCAGAATAAATATCTTTATCTCAGTCGGTACCCAAGATAAATTTATTTTTGTTAGTAAAATTTATTCCAGTCGAGACCCAAAATATGTATCTTTATCTTAGTCGATACCCAAGATAAAGTTAATTTGTTAGTAAGAATAAGTATCTGTTCCGTCGTGGAACACCTTTTAACGTTGAAATAATCAAGTAAGACTAACAAACTAAAAAGTCACACACTCTTTCCCTCGATGATATTGTACAGGATGAATTAAAATTTCTCTCACGATGACATGCTGCCTCTTGAGACATTATAAAGCTACAAAGAAATAAAAGACAGTTATAAGTAAAACATAAACGTATGGAAAAGTCTCAGATCATTTACGATCATTTACGATCTGAGACTTTAATTGAAAACAAGACTTACACTAAACGCTAGAATACAATATTCCCACGATGTCCCAAGTATATTTCTCAGCGGCCAAAAATCTGAAAAGAGAAAATAAATAAATATTGAGTAAAGCAATTGTAGTTGTTAAATCCCAATATGGGTTTAATCATAAAATTCGGGGAGGTGCTGGTTGGAAGGATAATACTGAAAAAACTGTGGTTTTTTGGTATGTCAATATTTAATTTATTGTTCACAACTATTCTCTTAACCTAAACCTTAGTGCTACTCAATCCAAATTTAAATGAAATAATACAATCCAAATGATACGATAAGCATTCAACCAAAAAAAGAAAAATCAAAAAATAAAAATAATAATTCAACTCAAAAAATAAATAAAATACTATTTCAACCAAAAAATTCAAAAATACATGAACTAATAAAAAGAAAATTAAAAAAATAAATGAAATAATAACTAAAGAAGGATTGGCGTTTGCATTGATCCAATGCTTGAATGCTGGATTTTTTACCCTGAAAAATAGAATTATCGATTAGTTTTAATTCTATTAAAAATGGGTAGTAATATGAGCTTCACTTGATCTGCTCATATGAAAAAACGCTAGGCTTCAAATATTCTGCCCGCTAATAAAACTGGAAAAAAATACAATAATTAAATACAGATTAGTATATCAAATGTCTCCCTTAGATTTTGTTAAACAAGATTTAATTTCGGTTTAACACTGCCGATCTGTCTTGGCGACTGCTCAAAATGCGAGTGGCTTGCTACTTCCAGTAGCTCGCTGTTTATAGGCAGAAACACAATAGAAATTGTGTCTGCCGGTGGCGTTGCTATGACGCTCGCGTCGTTCGTGAGATTTGTATATATTTAGACACCTAGTGACGTCATCAGTCTAATCGGAATATTTTCCCCTATGCTATGAGCTGCCATTTTGGTTATGTCAAAAGTCATAGCAGCTGTTAGTTGGAGGTAAGTTTGTGATGTTTTAAATATTTATTTATATTTATTAATAATATGTTTCTTTTTCAGATTTTTGGTTTCCTTGAGACATCGTGGGACAATTTAATCCGCAATATGTAGCGTAAGTTATAGTTTCAATTAAAGTCTCAGATCGTGAATGATCTGAGACTTTTATTTGTTTATTGTTTTTATGAATGCCTTGTTTTGTTTATTTTTTAGCTGCTGCGGCACCGTGGGAGAATTTTATCATCGAGGGATACTTAATTGGTTAATTAGTGTTCCGCGACGGAACAGTAGTGATCTCATAAGTGATCATCACACGATCACTCTAAAATATAACAACCATGCCATGATCTCATCAAAGGCACATTATATCATAAATATATCAAAAATATATTTGGAATAATCACATAGTAACCTCAATCAACCAACGAAGTAATAAAGGAACCACTTTGGTTCAATCTTGTAAAGTGCACCGGAGCTGCAAGCATGGAAATACGAAACCCCATGCACTACGTCAACAACGAAACAAAGCGGCGCGGTTGAGTAATACGAATCACTGTATGAAGGTTTGCAATGGTCACCATACTGATTAGTAATTAGGTAATAAGTAAGAAGAATATGTAGCTAATGCGACATCATGTAAACAAAAGAAAGCAAAGGAAATGTAGGTGAAGTGAGTGAACGTAATCGATCAAATTGATTGATGTGAGTAATTTAATTGTGAGAAATTTTGTATGTACATAGGGTGGAATTTTGTATAAAAACGATGTTCAAAACCATGAAGAAATACAGTTTGAGTTGAAAAACTAACGCTGCCATTCGGCGCATCTTCAGTTATTCCAATCTGTCGTCCCTTGGAAATATCGGCGTATTCGCTACCTAGCAGCTAGACGCCATTATACTGAGCGTATTCTACTCCTGTAGTGACGCTGTACATTAGATTCTCATTTATATTCACCAATTTCTTCCCTGGAACAGGAGTGAAAGAAACATTACACAATAACAATAATATACACAGTAAAAAAATGTCTAGTTAAATTTAACCGCGTGCATGTCTAGTTATTACGACTAACTGGATTTCTATTTAAAATTAAAGTTAAACTAGGATTCGGATATAAATAAATGCTTTTTTATTTTCATTTCTGTTTTTGTTTCAGAATTCGAGAAATTCAGTTTTGTTCAAATATGTTTCCAGTTAATTATTTGGAGGCTCAGGTATTATACATTCCTGGACTGCATATCTAGTTCACTCAAATGAAAATAAATTTAAGTGAACTGATTTGTAGTTGTATTGTCTTATGCGTACTGAGAATTCAGTCAAATGTACAGCATTCTATTTAAAATTAAATAAAAATTCAATAGTGTCCTCATTCTTTAGGAAACACGAAGACTGAGTAGTATTCATTTAGTATTGTGATGTGAAAGTCGACGGACGTGCCAAAGTGTATATTAGTGTATAAACTGTATATTAGTTAGTCTAGCATATTATTTACAGTGCTTAGAAAATAATATTTTCTATAATTTATTGTTTGATTGTTAGGTAAATAAAGTGTAAAGGCCTTCAAAGGCTGTAAAGGCCTAATCAGAATTACCGTCAAAGTCGGAATTTTGGTTAGACCTTAATGGAACATTAAAATGGCAATTATGCGGCCTGTGGAGAAAAACTACCAAACAATAATTAATCTAATGGAAGAAACTTATGGTACTAGGTGAACTATGATATTATCCGGAAAATTGGTGAAATACATCTTTGACATGTTCCCAAGATTAATTGATTTTAAAGGCGCTATGATAAGAAATTATACACAATTTACTATTGGCATCTTTACATATTATATTCATATTCAGATTAACCTAGATTTTCAAAATGTGGGACAGGATGAAGGATACATTGATGACGTTGCTATGTACCAAATAAAAATCCTTCAAAGTGATACTTATCGAGAATTTTTAAAAGATAGTAACATTTCTCATTATCATAAAAGTTTGAATTAGTTCATAATTTTTAATTAAGTTAATTCTTATTAAACTAATTTTTGACGCAGAAATTGAACTATATTTTTCTTTCAATCTGAATATAATTACATAAATATATATATTCTAATGCTAATATAATTCACAACGGTCTTAAAAAAGTTGCCCAAATGCCAAATAAAACGGTCATACTGCTAAATTTCCACAGATATGGAGGATTGGGAAGAAAAAAACTTCAAAATATTTTTGATGCAACTAATACAGTGGATCAATGTAAGTTTGAAAATAGTTTAGGTATGCAACAATTAATTCGTACTTTGTACTTTTCGTATTTTCAGCTTAAAGCCTAGTACGCTGTTCAAGCGAAAATTTCGGCTGCATTATGGGCATATAATTCTACACGGGAAAAAGTTGTGGAAAAAATGTAAAATCACAAATTAAATAACAACTTGTTACACCTCGCCTGAACCTGGAAATGGAATAATGGTTACATATGTTAGACATATATATATATATATATATATATATATATATGCCGTCCTCATTCTCCACTAGAATGATGCTGCAAAAGAATTTGTTTATATATTGCAGGAATACAATAGAGATGCCATTCACCTAAATTCCATTTAGAGGGACCTAAGGGGTTGTTTCAACTGTGAGAAAGCCCGTATACATCAATGAAAGCCAAACACCCTGAAAACATGAAGAAATTGTAATATCACAACACAACACATACCAGGATACAACATACAACGCAAAGCATACCTACATATGTTCACGATGAGCTGCAGTCACCGGAATTGTCCTTTGTTCCTGGATACCATACTGGATGCGATAAGTAGCTGTAATTAAATAAGATTAAGTTAGTTAGATTTAGAATCATGAATTAAGTAGTTTATTTTTTTTAGATTTTGGTTCTGAATTTTTATCAATAATGTAATATAAACTCACATACCTATTCAATAGCAAGATGATGTGAAGCAAATAAGGCTGCACACGGAATCTGAGGAAAAGAGAGAAAATATTAGAGTTAGGCAGTATTTATCTATTCGGCGCGTTATAATTGTTGAGAAAATCAATTTTAAACTGACCCGGTCTAGATTCTCCTCCAGATTATCTCAAAATTATGGTCCTAACCTCGCACAATAAAAACTCCGTTTTACGTCCGAAACTTTATAACCCGGATACTAAAAATGCACGGACAGAGCTGTTCCCAGCCCAAAGCAAACATCGGTAAAGAATTTAGAATGAAATTTACTTTAAATAAGAAATTTCAAATAAATTAAAATATTGGAAAAGGTGCTGTCAAACAAAAACTTTAATCGACAATTATTCCATGGAATCGAATTTTAATAGGATATTTAAATATAGCAGATTAAAGCTTATATCCTCCCGATTAATTTCACAAAAAAAAATATTATTAAAAAAATTTAAACCGATTCCAAACGGTCAGTACCGATTAGGAGGTATTTTGGGAAAATATTGGAAAACTTCCAAAATAGGGGGCGATTTTCAATAAAGCCGAAAGCTTTGGTAGGTGAAGGGACCAGTTTTTCTCAGCAATCAGAAGCGATAAGTAGTGTGACGGAAAAGTTGAAGATTTAAAATGGAAGTAAAAAGAAGTTTTATAGGAAAAGAGGAAATTTAGTAATAGTTGGAAACGTTTCGGAGTTGAAGGAATAAAAGAAGGAGGAGAATTTCGGCGGTCAAAAAGAAACGAAGGATAAAATAAACGGATTAGCCGAAAATAAAAGATAAGTACTGTCGTGTGCCATTTTCATTTACAGATCTACATAGTTCAATTTTTTTTTTTAAATTGCTTCACACTTATCATTAAACCAATGTGCTGCCTTGTGTGCTAGGTAAAAGTTCATTTTCTTTGTTCGTAGTCAAAGCAATTTATACATACGTACATATTGTGCAAGTTAGAAGTACATATAATTAGAATCAAGAAAGTGCTAAAGTTTAGTTTATATTGTTAAGCCGGAATAAATTTTATAACGTGAATTTTAGAACCGCTTTAGTTTGCTTCCTTTTCCACACCAATTCTATATAGAGTTCGTGGACTAAAACAAACCACGTGGCGCCCTCTACAGGTGATACATATACATCATTTACCACCCAACCCTTTCTCCACAGCTAGTCGGCGGACCATTCTAATGCTCTGGAGACGGAGCGTAACAAACTCACATATATGTGCCAAAGCGCCAAACATCAAAGGGTATATCTGTCAACTTTTCCGTGCGAGATATATGGCTGGATATATAAATGGCTGCGGAAAAATGTCTCCACTTCATATTAGCGCCATCTGCATTCCATGATCTAAACATTGATTTTTTCTTTCGAACAGCATACTACTTTACGAAATCCCAGACCGAAATTTTCGTGGCACTTTTCGCCCACATTTTTTTACATAGATTTTATAAAGGAAACGAAATTTTCGCTTGAACAGTGTACTAGGCTTAAAGATGACATCAACACCATTACAAAAATAAAGTGGGGGTCAACCCATAATCATCTGTAGATCTAAGCGACTTTTTGAAGCGGGAGTTTTTTATATATCTTTGGAAGATATTTGTATAGAAACAGGGGAGTATGTACGCTGCCTTTGATATCTATATTGTATAAGTCTCACTATGTATTCAATTTTAAGTACAGCACATATTTGAAAAAAACTTTAATTTTGTTTATGCTTTTATCTATAAAAACATAAAAGTAAATCCATTAGGGGTAGTGTCTCTATTTCGCGAAAAACTCTGGCTGATTGATTGAAAATATTGTTTTTTTCTTTTCGACGTACAGTACAAGTACATATGTATTTGCAACTAGCGTTTCTTTAAAAGTCAATAAATAAGTGTTTAATTAAACTATCCAGTTTGGCTTGTTCTTTCTTCTTTCCCGTTAAATAATAAAAGAAATTATTTCCTGATAAGCACTAATACAATATAGGCATTTTCTGCTATCCAATTCTGTTTTAATCACTGAAAATCTTACAAATAAGTGAAGTGAGAAAAATGTTATGCATGGACATGTATACGAGTATATTATACACGGTGCAGGTTATTGGAGACGAAAATTGGCAACAGTAATGTAGTTTTCGCAACCAGAGCAGATTTCTAGTGAAATTAAATGAAAGTTTTTAATTTCACTAGAAACCTGTTCTGATTGTGTTTAAATTAAACTGAATTCGGCTTAAGTTTACTGTAAACTTGATTAGTTCGGTTGGTTAAACTAGAAATCTTCTTTAATTAACTGGAAAAGCATTTTGAAATTTAATAGTTAATCTAGTTGAGAAATGGGAAATAACATTTAAGTTTACTTGAAACCCAGTTCATAAAGTAAGACTGGATATACAGTTTTCATATCCAGAAATCTGTTACATATTTACTAGAAATGCAATTGAAATATTCAACTGGACTCTGCTTTTCACTAGAATATCTAGGAGATCCACTCTAGTTCACTTTTAACACGGATCTAGTTGGAAATATTTTAATATTTTACAGTGTACAATAATACAAACTTACTATTTCATCCAGACAAGTTTGTTGACAGTAACAAATAGCAAAACAAAAATCTTGGTTGACAGAACAGCTGCAATTTGGACAACCGCTGTCCTATCAACCATATGTTGCTGCATGGCTTCAGAGATAAAGCCCCCAACAGACGCACAGCCTCCCATTTAAGCAACACGTTTTGCAGCTATAAAAGGCGAACTGCTAGAAGCATGAAGTCACTTCCGAATCGAGCGTCAAGACAGATCGGTAGGAATGAACCCACTATTAGGTCTTGCTTAACCAAACCATAAGGGGAACATTAATCCGTCTTTTACTAACCATGTTTTAACCAATATAATTTTATTAAAATTTCTTATTAATTTTTCAGCATCCTATCATTTGATTCCAGTTATTTTCCATATGAGCAGATTCACTGACGCTCATTCTGTCACTAATTCCCTATTCTACTTTAATTTAAAGCCTAAATAAACCATACGTCAGTGGAGGCCCGCGATTATGATTAATATAACAAATAAACTACAAAAAGAATTAAATAATTAGAAAATGAATTTTTTAAAGTAAAGTTGATTATCAAGTAAATTAGATTTTTGGAAATTAAGCCCAGTTTTTTAGTATTAATAAGCAAAATTCGAAATATATTGGAGTATAATATTGAGCTAGTTTTAGTGTGATTTACAAATTAAGAGTACCTGGGTCGCCTAGCTTGAAGCTAATTTTCTGTAATAAACGTGAAATAAATTAAATTAATCTCATATATTGGACTCGAACGTCTTATCATTTATTTAACCCGGCAGCTGCCCCCTTTTATGATTAAGTCCTTATTGGGAATTAACAGTATCTTTATCTTAGTCGATACCCAAGATAAAGTGATAGTAGTTTCAACATAATGTCCCGTGTTGAAGGTTGAATTTCATTAGAAAATTCAATCTCTCAAGTAATTGATTTTATAAATTAATAGTAGAATAACTAGGCAAAGCATGCCTTTGTTGTTCTCTTTTGCCTTCTAGAAATCTGGAATTCTAAGCTACCATTGACCCATTTATATAAATTAAGTCCAAAACCAAAATAGAAAAGAAAAATAAAGATGAGAAAAAAAAATCTATGATGTTGAAAAATAGTTAACTAATATTATTGATGTATTGTGTAGGCTCAATTGTGGAAAAACATGGTAAGACATTAAAAAAGAGATGAAAGAGTTAATTCGGGTGTGTTTTAATGAGTTTTCTAGAATCCCTGATACTGTTCGTTGTCTGAGATCCAAGAGCGAGAGCATTCCATAAACGGGTTATTTGAACAGGATAAGCAAATTCCATTACTGACTTATTGAAGCGCAGCATTATTAGATTCCGACCTCATTGGGACGCGTTGAATTGGGAGAATATTCTAAGATAACACGGCTTCTTAGTTATACAAATAAAATAAAGTTCCTTTCCTTTAGGTAGCTGAAAAGAGAGCACCCAACAGGTTAGTTCTGAAGAGCGGAACATGATCAAATCGCCTCAACCCCATATACAAATCGTATGTAATCGTTAACTGGAACCTCTAAAATGCGAGCACAATGGCTGCCCAGCTGAGGATAGATGATGCTGCCAAATTTGAAATGAGGAAGAATAAGCGCCTATAAAAGCGAACATCGCATATCTCCCGATAAGATGTGGACCGAAATCTATAGTCGCCGCAAGCCTGCATATACGAGTATATTGCTGAGAGTAAAACTGGCATAACTGCAGCACTTTATATCCTGGTTTAATTCAATTTCAAGGTTGGTTACTGTGCTGTCAAAATTCCTTCAACAAAAAAATAAGTATATTTTTAAATAAAAACTCTACAACTTTCTTTTTTTTTAGCCGGGAGGATGTTCAGTCCAAATACATAATCCTCATCCCTCGTTGCAACACCTATCCTCAATACATGTTCTAATAGTTCCAACGATGGAAATATTTCTGCAAACATAAAATATAGGAAAACGTATAATACTTATCTAATTAAAAGCAATACAAGTCGCATTCCTGCCTACGACCATCCTGTGCACCATTGTTTCTAAAAATAAAGAAAAAAATCATTAATAATTAGTAAATAAAACAAATAAATAGCAAATCACCGAAAATCCGTTATACTTGCCAATACCATTGAATAAATAACTAATAAGGAAGCGGGGTATCGTGCGAATATAGTGTACGTGAGTAGGCAATTCAATGACAGTCAAACGCACGGAGCGGGGGAAGAAATGACAAGAGGGCTGGTCACTTATTTGGAAATTCGCTTGAAAAGTCACTTTTTTTTTTTTTTTTTTTTTATATTATTAAGCCAAATTATAATAGGCAACGACACGGAATATTTTCTGAAGATAAGGAGGCGACAAAACTTTGTGTATTTTACATAGCAATTTGGGTTATAAAAAATGTCTCCCTTCAAAATTTCGCGGGTCACTATTGCCATGACGAAACGAATACAAACAGAGCACACTAATACATATCGCCGAGATGCTTACGTTTTCACCCGATATGCCGTTTCCTTATTAGTTATTTATTCAATGGCCAATACTTATGTTTTGTAATGACATTTCGCCACAGTCAGAGTTCAATGGAATGAAACTTTGAAACCAAGCGTTGCCAGGGCAACCTAACCTGGAGCAGAGACGAAGGGGTTCACGGTGGCTTGAAAAAGGCGACGAGTCCACACAGAATCACCCCACGCCGTCGCGCAACAAGCTGAGATAATCATCGTCATCGCATCGTGCTATTCGGACAATTAAAGTGTAAAATTTATTAAAATCACAAGTAGAACCAAGGCCAAAGTAAAAGCCTACCTGTAAATCTTTGCAAATATCGCAGCATATCGGTTCGGTTTAAAATTTCTTCAAAATTCGTTTCGTTTCGTTAAGCGCGTGTGAAGGACTATAGTTGATTGATTGATTGATTGATCACCTATTCTCGTTTCAGAATTTACTCGGAACGTATCCTCCACCACAATTTAATCGGTTTCCTATCCTTTGCAAAACATCTAAATTATACTTCCATCTAAATAGGAATTTACTCATACTGCAGAAATTTACTTATGCTTTAACTCCATCCGTCACCTAAATAGGAATTTACTCAGACTGCAGAAATTTACTTCTGCTTCACCTTATCCTCCATCTAAGGAGGAATTTACTGCTGCTGGTGAAATTGACTTATGCTTCACTTCCATCTTACATCTAAGCAGGAACTTACTCCTGCTACAGAAATTTACTTCTGCTTCAATCTATCCTTTACTTAAGCAGGAACTTATTCCTGCTGCAGAAATTTACTTCTGCCTTATTATTTAATTCTACCGTTTTTATATGTGCAGCACAGACAAAACTTCCATTTTGTTACGTCTTCACAACAGCCTACACTTCAATTCTATTTTGAATTAATTCATGAACTCAATTGTGGATTTTCTTCTTTTCTTTACAGAAATAAAGGGATCAGAATCAAAGTGCGGCGCTTAGTTGAATTTTAATTGAATTTTAATTTTAATTGTTGAATTGTTGTTAGTTGAATTAGTTTGTAGTAGGTTACGATATTTTTTAAAAACGAACTATAGAAAAACCAAAGTGTAGCAAAATTCTGCTAAAATGTTTAGTTATGTTACAAAGATATAGGACAAAACTGCGATAAAAGTTCAGAATCAGCACCCACGATATGTAGAGCCTAATGGCAATCCGGTCTTTTATAACATTACCAGATATGAGAAAAAGACATTTTTGGTTTTTCTGTAATTTATTTAACGCATTATTTTCTTAAAAAACTTTGAGACATTTTTCATTAAAAGTTATTGGTGCAGTAGTATATTATTGCAAAAAAACTTTGAAGCTAACAGTCCAATTGTCTGTTATATATATTGTTACGAGCGTGGTCTTAGTTCGTTATTTAAAACACAATATTTCAGATATAATTCAAAAGTTCTTTCTTTATTTAACTTTATCGTTTACTCTCACAAATTCACAAATAATTATCAAACCAACTCTTTATAGTTATCGCTAGTACTATTCTTCTAATTATCACAATCCCAATGGTTTACTTCGTGCACTTCACTGTCTGAAATAAGACTCCGCCCCCTGGATGTAAGTAGCGGCGTATTTATACTCTACAAATTATACCACAACCTTCCAGAATATTCCGTTTTCCGAGATCAAGGTTTACTAAGATGTCACTAGCCTAAAGGTGCTTCCATTTCCAAGAGATGTCGCTTGTGTCACTTTGTGGCACGTAACACTGCCCCCTTCATAAAATTTGTTCGTCCCGAACAACAGATGGTCCACGGACTTGATGCTCTTCGTATTGACCCAAGCGATCTAGATGAACGATTTTTCTTTTGCATTTTGTACCGCGCTGATTCTTGTATGCCATCTTATTAATTTTAGTTTTTAACTGCATACGGCCCCTCCAAGTGATGTGGTAACTTTGGAGAACGTCTCGTGGCCTCGTGCACTTCAGCTAATCGTTGTCTGAGCTTTGTTCCGTAGTCTTCTGGTAACTTTTGTTCGCCTCTGGGTATACCAAACTTGAGGTCGCTAGGTAAGCATATTTGCTTTTCGTATATGACCTTAGATGGGCATTGTCTGGTCATATTGCAAACAGCTGATATATAAGCCATTAGAAATATAGGAATATGTCGATCACAATCACGCTGATTATAGTTGAAGACCTTCCTGAGATGTTCGATTAATGTTCTGCTGAAACACTCTTCCATGCTTTGATTTTTCTTTCGTCTCTTATCACCTTCATCATCATTGTCTTGCCGCCTTTGCGCATCTTATTATCATCATCATCAGAACCTGTGTCTTTACCTTTTCCGATCTTCATTATACACTTATCATCGTTATAATCAGCATCTTTAGACCCTTTACTTTTCGTCATTTTCTTTCTTTCATGGACCTCGCTCTGGGATTTCTTTCCTTTCTTCTTTTTACTTTTATCACCGTAAGCATCATAGTATTTGGATTTCTTTCCTTTCTTCTTTCGACTTTCGTTATCGTCATCGTAGTCATCGTCATCTTTTTCTTCCATCCGTCCGCAATGTTTTCATTCAGGATTGCATGGACGTTGTGAAAAGGCTTCTGCATTTCCGTGGATACATCCTTTGCGGTATGGGATTTCAAAGTCATGAGGTTGCAGTCTAGTTTCTCCACGGAAAGCTTGCTCTCTAGCTCGCCATCTTCTCCCTTCTTCTTCTGTTGCTTGCATTCGTCCTCGTTTCCGACAGTCGTTTTGCAGGTGAACCAGTCTACTACATTTCCAGCATCGAATAAGACCACGCGAAGGAGTGGTCTCTGATGCCGGTCTTTTGCTGTGAGTCTGCTGTCCAGCTCGATATCTTTGCTCAGCTCGATATCTTTGGCATTCTGTGCTGTCCTCCTCTTCTGGTGATTCCGTTCGGCGGCATTTTCTGCAGTCCCTTCGGAGGTGTCCTGTACATTCCTCGAAATATCTCTCACTCGTACTGCACTTCGAGAAGCTTGCCTGGCAGATTCATAGATTCATACGCTAGTGCATATGCTAGTGTTTCTGCTGTTGATTTCTTTCCTGCTAGCCTTAACGCTTGTTGTAAATTTTGATCTGCAATAGCGTTCACAAATGCTTCTGTTGCCACTTCATTTAGGAAGTCCGCAACTACGCAAGAGTATGAGAGATAAGGTAATCTTTACACATCAGCCTGCAGTTATTGTAGTGATTCGCCATGCTTTTGAATCCTGTTGCGTAGCTGTAGGCGATATACTTTCCGTATGTGTTCATCTCCATAACGTAACTCTATTGCCTGTACTAATGAAGTATAATCACGTTGCCTTTCTATCGGTATAGTTTGTAATAGCTCTGATGCAGAGCCTCGAAGTTCTAATACCAGAGCTGTAGCTTTGTCTGCATCATTCCATCCGTTTACTACAGAAGCAGCGTCGAATTGTCTCTTGAAAATATGCCACGAATTTTGTCCATCAAATATTGGAGGTTTCATTCTGCCTGCATTGGTTATTTCAATTCCTTCGTGCCGTGGTTGTCGATGCTTCATCTTCTCCAAATCTGATTTAAAGTTGTAAAGCTGTTCGGTGACTTTCTGTTGAACTTCCGCCACTTCCTGCTCGATTTCCTCAATTTTTAAATTTTGTTCGTCTAACGAGTTTTTCAGGAAATCCTTTTGTTCCTCTAAGCGATTTTCTAGACGATTCTCCAGAGAACTCTTTTGTTCATCCAATCGCGTTTCCAGTGTGTTCAGGCAGCATAACATACATACATACAACAACGCATTTATTCCATACAATAATTTCCATATAATTAGTCATAATATAATTTGTTCAATTTCCTTCATTCTTGCATTTCTTCAATTCCAAGTCAATAATTTTGTATATTCAGCAATTTTAAAAAATATTGCATTAATTGTAAATAAGGTCAATTCACTCGATTTGGAAATGTCAGCATTTTTTCGCACAAATAAATTTTTAGCAGTATTAAATTTCGTCTGGAAATTCTTTCCGGCGCGACTAAAAATGTACAATCAATCGCTTTTTTGTAATAATCAGCAAACTGATCATATAAAAAACCGATAATGGAAAATAAAGCATGCATTAAGTTTTGATTCTCAATAGAAAATTGTGTTTTTACTATACGTCGTCTCTACTTCATACACCGCGCTAATTATAGGCATTGTAATCAGCAGTTCAAACAGTGTAACGGTCCAAGAACCCTTGCACAATTCCTCAAGGTACTGGTCCATGAACCAGTGCCATATCTAAATTACGACAAGAGTCCAAGACCAAGTGCTTGTACTCTAGCGGAGAACAAAAGAGTTCCTTCGCTATACAAACACAGTGATTGTTTCTGTTCATCTAAACGGGATTCCATGGAATTCTTTTGTTCATCTAAAGCATTCTTCTGCTCATCTAAACGCGATTCCATAAAATTCTTTTGTTCCTGGAGAGAATTCTTTTGTTCGTCCAAACGGGTTTCTATAGATTTCTTGTGTTCCTCATTAGCATTCTTTTCTTCGTCCAAACGGGTTTCCATAGATTTCTTGTGTTACTCGAGAGAATTCTTTTGTTCCTGGAGAGAATTCTTTTGTTCATCAAAACGGGCTTCCATTTTGCTCATTAAAGTACTTAAAAGCTCTTCTATGTTCACTGCAGGCTCTTCTTCAATTTCTGGTTCTTCTTCGGAAACGAATGTCTCAGGATTCTTTTCTTCCTCTATCAAAGCCTGTCTAAGTCGCTCGACTAGAACATTCTTTAGGCCAGTCGTTTGTAATGACAGCTTCCCCAACTCCACTTTCATTTCCTGTATGCGAAGCTCCTCTAGTTTGCGTCCCATTCTTGCGTCTTTTGTAATTCACTCACAGTTTAATATAAAATTATCTTTCGGAATTTTTACACACGATTTCACAAAATTAATCACTCTTTGAATTTCAAAGTCAAATGCCACCAAATTATTTCGCGATTTTATTTTGCTTCTGACACCAGTTATTACGAGCGTGGTCTTAGTTCGTTATTTAAAACACAATATTTCAGATATAATTCAAAAGTTCCTTCTTTATTTAACTTTACCGTTTACTCTCACAAATTCACAAATAATTATCAAATCAACTCTTCATAGTTATCGCTAGTACTGTACTTCTAATTATCACAATCCTAATAGTTTACTTCGTTCACTTTACTGTCTGATATAAGACTCCGCCTCCTGGATGGGGGTAGCGCCGTATTTATACTTTACAAATTATACTAGAAACTTCCATAATATTCCGTTTTCCGAACCTAAGGTTTACTATGATGTCACTAGCCTAAAGTTGCTTCCATTTCCAACAGATGTCGCTTGTGTCACTCAGCTTGCATGCAAGCTGTACTATTACGTGTAAGGCCCGGGTAATTGCCTGAATAATGTAACATTCTTCAAACACAATTAGAAATCGAAATTGCATCCCCGATTTGGGTACGAAGTTCTTTGCAAATAAGTTTTTGGGACGAATATGGCAATTTTTAGAGAAGAATAAAAATTGGTCGCTCAAACTAAGTTTTCAGCGAGCACCCAAGCTACCTGATATGGAATACGTAATCATAAACGTAATGCAGTCAAGCGAAAACCTAAATCGTACAATCAATAGCAAGAGCATCGAGAATCCAACTTTGAAAAGACAAGACAACCTTGAGTGAAATATGACAAGACTGATTTGGAAATTTAGATTGAGAAAATGAGTTCCACTTGATAACCAAAGTAGGACCTGTGCAATAGGTTATGATAATGAGACCAGAACACTTACCATTTTCAAGAACTACCTTTTGAGCTCTCTGAGTAAGACAACTGTTTCATCGTATTACTCTGCTCTTCGAAAAAAATTTACGGAGCTGGACGATTTATTTAAAAAAAAATCGGCAATGTTGTAAATAGATGCACCACATTTTGGCCGACATTCACATCGGATATGCCCGAAAATATTCAAATTATGCAGGGCAGTGTTGACCAAGAACCAGGCAGCTTTGTTCATTTTCGTATTCAGTAATTGGCTAATACGGCCCCCATACACAAAAAGCAATATCGCATGCCAGAAGCCCATCGAAAGGAGTGTCAGGAACAACTCAAAAAATTACTCGAGGACGATATCATCGAACCTAGTGGCAGTCCATTTAATTTCCCCGTACTTCTAATTCCT
Source organism: Dioctria linearis (assembly GCA_963930735.1). Classification (NCBI taxonomy): domain Eukaryota; kingdom Metazoa; phylum Arthropoda; class Insecta; order Diptera; family Asilidae; genus Dioctria; species Dioctria linearis. The sequence continues at coordinate 75,000,764 of OZ005740.1, read as the reverse complement.
AAGAAAGGAGTAGATGATAACGGTAAAAGAAAGTATCGGCTATGTGTATACTTCAGAGAACTAAACAAAGTCTGCATCCCCTTTTCTTATCCCCTACCCCGAATTGAGGACATCTTAGATCGTTTGGGTCATTCTAGATACTTCACCACGTTAGATTTAGCTAACGGGTACCACCAAGTATTAATCGACCCAAAAGACAGAGAAAAAACGGCGATTAGTACCAATTTTAATCATTTCCATTATAAACGATTACCATTTGGTTTAAAAACGACCCCCCCATTTTTTCAATCCCTACTGAACGGAATTCTAACGGGACTTCAAGGGATTAAATGCTTCGTGTATCTCGACGATGTCGTGATATTTGCTAAGAGTTTGGAAGAACATAACAGCAAACTACAAAATGTCAGTTTTTAAGGAAAGAGGTAGTGTATCTGGGCCATATTTGTTCAGAACAAGGGGCAAAGCTGGATAAACGATTAATAGAAGTAGTGCAAGATTTCCCAAAACCAAAATCTGTTCGTCAGGTTCAATCTTTTTTAGGGCTAGCCAATTATTATCGGAAATTTGTTCCGAATTTTTCAAAAATATTGGCACCCATTAATAGTTTATTAAAAAAAAGCGTTAAGGTCACTTGGGGACTCGAGTGTGACGAGGCTTTCAGTCGTGTCAAGGAAATTCTTACTACACCACCACTCTTGATATATCCGGAATGCACAAAGGATTTTACGGTAATCACTGATGCAAGTGGGGAATCTTTAGGGGCAGATCTGGAGCAAGAGGGCAAGCCAATTAGTTACGCTAGTCGTACTTTGAACATGGCAGAAAGAAACTACTCCACTACAGAGCGTGAGATGTTGGCCATTGTGTGGGCAGTACGGAACTACAGGTGCTACCTTCTGGGCAAACCTTTCAAAATAGGAACGGATCACCAACCGCTACGGGGAGTTTTCAAGGTGAAGGAAACTACTTCACGTATGCTCAGATTTCACCAAAAACTATCGGAGTATGAATTTGAGATTATATATAAAACTGGAAAGGAAAATGGTAATGCCGATGCTTTAAGCAGAATTCCAAGGCACATTGAAGAACCTGAGTCATATCATAACAAGGAGTACCCATGCCTTGCAATAACTCGTGCTCAAGCTAGGGAACAGAAAGAAAGGGAACAACCAAAATAAATACCGTTGCGAGATTCTGAAAACGAAGGTAACAGTATTGAAGGTACTGAGATAATCACCGAAGAAAAACTGAAGAAACCAGAACCAAAACTGGTGACCAATCCAGAAGAGATTGAGCTAATTCTAAGAGATTATCATGACTCTAGGTTTGGAGGACACTTTGGAAGGAACAAAACGTTCAACAGAGTGAAGCGCTTCTACCGTTGGAAGGGGATGAAGGCTGATATAGCTCGGTATGTTAAAAGTTGTACGATTTGCCAAAAAAATAAGCACGCTAGAGCCATCAAGATGCCATTAGTAGTGACGGAAATCGCGGAAAGACCTTTTGAGAAAGTCTTTGTTGACTTAGTTGGACCTTTGCCAGTCAGCACAAGGGTAACAAGTACATCTTGTTTATGATGGATGAGCTGACTAGAGTTGTAGATTTCATGGCGATACCAGACCAAGAAGCGAACACGGTAGCCCAGGCCTTGTTTGAGCAAATCCTCAGCCGGTACTCGCTACCGAAACAGCTAGTAACGGATCAGGGAGCAAACTTCACTGGAGAAGTCTTAAAGGCTCTTTGTAAAATGTTGAAGATAAAGAAGCTGCAAACAACTGCCTACCATTCCCAGTCCAACGCTGTGGAGAGGCAACATTCTACGCTAGCCAACTCTCTGAGTAGTTTCGTTGATCGGGAGCCACGAAACTGGGACGAGCTGTTGAGAACCGCAGCGCATGCGTACAACAACACCGTGCATACAGGCGCAAAACTATCACCCATGGAAACGTTGTTTGGATTTGTAGCGGAAATCCCCAGTAGCGTACAGCGTCAGCCTGAATCGGTATACAATATGGATAAGTACCATTCGGTATTGCGGTTCAAATTGCAGAGGGCGTTTCAACTAGCTAGGGAGAACCTACTTAAAAGCAAACTAGTGGCAAAGAAGTACCATGACAATTCAGCTAGGCCGGAAGTCTTGCATATTGGTGATAAAGTTCTAGTTAAAGTCTAAGCTAGGGCAGGGAAATTAGCATCCATTTTTAAAGGTCCATATGAAGTAATGTACGTTCACAGTCCTGAGAATGTAACTATACTTCAAGGGAAAAAGCTCAAGCGGATTCATACGAATCGTTTGAGAAGGTATCATGATTAATTTTAAGATTAGAGTTTGTTCGTTATATAAGGACGATAACCTAAGTGGAATGAAGCACGAGAGAATAGTTTTCCAATTTGAATATTTTATTTTATTTAGTCTTTTTCCTAGTTTTTTTGTTTTTCTTGCAGAACAAGTTTCATTAAAGCATTTAGGCTGAGAGGAAAGGAAAAAGATGATTAGGCAGATGCGAAAAAATTGCCAATGGAGGGACGTAAGTAAGTATATGTAAAAAAAAGGAGAAGAATGTTAAAAAAACAAAAACAAAGGAAATATTGAAATAGAAAAGAAAAAATAGAGATTTAAAAGAGAAGAAAGTAAAGTATACAAAGATTAAATGAATGAAAAAGAAGAAATAGAGATTTCAAAGGAAATAATAATTAAAAAAAAAGAGAAAGAGAAAAGAGGAATAGTAAAGAAGATATAAAGATTTAAAAAAAGGGATAAGAGATTTTGAAAGAAATAATGAAGAGAGAATTGCTAAAGAAAGAAGGTGTAAGAGAAATAAAGATTGTAAAAAAAAAAAAAATATTAGAATAAATTAGGAGTTTATATTAAATAAAAACAAACTTCATTAAGTCTAAGAATACTAGGATTGCCCTATATTTATATAGTTATAAAAGAAGGTTTAGCTTCGCGATGAAGGCGGTAGTAATTTTAATCTTCGCTTTGATAGCTGGGATACAAGCAGAGCAGGCAGGCTATAGCATCGAGCCGATACCACAGTCGGGAGTGTTGTTCGAGCGTCTCGGGGTAGTTAATTTCTACACGAAACATTGGACTATTCTGTCTAAGTTCCAAATACCAGATCTCCCTGAAGACTTAGAATTCGTCAGCAACTGCAGCGGTTTGATAAGCGGATTATGTGCAGACGTAACCGATACTGTAGGCGTTGCAAGGTGTAAGGCAGCAGTCAAAGAGATAGGAGGCTGTGTGGAAAAAATTAAGCATCAGGATGAGGAACTCTCGCATCATACCCAAAATGAGGCGCCCCGAAGAAACAAGCGTTCAATTTTTGATGGAGTGGGATCTCTGGCCAAGACACTGTTCGGAACCATGGACCATGCCGACTCGGAAGAAATACGTGCAGCTCTAGATGACCTTAATGAGAAGGAGAGCCGAACATTAAATGTACTGAAGGACCAAATTACAGTCGTCAAATCTACGTTCGATTTGTTTAATGCTTCAAGGCTACAGGCAGCAGAAGATAGAGAAGAACTACAAAATAAACTTTCAACCATCGTTAAAGAGCAGCAGTGTCAATATCGGGAATTATCGTCATTGAAACTAAGAATGGAATTGAGTGAGGTAATTACGCTAATGAGCCTTCACTTAAGAGAAATCAGCGAAATGCAAGAAACAATGATGAGCATATTAATCTCCCTAAGCGTAGGAAAGCTACACCCGCTGATAATTCATGCACGAGAGATGACCGAGATAATGAAGAATGCCACTAGTATACTGGATTTAGACGAATAATTCCAGAATTTCCAATTGCTGGTACAAATTGCAAAGGTACAGGCACTCAAGGTAGGCCAAGAAATCCTAGTCAGGGTAGATATTCCACAGCCCCAACGATTTGCATTTGACTTACATAGGGTATACACGATCCCGATAGCTATAGATGAATTTCGGTATCATGTATATGATCTGGACGCTGAATTTGTGGCAGCCAACAATCATGAACGACAGTATGTCTTGCTGAGTTACCAACAGTAACAGATGTGCCAGAGGTTGTTAGCCGTATCGGACTACCCGCAAATCTTCTGCCCACAATTAGCCCCAACTACTACTGCTATTGGAGAAAACTGTGTGCTGAACCTTTTCCGCAGCTTCAAACGTAAATGCGAAGGCCTGTAAGGAAAGAGTTACAGCAAAGTGGAGCAGCTTAGTGAGAATGGTAACGAGAAACCAGTGGTTATTTGTGATGTCTGAGAAGACCAAGCTGGAAGTAAAATGCCAACATTCACCAACTTCCATCGGTGAGCTGAAGCACACAGGGGTATTATTCATCGAAGAACATTGTCACCTGCAAATCGGTGACCTACGAATACAAGCTGAAGATGCCGCTCAACGAAATATATCTCTATGGCAGCCCAGACGAATGGAGTTACCAGCCGGGAACAGCTTCGCAACACAGACAAACAGGCAGAGAGAGGAGATAGTAGAAGGCAAAAAGGACGAAATACGATTGCTGGCTAGTGACAACTTTAATCTAGCGTGGAGAGAGCAGGATACCGCTATAAAGAGGGTTGAAGACAAGATCAGCACGGAGGAGGCAAGTAGACGTGCCATTCCACATCCAGTACATTTAGCAGCGACAACTACTACCGCATGTTTAGCCGTCATCAGCTTAGTAATCTTGATAGGAGTATTGTGCCATTTGAAGCGCTGGAAGAGGAACTACACCCAAGCCGGCACCAACAGAGTGATTCTACCTATAGTTCATAAGTCAGAGCAGCAACCCAAGGCCCAAAATGCAAACATAACCATTGAGACTATCTTGCCCACGACAGCGAACTTGCCAACCACCAATCTGACAACTATTGTGGGGAAACAACTTATGCAGCTAGAGTAGCCGCCATAGGTTTAGTTAAGTATATATATATATTTTTTGCACTCGTATAACGAAGAAGTAATTTAAGGGCAACCTATAGTTAGAGATTAACGTATAAATTTATATAGAAATAAAAATATGTATATATGGTTATTAATATTCAATCATGTTCAATGGAAAGGAATAGATTAATTATTATAAGAATCAAATGTAGGAAATTATTAGTATAATAAGGTATTTAAGAAGTGGAGGAAGTTTCCAAGAAAGGACATGTGAAGTAAAAAAAAAAGTAAATAGATATATTGTAAAATCAGAATAAAAAAGAAATGAGATGAATGTAAGAAGGAAATTAAATGTGAAAATGAAATGTTGAATTTAAAGAAGTTAAATGGAAAAGAAAAAGAGAAATGATGTAAAAAGATGTAAAAATGTAAAATGTACGGTTTGAAAAAGAAAAATAAGACAATTTAGATAGTAGGTATACAATGAAAAATGTAAAGAATCTGAACCGAACGAGGATAAGACATTTTCAGTTTTTAATTAAGATTGTTGAACTCTCCAGATCTAGTTCCCGGCGGAAACTAGTTTTTCCAAGGGGCAGGGATGTTATGGCCCAATATACGTAAGATTCTTCCAGCAGCCAAGGGCGCATTTTAGTGAAATAATTAGCAATTGCTAAACAGTAACGTCGCATGGTACTGTTCTGCAACTGTCGGTTATTGTGCTGCTTAGCTCAACAGCTGGCTGCGATGAGCGCTTAGTGGAGCAATCGACGATTACAATAATAATTAACCTAGCATGGTAATTATTATGTAAAACGATTGTTTACTACTGAGCGACTCAGGTGCTGCAACCGGTAGAACAAACGGCAAGGTTGTTGTCGTTTGTTTACATCCGCGTTGTTAAGTAAAGTCTACTTCCGAATATTGGTGCCTAAAAGACCAATGACTGGACTGGCGAGCGCCGTAAAGTGTACAGTCTTATCTTGATTAGAGTCGGTTCAGGTTACCTAAGCGCCAGGTAACTAAGTTATATTGTCATTAAGTTAAGTCTGTTCTCGGATTAATAAAGTATTGTTTTAAATGAAATTCGTGTGTTTTCTTTGATTTAAAGATTTATTCTTTTATTGTTTGATTGATTCGTGAGTTTTATTATTGGTACACGACAGAACAACTAATATGAAATAAAATATCCGCCAAAAAATATTACGATAAGTCAGCCAAAGCAGTCATTATACATGTCGGTGAAAAGGTTTTGCTAAGGGATCCAGCTCGTGCAGGAAAATTATCGTCAATTTTCAAAGGTCCGTATGTGGTAATTTACGTTCATAGTCCCGAGAACGTAACTATACTTCAAGGGAAGAAGCTCAAGCGTATACATACAAACCGCATAAAAAAATTTGAAGAATAATTTAAATGTATTCGCAGTATAGTATACAAATAATTATAAATTTTTTTATATATTTTACAGAGCAATAGGCATACCACTCCTACAGCCCTAGAGAAGAGCGATTTATTGGTCCGAGAAGGAAATCAACGGGGATGAAACCTAGAACCTGGTTAAGCGGGAGAATATACAAAAAGACAAGGGAGGTCGACAGTAAAAAAAATAAGAGTAGACAAAAAGGGTTAAAAAAAAATAAAAGGATAGAAAAAAGATCCAAATAAAGTAAGAAAAGGTATGTAATAAAAAACAATAAGAAGTTCAACTAAAGGTAAATAAGAACAAAAACAAATATATTTAGATAATATATTATTAGAAAAATATATTTAGATAATATTGAATTAATTAAGTCTTTGTTTAGATATTATACTTACATGTTTTTTTTTCTAATAAATATAGTAGTAGGTTAGGAAGGTTTCCATTTAGCGAAGTTAAGTAGGATTAAGACGATGAGAGTTGTCCTAATAATATTTTTGGCAGTGCTGGCTGTGCAGTGTGCCGAAAAGACAGGCTACAGCATGCGACCCATCGAGCAGCCCGGAGTACTTTTTGAACCCCTTGGCCAGGTCAACTTCTACACGAAGCACTGGACTGTATTGTCCAAATTTGAGATGCCTGATTTATCAGAGGAACTGGGATTCGCAGTTGGATGTAGCAGTTTGGTCAAACAACTTTGTGCAGAGGTAAAGCAGACCGAGTTCGGGACCAGATGTGCAGTGGCCATGAGGGAGGTAGGAAGCTGGATTACTAAAATTAAACGACAAGTTGAGGAACTCACCCACCGCACCCATACGGATGCTTTGAGACGGGGAAAAAGGTCATTTGCAGAGCTAGAAAATCTTAACGGAAGAGAGAATCGCACCTTCAACTTCTTAGAGCACCAGACTGCCGTAATAAAATCAGCGTTCGATCTGTTCAACACATCACGACTTCAAGGTGCGGTAGAGCGAGAGGAATTAAAGAATAAGTTGTCCGTCATCATCGCAGCACACCAAAGTCAAGCCGGAGAAATATCAACGTTGCAAAGGAGGGTAGAGTTGAACGAAATAATTACACTAATGACTCTACAATTGAGAGAAATAAGCGATATGCAGCAAATCTATATGAACATTTTGGTCTCATTGAGTGTGGGAAAGCTCCATCCTATGATACTTCATGTTCAAGAGCTCACCGATATTATGAGAAATGCCACGAGACAACTGGATTTGGCCAAGCATTTCTTGGATCTTCAGCTAATAACGCAGATTGCTAAGGTGAAGGCAATCCAGAGTCAGCAGCATATTCTTATCCGAGTTGATATCCCCAGCCTCAAAGAGTAGCTCTCGACATCTGCAAGATTTACACCATTCCTGTCGAAGTGGACAAAGAGGGTTACATTTATATACGATCTAGTCGCCGAATTCCTAGCAGCCAACAACCCACGAGCGTCAGTTTGTCTTCATGGATGATCAGCAGTATAAAGAATGTCAGCAGCTGATAGCACTGGCCGACCATCCGCAATTCCTATGTCAGCAGTAAGCACCAGTTATTACAACCATTGGTAATAACTGTGTGTTAAATCTTTTCCGCAGCTTCAACGTCAACACTAACTCATGTTCGAGGAAAGTTATTCCGAAGTGGCACAGTCTGGTTCACATGGTAAGCCGAAATCACTGGTTATTCGTGGTGGCCGCTAGTACGAAGTTGGAGGTCAACTGCCAGAATTTACCCACCGCCATTGGGGAGCTATCCGCCACGGGAATTTTAACGCCAGAAGAAGATTGTCATCTACCTTCTTAGAGCATCGGAAGACGACGCCAGACGGAATATAACCCTTTGGCAACCCACACCTTCGGAGTTACCATCTTGGGAAAACTTTGCGATGAAGCCAGTCGTGAAAAGGGTAGAGGAGGACAACGAGTAGAAGCAGCAAGTACAACTTCTAGCTGCAGATTCTATTAATAGAGCATGGATGGATCAGGAAGCAGCAATAAAAAGTATGCAGAGTGCCATCTAAAGTGAGGAAAACAGCGGGCAGCAGACTCATCACCACATTTACTTAGCAGCCACATCGGTGACAGGACTCTTAAGTCTTAGCAGCCTATTAATAGTAGCAGGCATTTTGATCTACCTGAGACGTTGGAAGCAGAACCAAGCACTACTGAGCAATCGCAATACATCGACGTTGCCAATCGTACTGAGGTCAACTAGAAACACCCGAACAGTGAAATTAGAGCCGCAACTGGAGAACAAAGAACCCGATACCAGCATTGAAGTAATAGTCCCCACAACAGCTAATCTGCCTACACCTAACTAACCCACTGTCGTTGGAAAACAGCTCTTACAACTGGAGTAGCACAGCAGCAGTGTTAGGGAAATAGCACGTAAGATAGTATTGTCAATAAGTAGTTTATGGCAACCAGTAGTTAAGAAAAATAAATAAAACAAATTAGTGATATTAATTAGAAATATTAATTGTAAAGCTGGTACTCACAAAAAAAAAAATAAATGAATGCTAAAGATTTAAAAAAGAAAAAAGGATCAATGTTTTGCTTTGAAACGACAGAAATGTAATAATAACGTAATGGATTAATAAAAAAAAAACTAACTAAAGCCAGCAATTGAAATGTAACAAGTTATTATGAAAATGTATTAAGAGAAAGAAAATTTACATTTTGTTACTAAACTAAATGAAGAAAGATTGTTAAAAGATGTATTATGTAAAGATAATTGTTAAAGAAATAGAACATAAATGAAAGAAAATTTATGTAAAGATAGAAAGAAAAAATATGCATGATGTAAAGATATAGTTAAGAGGAATATCAAGAAAATTATAATTGTGTTTAGATAGAAATTAAATTAAAAGAGAAGTAAATCCTACAGCTTTTGAATTGAATGCCCTAAGTGAACACACCGGACATAGTTCCTCTGGGAACTAGTTTTTTCCAGGGGGAGGGATGTTGTGGCCCAGTCTGCTGGTACACGGAAGCAAGCAATAGGCTGGCAGGTGTTCCGGTAGTAAATTAGCTGGCAATAGCGGAACACTTTACTTCGCACAGTAAAGTGCCCGCTTATTGCTAAATAATGTGATGATTGTTTATCTTACGGCAGCAGTGACTAAACATGCTACCTCGCATAGAGAACGGTCATTGGCCGTTTGTTTACAACAGCACAGCTGCTTGCTATCGGTGCAAGTGTGCAAGTTTTCTTAGAGCACAACTAAATTGGTGTGGTCAGTTCGGGTTTCAATTAGGAAGCGGTCGGAACAATAGTGAACTGTAACTTAAAATAAAAAGTGTAATTTCAAGAAGTTTGTGTTTTTAATTGCTTAAGGACACGACAGTACTACGTAGTAGTTAGGTATTTGGCTTATTACTACACGGCCTAACATTTGGACCCTGATGACATAGAATTTTATAAATTTTTTAATTATTAAAGATGATGTCTCCCTGTTGTTGTTCTTTTTATTTTACCAAACTTTAGCTTTTCGTGTCTATCGTGGTAAGGTTGTTGTGCGCCAGAACGATGACGACGACAGGCCATGGCTCTATGTGGTACATATTTCAACTTGCAATCAGATACTGATAGCGCTCTTAAGTAAGATAAATAATTCATAGTATGGCTGTCTTCTGTTATTGTACTCCTGCGGAAACTTAAAGCGCATTCTATTTTCATCTTTAAATTGAGTTTATCTAGCTCTATGTATATATATCTCTCCTCTGTGCGTTATATATACATTTTTTTTTTCAACTAAAGGAGACAGCATATTGAAACACCTTGTGAATTCAATTAGACTGAATGTCGTTTTCACCTTATAGCTAAAACCTTCCTTCCAGTCAAATAATCCCTCTTTTCCTTCTCCTGGCTGCCTGCCATTGCCTGGGTATGATAAAACATGGTGCAGAGTTTGGTGCTTTACGTGCTTCGTTACGTGTACGGGGATATGCACGAGTCGTCCTTGATGATAGTAACACAGTACTCGAGAAAGTCAGTTACATCTGGTGAAAAAATATTTCAGATAGAGACCTGGCTGCAGTTTTTTAGGGATAAAATTTATGCATCGATATACTTAGAATTCTTCGCATGGCTACTAAATATTGAAGAGAACTACTTCGACTACGACAACGACGACGACGATGACGATGACATTTATCTACTTTGGCATACAAGGTATTTAGTTTAATTATTGAAGTAGTGCAGTCATTTTGGGTAACATGAGATTGTTTTGCTACCCTATACCGAATATAATAAACTTAATACGAAAATCTTGTCAAACAAAGGACTGGCTAGCTATTTTTCATTGTTTGCCTACGTCGACATGCTTCGACAAACTTTGTTGCGCATATATCCAGGTTATTTTGATGATTTAAGAAGCAATCATCCTTTGAGTGTTATTCTATTTACTGCTTGAAGTTTGTCAGGATAAAAAATTTATGAAAGGTCTCGTTTATCTGATGAGTCATGCAATGTGGTATACCGTGGTACTTATGCCTCATTATTTATTCTGCAGAAAATATATGTCAGCTCTTCCTGTGTGATATGTATTTCTGCGAGTAACTTTACATAAAAAAGAGTACCTACCTTTAATAATTTCAGAGTGTTTTCACTGTTTTCAGATTCTATGTAACATTTCCATTTAATATGTGCGCGCTTATATTTCGTGTGCTTTTGATACTCACCCAAACATTCATTTTCTTTTAATCAAATGAAAGTTGAGAATTTCTTGAGTTGGGGTGGAAAACACCTTAAAATGTTTCTGACATATGTGGACTATTGAAAAGATTTAAAGATTTTACCGTGATTACGTACACCGAGAAGAAGGTATGTTTCATTTCAGTATGAGAGAAACACTTTTTCTATTTTCAATGCGTCATCAGTTCAAACAATTTGGCAGCTGTGAAAAAATCGTAAGCGAATAAATCGAGTTGAGTTTTCATGTGCACATTGATAGAAGTTAAGCAAAGAAAATCCTTTAAAATGGTTAATTGAGAGTTAAAAGGTTGCAAAAATTTTAAAAAAAAATTGCCCACACATTTCCCTGGACATTTTTCACCTAGTGACGTTGTGCTTAGATGGAACATACCTATTACTTACGAGTATGTACATACATACAAGTATACATGCGACGAGTAGGGACCGAATATGGAAGTTCTCTCAAATGCAGTCCTTTCATGTTTCTCATCATAGTTTTCTGGCTTTGGATTTCTTAAGCATGTCACTTTTTTGATCGATGTCGTGCAATTCTTTATTGTCTGTTCGCTAAGTAGGAATAATGAATGGAAATTTCTGCTGTCGTTTTCCTTTCACTATTATAAATATTGCGCATATCTCACGACAAATCCAAATCTTTCACGATGCGAATAAGAAATTGCGTCCTTGACCTCCCCGGAAAATTTAATCATGGATATTACTTTATTAATAATTTGGCTTGGTGGGAAATAAACATGTTTTGTACTAGATTTCTGCCTACTTTCATATAAGCTTCGAATGTTTTGTAATCATACACATAGATCTCAAGTAGGTATGCAGGATGAAAGCATTATTTTAATTGCATAGAGTAATATGGTCTGTCGTCATCTTACATTTTGTATAACTTGAAGATTTGATGTTACTTACACTCTTCTTCCTATATCATTACCTATGACAACGATATTATATATCGATAGTTATATAACAATGAGTGCAGAAAGGATCCCTTTTAATGATTGATAAGAAACTGGTAGATTGTACGGAGTATACTTTCGAACATTGATGAATTTAAATATATTTTGCTAGATACTTGCCTTGATATAATTGTTATTTCTGAGACATCGTTGAGCGATAAGGTGAATAGATCTCTTGTTGAATTACCTGAAAACCAATTTTTTACAAATAATCGTGGCCCTGTAGCTGCAAACCTTTAAATGCAAAAAGAAGTTAAAATAAAATATTTGCTCGTGGAATCAGATAACGAATCCATTAGGAAAATTGAAAACCAGAAGTCAGATACATGCAGCGAGTCAATTAAAAAATGTTGCAACGTCCCGCTCGAATATGAAATCGACGATGCCTGGACCTGATGTAGGAAGTCCTCAATTCTTTGTTAGAAATTTAGTGGAAATTTGTTGCTAATATCCCAGCCAGACGGACAAAATCAATGATCATTCATTCGTAAATAATTTTTCAAAAATCAACTTGCTCAAGATATTGTGAACTAAAACGAAAGTCCAGTCAATTTTTAGATGTAATTGACATCACATTTTTAATAATTAAAATTCAAAGGCTAAGCGATTTTTGAAAAAATCAATTACGAACGAATGATCATTGATTTTGCCCGTGTGCCTAGGGTATTAGAAGTTTTATGCATTATTGGAGGCTGACAACGGCAGTAGAAATGAATGCTTATTGCCAATTGGAGGCTGACAAAGGCACAAATGAAGGTATTGTATCTGAAAATAACTACAATCGGCCACAAAACTGAATAAAAATTCGACCGAAACATTTTCTGTAAATTTCTTATTGTCTACGCTCATTATGTACAAATTTTTGTCGGCGTCCAAAATTGCGCATAAATTCTAAAAAAAAATTCTAGTAAATTTCTACGAAAAAATTAAGGGCTTCTTTACATTAGGTGGAGGCATCGTTGATTTTATAGGCTGCAACACAATTGCCGTATTGATAAGTAAATTTACCTAAGTGTGGCGGACACGTCCTGTAAATTTAACAGACGTACACAAATTCTCTTTAAGGCGTCACAGGCGAACTATCGTTAAGTCAGTAAAGGTGCGGTAAGAATCGCTCATTCAATAAGAACGCGATATTCAAACAATTAAATTATTACTAAATGACTAAAGGTGCAATGTAAAAATTAAAATGGAATAAAAATGGTATTGCGAATTAATCGAAAGCACAAATCATCGATTAATCAACTTCCATTTGTTATTTTTTGTTTTGTTCTTACCACTTTTTAAAATTGAAAACATTAGATACCCTTACGGAATGTGGTATCTATTTAGGCTAAAAATATCAATTTTTCATAAGTAAACCTTAGGCTCGTTAAAATCTTAAATTTCTTTACGCCAATTGTGGTCCGGCCTTATATTTTGGCGAGGGTTTGCATTGTTCCGGTAAAAAAAAAGAAACTGGTGTGTTTCTGAACATTAGGAACATTTTATTTTAATAACAACATATCTTAGCTACAATTTTTGTCGTAGCTAACTAACTTGGTTACCAGAAGTGTTAATAAGGTTTGCATATTTCTGATATGCGTTCATCATCTGTATATTTATTTATTTGTAGTAATATGCATGTGTATAGGATTATAGTTCTATGCACAACGACGATAGTCTGTAGTGAGTAAAGTCAGCCACACCACTATCGAATTATGTGCCGCTGAAAGTGAATTAACAGCGCCTTTTATTACGGAAAGAAATAGGAGCTGTGAATATAAACTTCTTTGATGTACTTCGGTATTCACATGAAAGCTGTAGGCAAATCTACTGTTAGGTAGAACTCTGTATCTAAGATTATGATAAAGACCCAGCGTAGCCTTTTCTTATGATATTGTAATATTGACGAATCTTTGGGAATTCACGGAAACAATGTGTATTGTAATTTTTAAATCATTTTGCAGAGCACTCATATTGCCGAGCATTATGATACAAATATTCGTGGCCGACCAATTCCTATGATATCCTAAATGAATGCCCGTATGGATTTTCGTATGGAGACCTATCTGTGGAAGTTTGATTTTCGAAGTGGTTTCTCATTTATATTTCTAGAACGGTTCGTCGCAAAGCCAAAAGGATTGTAACAAATAGTATAGCATTTATTATTCTGAAGAACTTTTCAGTACAATAAAAACGTCCAGGACTTATCATTTTCAAAGTATACGTAAAACCCAAAGTTTTTATACGGCAGCATCAAAAAGGTGTTGCCCGATTTAGTCGATATTCGAAATGCTATGAAAACACCATGAACTAAATTACACCCTATTACGTCGACGAGTTCTTAGCCATTACTATTACATTATTTTATGTGTAGTTTTTTTAAGTTCATGCGAGCAGCTGATGCGTAGTCCCCCCTCCACGATGCAGCTGAGGAAGTTTTTTCAACTCAGAATGATGTCAAATGTTTACAAAAAAAAAAGTTTCAGCAAGCGTACTATTACTTAAAAACTATTTTTTTTACCACTTTCGTAGCCTCTTACACCCACCCTCACCGCGGGTGCATCAATTGACATATGGTTCAGTTATTAGTCATACCAGAACTATCAAAAAGATAGTAATCGATCGGCGTAAAAACACTACCTAAAATGCAACGTTGCTCCTGGACTAATTATGTTCACAATTTTCGGGGACAAATTATTAAATTTTATTGATTTTTGTGTTCTTAAATATTTTTATTCTATAATTTGATACATTACATTTTAGTAGATAGAAATATATTTTCATTGAAATATTTACAAATTTGCTACTCATTTTCAGAGAAAAATGTTACTAAATTTTTATCATTGCATAATTTTACATTATTGCACAATATTTAAAGTTTTTATAAATGATCCTTTGAGCATCAAAATATTTTCAACGGAACTGCATCAAAGCGACGCTCTGCGTCTATTCACAGCGATTAAGAACAAAACGATTCATCGTGAGTGGGAACATACTAGTTGCCAATTACGATTGCCAGCTTGCTACGCTGCTCTGTGGGCGGAGTGGGTGCAGACGACTTACCATGGGATGGGCAGATGGGTTAGCTACTATATGAAAAAACATTGAAGAGTAGCGGAGCACAGGGAGTGAAGCTATGAAGAAAAAAGTGGAGCAATCTCTGGATTTTATTTTTCTATTTTCATTTCCCTTTAATTTCATTTTAGCCCCCTACGAGGTTATCTACGCCGCACCGTAAAGTACCCTCAAGCCAAAACTCATAATAGTCTAAAAAAATCGCAATGAATTTAGCAAAAACAATTTTGAAAATCGGCTGGAATTTGGCTGCGAAAAAGTGTGTTGGCTTGAGCACTTAAGTCGTACACATCCATATGCATGCAGTTAATTAGATTGAATCTAATTTAGCGAACCTTTTAATTTTATTTAAAAAATTTCTCATAATGCGGCGAAACGTGAAAACTATGTGGAGAAAGATGTATTTAGGAAATCCGGAGGGGCAAATCTTAGATGGGAGCGTGGGACCGTGCATGTAGTGGGTATCTCCGGAGTACGGTGGCGCAACGTATAGATAGGTCGGGGGAATTTTCGGGGTAAGTCGGGGAAGGAAAACCCGTTTTTTACACTTTTTGTTCAGAGAAATACTCTTCTTTTCAAGCCATTAAGTCGGGGATGACACTAACAAATCAAAAGCCATAAGGGGCCGGCCACGCCGGTACAATCTGAACAATATGGATGGCAGCTGTCAGTCTAAGAAAAAAATTTATCTGTTGATTTATTAAATTCTATTAGTTTTCGACAGTTTTTATTCATTTTTATTCAATAACATCACTTCTATAGTATACCATTGTGTGATGTGATGAGATCTTACGACACGATGAACAACAAAAAAGCAATTCTGTAGGGTGATTCTGTGTGTTTGTCGATCTTGAATGTCAAAATAATCGACTAAATGAAATGAACATTTCTACTAATTTTTTCGTGTTTTTATTTAGCTCAGCAAGCCTTGCATGACGTAGAATGAACAGAAAATCACACTTCACATTACAAATTCAAAATACTATTTCGAATTTAAGCACTTGAATTGCTCTAATTAGGTGTAGAATTTCCATTTACCAGTGTAAAATTTTTGTCACAACCTCTGGGAGCAGTTGACTAATTTGTCGATTATTTAGTCGTGTTTTTTGACGTTTGTTCATCGAAAATTCATTATAGTTCATTTGTGGTATATAATAGTGAAGACACAAAATGAACTGTGTTAAAAGAAAAAAATTGACAAAATATGTCAAAATTCACGACTAAATAGAACGACAAAGAGATCAGAATCACCCCACTGGATGCCAAGCCATGGAAAAAAGATACCAAAAATATTAGAATTTTTGCGTTTTCTATATTAAAGATGGTAATGTACGCTCGATCCGGTGGCACCTTGGAAGTTTTAATTGTAAGGTCGAAGGTAATACAATGGTACATTTTATTTTCATTTTCCTATCAGTTGTGTAGAAATAAAAAATTTGGTCGCCTCTGCTTTTATATCGCCGACAGATTGTTATGGATGGATTCCCATTACCCGTTGAAGGTACAGCCCGAATAAATGCTCAGTCACAAGCATATGAGTACATGTCAGCATACATCGAATCAGCAAAAGAAGTTGGTAGAGTAGAAAATGCAATTGGATGGTACCATAGCCATCCAGGGTATGGCTGCTGATTGTCTGGAATTGATGTTTTAACACAAAATTTGAATTAAAATTTTCAAGAACCATTTGTAGCAATAGTTGTTGATCAAACGAGAACTGTATCTGCTAGAAAGGTTTGCCTTGGTGCCTTCCGAACTTATCCAAAAGGCGATAACCCGCCAAATGAAGTATCATGAGAATATCAGACAATACCTTTGAAAAGATTGAAGATTTCGTTGTACATTGTAAGAAATACAATTCGCTTGAAGTTGGTTTCGAATCAGCTCTGGATAAAAAACTACTCCGCTCATTATTGAACAAGTACTGGGTTAACACAGGAAAGTTCTGGCCTCAGCAATACTGTACTGCCTATACCATTGACCAAACTTTTGATTTGTCAGAGATACTGGTACAAAGTGAAGCTAGCTTAGGTAGGGGATTTTTGACATTTCAGGTAATTTAAGACATCTGAGAAATTTCTTTTTTGTAAATTCACTATTATAGGAGACATAAAGGAGAAAAAGACAAATTGTCCAAGGCCACGCAGGATTACAGTATATAGCACCAATAAAATTTGTTCACGTTTTAATGGCACAAATCTCTAAGGATAAACTTTCATGATAAACTTAGTCTGCATTTTCTGGAAAAACAATTAAAATAGGACGAGCTGGGGACGAATAAGTCGTTAACCTAGAAGAAAGCTATGAATTATTTTCTCTTTTAGATTACCTTGGGCGCTTGAAGAGAAAAGGAAGTGGGCAGTGTTTTATATTACTTGAATGTTCGGGTAGTAACGTAAACAGAAGCAGAATATAATCACTAATTAGCCACCGGATCAAGAGCTCATTTCGGCGTCACAAATGCATCTGACGTTCCAAAATTTAAAACCGAGTACTGTGCTAGCTCCTAGTCTAGAGCAAGTGTACCTGGGCCCATGTTGTTTTTTTATGTCTAATTGGTTGTCAGGGTCTAGGAATTGATATCAGTTTATTCTTTCAATTATTAAGTCCAAGTAAAATGTCTTCAATCTGAATCTTGCTGCACTTCAAATGAAATTAAAAGCAGAATTTGTACGTTTAGTGCTTTATTTCTATTCATTACATAAATAATCAAAACACAATAAGTCACAGTAAATAAATATAATGTATTATGTTATAAGAATGAACAGCAATTTTCAAGTAAATAAATATAAATTCTTTTATTTAAATTACAACAATATGAAAAACATGATTCAAAATTCAGAATAAATATATTCTTCTTAAAATTAATAATTACATTTATTTTGAATAAACAAACAAGCGTATTAAATAAACAACATTTCAGATAGAATAAATGAATAATGAAATATAAGAACAATAACACTAAAATTTACATCACAAAAAATCACAATATGCTTCTCCAAATGTGTAATATATAAAACTAAAATAAAATTCAAGGCTAAAAAAAAATAATATATTTTCTAAAATTAGTCGTAACAAGATTCTAAGATAAATGAAACACTGATTAAAGATATGTAATCAAATGCGTATTAATTAAAAAACATTTTAAACGGAAAAAATAATCAATAAAATAAAAGAATATTCACTATAAACTATGAGAACTAACATTTTTATTACATAAATATGTATCACATGCTTTGTAAAATTTTTGATATAAACATAAAACGTATTACCAAATAGAATTCAATATTAACAAAAACTATTTTTTTTTATTAACGGTAGCAATATTCTTAAATTAAACGAAATATGGATTACATGCAAATAAGTATATAATAAAAATGAGTAGATATTAAATCAATAACATTCTAAAGGTAATAAATGAAAAGGAGTAATAAAATATTACGATAACCAACATTTTTATCACATATATGTCCATATATCACAGCTGCTGTCTGAAATTTTTAAGCTTGGGGAATTATTTGAAATTGTTGAAACGCCGATTATGATAAGAAGGATTGTTGTTCGAAGATTTAATAAAATTATTTAATAAAATATTGACTAACGTATTAAAAATTGTGAAATAAATTTGTAAATTAGAAGAAACACAAACACAGTTAGTTATGATCCAGGTTAAAATTTGCATTCAAAAGCCTTGTGGAGGATAGGGATTCATAAGACAGCGTAATTAGAATGCCTTTCTGATTTTTTTTCTTGAAGAATAATTTAAAATACTTTTTGTTCGAAATGATGTATTGAAATAACGCAGTCATATGAAAAAAGAAATTTTGACTACATTTGTAGCAATACATAAACCACACCGTTGCATGTTACTAAAATAAATACTCGTCATCTACAGGAATACCTTTTTCTTCTAGAATTAAGATGTTTCGCGACTGAACTAGATGAATACCCACAGGCATATAACTGAGCAGAATCATCTATTTTAACTTCTGCCAAGAAAGATGAATAAAAAATATGTTTAAAATCAGCGATATCATCTAGATTTTCCAGAAGATTATTTTCACCCTTATCTTTCATTAATTCTTTGAAATCTTGTCTTTTATTCAAAAAAGATTGTGGATTGTTATTTTTTTCCGATTCGATAATTTCGGCAACCAGCTAGAAAACGATATAATCCGAAGCTACTTTCTAAGTCGTCTGTTTGAAACTTCCCCAACAAAACGAAATTAACACGAAGCTCTGAAAAGCAATACGAGGCAATATATCTACTAAAGTAGATGTGGTGAAAACCGCTGCTTGATAAGTGTCGGAGGACAAAATAGCGAAATTATTTTTTTTACCATTCCAAATATGGAGCCACGTAACAAAATTTGATAAAAATATGATATTTGGATCCGAAATATTGAAACTGAGTTGGAATTGGGATTCCTCTTTTCAAACCCTTTTTTAAGAGATTTTACGTTCATAAGATCCCACCATTTACAAGTTATTCTACAAAAATCTGCTGTTTCACAGTAACCGTCCAATTCTAAAGCTGCAGTAGTTGAATTATGAAACACATTGTCTACGAATGAAACTTTTTCTCGATCTAAATTATTAGTATCTATAGATTTTAAATTTAATTTATATACTTTTTTGACATTTAAATGTTGCTCGCTATAATACAAGTCAGACAAGTCATTAAAATTCGCTTTTTTTACCTCACCGGTCTCAAAGTCGGTAAAAGTAAAAATCTTGGGGTTTAAATTAATCCAATTATTCCGGAAATTCTTAAATAAATGCACAGGATCATACATCAAATAAATACGTTGCTGTGGACAGTCTGGATTGACAAAGAAGTTATAATTATCGGAGCAAAGTAATTTGAACAAGCTCTGGTTAGTTTTATTATTATCTGTTATGATGGCTAATATACGCAACCCAATGTTTTGCACAAATTTTACGACCTCAAGAGTTAATGAATGCAGTGTTCTACCTCCTGGACTTAGAACAGAACAATTTCTTTAAAACTTCCAAATACAGATGTGATCATAAATGAAACCACTGTTCTTGCGGCTTTCATAGGACTATTGTCAGCCAGACCAAAAATATAATTGGATTTAAACTAAAGACTGGGTTCAGCATATATTTCGTCAATTAATAAAGCAACAAATTTTTCTTGATCATTTAACGCTTTTATGGCATATTCCAAATAGCGCTCATCGTTTTCAGGGTTCTTATGAATAGGAGAAATATTAAAAGATGAAGATATATTCTGTAAGTATCTTTTGGATGGAAGACTGAGAAAGTTTTGTAGAAGATCGTATACGTCAGCAGAGTGAGAATATATAACAAAAGACAATATTATCACCGAGGAATCATATCGTGGATATTTTCAAACCAGTAATTTAACTTGATTAATTAAAATTTCTAAATTAACCGCGCGGTCGGAGTCTTCACTAAATTTCTCCGCTTTTTGTAGACTATTAACAGCCTCTTTCAAATAAAATTCTCGGTCATTTTGCGGTGGTGTGTGATCGTATTTGTATCGATTGAAAATATAAATTACTTGGGACCAAAGAGATCGTTCCTTATTTACCGGTAAAATCCACGAAAGGCTGCCTCCACTTAACTCCTGGTTATTGATATATACGCATACACAGTGCTTTTTTTTGTAAAATAAAAGGTAGTGGAACGCTCATCTCATTACTAAAAATATATATACATATATATATTATATATAAATTACTTTTATTAGTTGTATTTAAAACAAATGTTCACAGTATATTCCAAAGATTTGTCCAATTCTCGTCTAACAAATCTTCACGACTTCTTTTCTTGCTCTTAGTATCCGCGGCCGAATGACGTTCGCTGCGTAACTAGAGATCAACGTATTTGGGAGGGTCGAAAAGTCTCAGAGGCGAGTCGAAAAGTCTTAGAGGCTGTCCGGTCAGTTTGATGAACAAAAGAGTCGAAATTGTCTTCGTCTTCAACGAAGCACTTGTTGAGATATTGAAATGGTGTTCAAAGTACGTATAAAATGAATAATAGTTATACATCTTTTCGAGAATGTATTCTCGGAATCCGGAGATCATTTAGTTCCTGTCTGATTGGTAAGTTTCTAATTTCCACTTCTCCGAATGTCAGCTAAGTATTAATATTGTTACGTGCCACAAAGTGACACAACCGACATCTGTTTGAAATGGAAGCAACTTTAGGCTAGTGCCATCTTAGTAAACCTTGGGTTCGGAAAACGGAATATTCTGGAAGGTTGTGGTATAATTTGTAGAGTATAAATACGCCGCTACTTACATCCAGGAGGCGGAATCTTATTTCAGACAGTGAAGTGAACGAAGTAAACTATTAGGATTGTGATAATTAGAAGTACAGTACTAGCGATAACTTAAAAGTTGATTTGATAATTCTTTGTGAATTGTGAGAGTAAACAGTAAAGTTAAATAAAGAAAGAACTTTTGAATTATATCCGAAATATTGTGTTTTAAATAACGGACTAAGGCCATGCTCATAAGAACCGGTGTCAGAAGTAAAATAAATTCGCGAAAAAAAAGGGGTGGCATTTGACTTTGAAATTCAAAGAGTGATTACTTTTGTGAAATCTGTGTGAAAATTCCGAAAGATAATTTTATATTAAACTGTGAGAGAATTCCAAGGACGCAAGAATAGGACGCAAACTAGAGGAGCTTCACATACAGGAAGTGAAAGTGGAGTTAGCGAAGCGGTCATTGCAAACGCCAGGTCTAAAGAATGTTCTAGTCGAGCGACTTGGACAAGCTTTGATAGAGGAAGAAAAGCATCCTGAGACATTTGTTTTCGAAGAAGAGCCTGCGATGAACATAGAACAGCTTTTGGGTACATTAATGACCAAAATGGAGCTTTCAACCCTGCAGGTGAAGAATGCTCTTGAGGAACGAAAGAATTGTCTGGAATCCTGTTTAGATGAGCAGAAGAAATCTCTGGCTGGAGGAAAAAAAGAATTCTCTGGAATCACGTTTAGATGAGCAGAACAAATCTATGGAAAAGAATGCTTTTGAGGAACAAAAGAATGCTTTTGAGGAACAAAAGAATTCTCTGGAAACCCCTTTGTACGAACAAAAGAATTCTCTGGAATCCCGTTGGGATGAACAAAAGATTTCTTTACAGAATTGTCTAGAAACTTGTTTGGAGGAACAGAAGAATTTTCTGAAAAAATTCATTAGACACACAAAATGAAAATTGAAGAAATCCAGCAGGAAGTGTTCGCAGTTCAGCAACAATTGTCGGAAGTACAACAAGATGTCACGGAGCAGGTTGATAACTTTAAAACAGATTTGGAGAGGATAAAGCATCGACAGCCTCGACACGAAGGAATTGAAATATCCGGTACAGGCAGAATGAAACCTCCAATGTCTGATGGATAAATTTCGTGGCATATTTTCAAGAGACAATTCGAGGTAGCTTCCGAAGTAAATGCAGATGAGCACGTGCAGCAAGTATATCGTCTGCAGTTACGCAACAGGACTCAAAAGCATGGAGAGTCACTACAAAAACTGCAGGCTGATGTGGAAAGATTAGCTCTTCTTTCATACTCTAGCGTAAATGCGGATTTCCTTAATGAAGTGGCAACAGAAGCATTTGTGAACGCTATTGCAGATCAAAATTTACAACAAGCGTTAAGGCTAGCAGGAAAGAAATCAACAGCAGAAGCACTAGCCTATGCATTAGCTTATGAATCTGGAAGGCAAGCTTCTCGAAGTGCAGTACGAGTGAGCGAAATTTCGGTGAAGGAATGTACTTGCAACAGAATTCAGTCATCCCAGAGCACTCTTACACGCGGTATTCATCGAAGCTGGAATTGTAATAGACCGGGACACCTCCAAAGGGACTGCAGAAAGCACCGACGAATGCAAGCGCTTGAAGAAGGCCAAAGATATCGAGCTAGGCAGCAGAGTCGCAGCTGAATGGCGTCATCAGTGACCACTCCTTCGCGTGGTCTCCTTCGATGCTGGAAATGTAGTAGACTGGGTCACCTTCAAAATGACTGTAGGAAACGAGGACGAATGCTATCAACAGAAGAAGACGGGAAAAGATGGCAAGCTAGAGAGATGACTGTGAAATACCTCATCGCAAAGGACATATCCACGGAAATGCAGAAGCCTTTTCACAACGTCCATGCAATCCTGAATGGATACATGGCGGATGGATTGAAGAAAAAGATGACGATGACTACGATAACGATAACGACAGTAAAAAGGAAAAAGGAAAGAAATCCAAAGACGAGGACAATCAAAAAAAGAAAAAGACGAAAAGTAAATGGTCTAAGTATGCTGATAATGATGATGGTAAGGGTATAATGAAGATCGGAAAAGGTAAAACCAGAGGTGATGATAAGAAGCGCAAAGGCGATAATGACAGGGATGACAAAGGTGATAAAATGGGCAAGAAAATTGAGGACAAAGGAATCAAAGGCAATGATGATGAGGATGATAAGAGACGAAGGAAAACTAAAAGCATGGAAGAGTGCTTCAACAGAACATTAATCGAACATCTAAGAAAGGTAGTCAACTATAATCGGCGCTATTGGGATCGACATTTTCTTATATTTCTAATGGCTTATATATCAGCTGTTTACAATTCGACCGGACAAACCCCAGCAAAGGTCATATTCGGAAAGGAAATGGGCTTACCTAGCGACCTGAACTTTGGTATACCCAGAGGCGAACAAAAGTTACCAGGAGACAACATAACGAAGCTCAGACAACGATTAGCTAATGTGCACGAGGGCAGGAGACGCTCTCAGAAATTACCACAACACAGGCAGGGACCGTATGCAGTTTCAAATAGAATTAATAACATGGTATACAAGATTCAGCGCGGTACAAGATGCAAAATAAAAAATCGTTTATCTAGATCGCTTGTTTCAATTTGGCGAGCATGAAGACCGTGGATCACCTGTTGTTCGGGACGAACAATTTTAAGAAGAGGGCAGTGCCACAAAGTCACACAACCGACATCTGTTGGAAATGGAAGCAACTTTAGGCTAGTGACATCTTAGTAAACCTTGGGTACGGAAAACTGAATATTCAGGAAGGTTTTAATGTAATTTGTAGAGTATAAATACGGCGCTTCTTAAATCCAGGAGGCGGAGTATTATTTCAGACAGTGAAGTGAACGAAGTAAACTATTTGGATTGCGATAATTAGAAGTACAGTACTAGCGATAACGAAAAAGTTGATTTGATAATTGTTTGTGAATTGTGAGAGTAAACAGTAAAGTTAAATAAAGAAAGATCTTTTCAATTATATCCGAAATATTGTGTTTTAAATATCGAACTAAGGCCACGCTCGTACCAATATCTTTAGGCCAATACCTTTGATTAAGTCCACGAGACCAATATTCCAACTCATCGTCTTTGCTATAAATGATCTTCTTCGATTGACTTTTTCAAACTTGTATAAAATATACTTGGTTCAAAGAGAGGATCCTTTCTTGAATTTTTTTCGGGAAGCAAAACTCGACGAAAGCGAAGACCACTCACAGCAGCAACAGTGCAGTTATAATAGGATCCAAAGTGCTGCCTTCTTTCTTCAAAAACTTTTACCGGAATTTTTATTCTCTTATTTGCCTTGTATAGGTCCATATTGCGGTTCTGTAGCTCCAAACTTAATTCTGATAATTTCAGCCAAAACTGTACCCAAACTAGATGACACCCTTCGTGTACTTAAAATTCTTCCAATTATCACCAGCTCTTTCCTCAGTAATTCTGCACATGAATGCAACTCTCTACTATTCTTTGCCGAAGCATGATAGGTATTTGACGCAAGGTTTATCAAGATATGATTTGAATCTATTTATTCCTCAATTTTCCTTGACAGCATCGTTTACTGATAATGCTAGTCTGTGATTAGCGCAATGCTGAACTATATTTGAAGGAAAACGCTCTGATAGCAACTTTTTCACTCCCTAACATCACAGCTGTACCGTTGCACGCCACAGAGGCTAAATATTAGCCGTGTTCTTTTGTGTACCTTGTTCTAGAACTCCAAAATACTGGAGAGAACAAATTGTTCTGTCTCGATTGAAGCGAACTATTTGTACTGTTCTAAAACATCTAAATCTTCTATGAAAACGTATGCGGTGTTATTTTGTGTATCTTTTGTTCTGTTCTGTTCTGCGGGCACAACAGAACACAGCTGTTTTTTAAAATAAACTTGTGTAATCCCATAAGCATGCCGTTACTCTTTCAAGTTCTACCAAGTTCAAAAACAAATTTAACGGTGAATTCACTCCGACACCTTCGATACAATATCGGACATATACTATGAGGGTAGTTTTTTTGCTTATTGTGGTTGATTCATCAATTATCAAAGAAATTTCATTCTTGAATTTAGCAATTTTTTTAACCACAGTTCTCTTCATTTGTTCATTTATATGATTAACAATATTAGTGCACGCATTTGTAATATGAAGATTAGGACCCATTTCAACTCCATATGAGACAATATGGAAAATTTTGATATACAAAAGAAAAGATATATTGTGGGATCTCTTCCATCCCATATATAAAATTTTTAAAAATATAAGTAGAAGTATAGAATAAAATTCATATATCAAATTAGTTTTGACAGAACTAAGCATTATAATCATACTCAGCTACAAGGTGAGCGGCAGAGTATGCGCTAGCGCCAGCACCACATTCTTATCTAGCCTTTAATATAGTTGAGATCATATATGAGAAAGTTCAAAGCTTGAACTGATTTCGAATTAAGCTTGCGATCGTTTTGTAAGAATGCTTGCAGAGGGATATGAACTAAAATGAACTCAAATTCATTTTTAAAACAAACCAAACATCAAATTTAAATATATTCTTTAAAAACTTTTAGAATCTGTCGTGAAAAGGTACGCCGTTCCAGTGCGTTCTATGACAAAGAAAGCACTGCGTGTACATATAAACCTTCAAGAACTAAAATTCGAACTTTAGAATCACAAATGTTAGATTCATTGAAATCGACTAAAAAAAATATTACATTTTCGGTATTTTTCAAAATATACCATCCGTCTGAATTTAATTTTGATTCAAATTCATTTAAAAAAATTTCAAAACTATTTATACGATCAGCATTCAAGAACTTATTGTTGAGTTCCTGGATTCATCTATTGACTTTTCTAATCTTTCATTTGGAACTGTATGCGATGTTGATGGAATCAGTTGGGGCAAATACAATGGACAGTTTGGAAATAAAGAACGAACGGCTTGTTGAACTAGTTTGGGGCGAATCATTGGACGGCCAACAGAATTTCGGACTTTATCTTTTTGATGGAAATGATTCGCACATACATTTGAATGTTTTGTTGGTGTCCAGTCCTTACGTGGTATGGCCTTTAGCCACAATTTTTGGGTACCTTCGTCGTGCCGAAAGGAAAATGCTGACACTTTTGTACCAGAAGATAATGAAGAATCATAATTTGACTTATATCCCGGAACACAACAACGATGAGGCATTTTGGCTGATTTTCTAATAATTAAAAATATGAAAAAAACAAAAACACGGACCGGAAAGCAAATAAAACCCTAAGCTTAAAAATTTTCTAAGACTGAAAACAATACGAAAAAATAAACGTTCACTTTTTATAAATATATAAATTATTATATAAATTAATAATAACTAATAATAAAAAAGTTCATAAATATCCTACTTATCTGTCCAGTGATGCAGTGGGGTGGCGTATGCTAAGTATAGCTGATCGTTAATAGCATAACATATAATAATCTACGGTACAGATACACAAAATCGTTAAATTTGTGAAATGTAATTTCATATACTTCTTTTCAAAATATTTGCTTCAATTTTTATTTTTAAATACGAGTTATGAAGAGATTAATTCAATGTAAGTTGAACGAGCGTTCAGTGTGATGAACCATATAGCAAAAAGAAATTCCCTGTAGATTGAAAATATTTCACATTTTATGACAACAAATCTGCTTCGGAAACCTTTAACAGATGGAGTTGGAGCACTGTGAAGTCCCAATCTGGCCTTTACAAAAAAAAGGGAGGTGCCAGTGAAATGGATAAGACTGGTAAACACAAAAATTCTTTTAAATGTCAATATATTTTATTTTTCACACGATATGCCTAAACCTATTAATTCAATGCTTACTCGCTAACAAAAAAAAATGATAATTATAAAGAACAAAATGAAAATAATGAAACCAAACAAATCATCCAAATAATAATCTAACTAATAATCATTTAAAAACTGTAAAATATAAAAAACGATATTAGAACGAATTTCTAATTGAGGTGAAAAACAGAATGAGCTTCATTCACTGCTTACTAATTTTGTTAGGTTCAAATCTACCTTAGCTTGGGGGTGCTGAAAAGTATAATTGAATTAATAAATTTTGTTTAGTAGGTTTCAATTCTTCCCTTATTAATCAAGACTTTATTTCGGTTTATCGCTTCCGATCTGTCTAGTTGACCGCTCAATTTGCAAGTGATTCGTTACAAGTCAAGGCAAGTGCTTTTGCGCTTTCAAATTTCTTCATTGTCTTCCTTCTTTGGGTTTTGCTTGATGATTTTTTCACATCCTTCGGATTGTCTTCCTTAGGGCGTTGGGGATTATCTTTGGCCCTCAGTTCGATTTGATATTTTGCTTTTCCTTCTTGTTGATCTTTGGTTTGGTTTTTATCACCTTTCGGGTTGTTGTTAGCTCTTTTCCTTACAGCTGCTGCGCCACATCAGCTGTAGTTAATAACTTTCTCGCAAGAGTTTGTTGTTAAATTTGGAAGGGACTGAGAGGGAGTGAGGATTGGACACGTTTTGGGATCTTTAGGATGTTAAGGACTGGAAAGTTCCTATATTGGCAGGTTTCTTCAGAGACATTCCCGTGTTGTTGAGGTTATTTGGAATTACCCCCTGTAGTAATCTCCTTTGGTGTCATAGAAACTGATTCTACCTTCGTGGAGGTATATGTTTCTAGCATCAGATTTAGCCAAGAGCAAAGGTGACAGGTATTTGAAATTTGCCGGTATTAGAAGATCCGGCAAGTTGTTTATGAGTGGGTTTGAATGGATAGGGATTTTCTCGACATGTTTTTCGGTTTGACCGAACAGATACTCTTTGATAGGAGTTATATTGGCTGCCTCGTACAATACTTCGTTGCGATGGTATTTTCAGTTGCATTAGTGTGGTTATTGAGTCGTAGAATTTCATGGAAATTTACTCCAAGATATTTCGCTGTTTTTGTGGGCTTTATTATGCCCCCATTGTAGACAGCAGTAATTCTCTTGGATTTAGCGGCCTGGCGGTTTCGCCCGGTGCTAGGTTTCCGAATACAGATAAGTTCGGACTTTTGGATGTTGATTTTGATGCCCCATTTTTAGTGGTAAGAGTCGAGCTTGCAGAGGTGTAGGCTGACTTTATTAACCGCCAAGATCGGGCAACGAGATTGGGCGTATGTGAGGGAGTCATCGGCGAAGAGGAGTGTTGTGCGGTTTTCATTTTGAGGTTGGTCTGAGGTGTAGAGATTAAAGAGTATTGGGCCCAATATGGAACCCTGGGGGACTCCTGCTGCAATTGTTTTTAGCGTCGATTTATGGTCATCGAGTTCCACATAGAATTTCCTAGAAGTTAGGAAACTGCGGATAAGTCTATTTAGGTGTGGAGGAAAACTGAGTTGATTTAATTTGAATATTAGCCCTGCCATCCAAACTGAATCGAAAGCTTTTTCAACATCGAGAAAGCACGCGACCGTGCATTCGTTTCTGTTTAGAGCTCTTGTGGCATTCGTATGGAGTTTTAGTAGAGGGTGGAATGTAGAATGTTTAGGCTTGAAGCCGAATTGAGGATCTTGCTGGATGTGTTTTTCTTCACAGGCAATTTTTATTTGTAGCTGGATAACTTTTTCAAAAAGTGTTTTGTAATGTAGCTGTAAGCGAGCAGCACAACTACATTACGGCATTTTGGGTGGTCTTAGTGTAGCGGTATGTTAAAAGAAGAAGATATGTGGGCTTATGTTTACTGTTGTTTTTTATTGAACAAATTCCTTATGATACGTTCTTTTCAATTCGTTCTAATTTTTATATATTCAAGTAATTATGTTAGCTTAACTAAGTATAAGTAGGCATGTATGCTTGAGGTGTCGTAGCGTGACACGTACTAAATATTATACTTCAGATTAATCACAAATTTCACTATTGTTTCCAGGTTTTATATATTGTTCTGACCTTACTAACTAATTCACTGATTTCACTCTTAATATTACTTAACTAATTTGTTTTTCCACATGAAGCGTTGAAAATGCACAGCTAGCATGGATTCAGCCGCTATGTGGAAAAACTTAAATCTAAAAATTTCCGTCACCAATATTAATTATTTTCAGAATAAGATAGAAAATACTTATCGGAAAATCCAATCCAATCACCACACAACAATTTTTCACAACTTTTCCTTAATGCCTTTAATTCTAGAGCATATAAAATAATGTACCTTATTGTACGTTTATTTATGCTGCTAAGAATTTTCGCTGCAAATCACTGTGATGTTATGCCAAAATAGCATGTAGAATCACAATCACTGACTGAGAAAGATTTAAGGGAGCACTGCCCTTTTATAGTGTCAGAGCCGCCATTTTATAATAGATTCCACACAAAAATATGGAATTTCCACATATTTTTCATGTTTGCTCACTTTGCGCAACTATGTCAAAATATGTCGTCGAATTTATTCTTCATTATCCACGAATTTTCCTTGTCTATTTATTTAATTATGTCAATTTCCAACATGGAACGTAAATTCTCTCTCTAATTTCGTCTGTCTCGTTCCGACATCGTTCTCTTTCCCACTCATTATGGGAATTAATTTCACCTATTTTCTTTAATATTTTCTTACTAGGTGAAATTCGCACTTTCTAACCTTGCTCAACAGGTTGCGCGCATTTCATTTCACCAAATTGACTTCTTCGCGAGTCAATTTGACAGTCGCGTTCGCGGTGATTTAAATCGAAAGTGTCGTGTTTATGTTGTGTATTTTCTTCGCCACTAAGGGATTAATTCACAAGGTAAGTGCATAAATATAATCTAAAAATGTTTAATAAAAGTTTGACTGTGCATACTTAGCAAGAAATCTGCAAATTATGCAAATTATTGTATATTTTCAAAGTGATTCATGAAATGTCAACAATGACAAAATTGTTGAATTTCGTAAATTATAGTATATATTTCTTTTGCGAATTTATGTTTGTTGCATGTGAGAACATACTTGCATGTTTTGCAATAGTTCACTATGCAAAGAACATGAATTTCGCTAAGAAATTTGCATAAATTCATTTACGCAGTGTTGTTGTTGTACTGCCAAGAAATTTGTTTCTTGGCAGTCTGCATGTATTTACTTAAAATTTTTTTATTGTACTGCATAATAGTTACTCCAATTGGTTCTATTAAACTAATATATATATCTTTTTTTCATTTCAGATACTTCTTGAAGATACAGGAGGCAAGTGATGACTGGACACAGGATCTTGGAATTCTAGGGAAGTATTAAATACTTATGCCTCAAAAAAGAGGAGGTGGTTGGATTTTGCTTATTGAATAAATTTTATATTTAAGTATGGTTAGTTTTTTATTTAACAATCCTTGTTCTATTGTTTTATTATTATTTTTTGTACAAGGATTAGAAGAGGTTTTTTGTTTTCGCCTGTAGGCGAATGCGTATTTTTCCGTCTGATAACTTGATGAAACGGAGAGTGTCGCCTTCATCGGTTTTTACCCTGAAGCATTTTCTTGCTGTCAGGGCCTTCTCCCATGGCATGGGCTGCCTGCGGATTTCACCCCACAGACGTGGATTAATTATGAAATTTGTCGGAGGCAGAATTGCGTACTGAAATAGTACTCCTGTTCGTGGTTTTTTATCTAGGCATGATGCCTCTGGACGCGATTCAATTACTTCGTGAATTGCCCTTTTTGAAACTGAGCTGGAACCTGGTTCATCAGCTAGCAATGTTTTTTTTTTCGGTACTTTGTCTGGGCGAGGTGCTTCAAACATTGCTGGCGTCGTTGCCTGTGGGAGTTTGTTTTGTTTTGGCACCTGAATGGGATGTGGTTTATGTATTTCGCCTGGAAACAAACTCGGAACTTGTGGGTGTATGCGTGCCCTTGTTGGTGCAGAACTGTAACATTCAACAAATAAATAATTTTCAAGGAAAAATAATGAATGAATAAAAACTCAAAAAGAATTAAGCAACTTAAAAAGGAAATGATAAAAACAAAAAAATAAGAAATTGTAATAAAACTGGAATGGCTGTCCGTTTTACACCATGTGTGATTGTCAAGTAATCATTGGGTGTGTTCAGCTCAGCTCAACTGTTGAGTTGCTGACTAGGCGGAAAATGGAATTAAATATGCAGAATTATGAATTAGTTTTGGAGAACAGGTCCGCGCTTACAGATGAAGAACGTCGTTTACTGTTACAAAGTCGACGGGGTAAGTGTTTTATAACCCCTTTAAAAAAATATTTAAAGCTATATAAAATTCTGAATTTTTATATGGTTCTCTAGTGGCTGCTTACTTAACGGATGAGATATCTACTGCATCCTCCTCCAATAATTCTGCTATTATAGCATTGTTTAATGACATTTTTCTAACAAAAAGCTCAAAACAATATAGCCAAACTTGACAGCAACAGATTACAGTCAGCAAAACGTTCAGATGAAACGCAACGGTTGGCTTCCAGCATACTCAACATGTTTTCTGATTAGTGTGAACCGTTGAGCTGAGCTGAATACGCCCATTTATTCAGATTTGAACTGAAGTTGGCTGACTTTTGTATTGCTAATGTATTGCTTTATTTTGTTCGATTAGAGCCTACACGCTTCATTTTTCGAATTGATTAATGTTATTCGGGGATAAATTTATGTCTTTGTGGTGGTGTAATATTATTAATTATTATTATTATTTATATTAATAATATTGTACCATTTAATTTGGCACTGGTATTACGAAAAGTTATTGTGTTGGTGCATCTGGGTACAAGCGTAGCACAAGGCTTGCGCTGTGCTGAAGCATGTTGGTATGGCTGAGAAAAACCAATGTCGCGCTTCGTGCTGACCGTGTGGCAGCGATTGTGCTTCGTAATGGATCTTATTTATTTTCTGATTTTTGATATGAAAATTTTGTTGAATAATAATTTCATATGGATAGCTTATATAATTTAATAACTGGCCGAATTATTTGAGTATTTTGTGTGTTGACAGTTGCTACTCTGACCTTTTGTCCTGTACTGGGTTGATTTGTATGATTCGACCTGTCGGCCATTTTGTGGTCGGACAACGATGATCTTGTATTAAAACTAAGTCATTTATTTTGAGGTTATCTTCTGGTGTTTTCCATTTTTTACGAGCTTGTAAACCTTGAATATATTCCCTTAACCACTTTTTCCAGAATTGATCTGTCAACCATTGGACATATTGCCAACGTTTAAGGGAAGTAGTGTTATCAGTGATAGACGGTTGTGGAATTGTCTTCAGATTTTGGCCAATTAAAAAATGCCTGGGAGTTGAAATATTAAAATCGATTCGATCATTGGAAAGCGGTGACAACGATCTGGAATTTACGCAAGCTTCGATTTGACAGATTACGGTTGATAGTTCTTCAAAAGTTAAAATGGCGTTTTGTAACGTTCGCTTCATGTGCGTTTTTTCTATCTTAATTCCTGCCCCCCATAATCCGCCAAAGTGTGGCGCTGATGGTGGGTTGAAATGCCACGTAATGTTTGCAAGCTCTGTGACAGTAGAACTGTAATGTGGAAATGATTTCAAAATTGTGTTAATTTGATTAGACAATTCCCCGCTTGCGCCGACGAGGTTCGTGCCGCAATCGGAAGAAATATGGGCGCATAAGCCTCGGCGGCTTATGAATCGCTTCAACGCAGCGATGAATGCCGCTGCGTCAATTCCGACACGAGTTCAATGTGAATGGCCTTGATAGACATGCATAAAAAATGCTTAAATATCCCTTCATTATCTTAGCGTTGCTTAATTTTGACGTTTTAATGTTAATGAGACCGGCATAGTCGACGCCAGTGTGTTCGAAGGTTAATGCAGGGGTGATTCTTGATGATGACACATCTAGCCGTAAGGTCAGCACGGTTCTCCTATTGCGAGCTGAAGCGTGTGGGTGGTGTCAGACTGCTTCTGCTTTTTGCTGAAATGTGTTCTGCTATTGGTAGTATAAATAATCTTTTAATTGGTCGATAATGTTTTTGTTTTTACATTAGTCGCCAGAACTAACACTGACTAATGTGAACCTTTGCTGACTAGTCAGTTGATCGAACGTGACGCGTTTAGTTCTGATGATTTGCTGCTGTCGTCATTCTGACTTGGTTGTCAGTTTCCATGTAAATATTTGGATAATTTTGACAGATGACAATTTTTTAGTAGAACTGACATGAAGCAGCTTTCTTTATGGATATTGCAGAAATTGATGTTGCGTCCATGTAGCAACTTTAGTTTTTATAATTTCTATATGTAGGTGGATCTGGGGTAGACTGTCATGTGACAGATTGGTTAGCTGATGCTTATTAATTTTGTGCTGCAGTCTGCACTGTGGCACTAGTTCTAATTGTGACTTTTTTCACAACCATTTTTGTGTATAGCTTGTATAGCTATACATCTGGGGATAGCTTTAGAATTATATTAGGCTTGTGCCTTTTAGTTCGTTGGGGTCGGATGCCCCAGATGGCGATCCTCTCAGAGTGGGCAAGTTTCCTGTCTTTTAAACTGTAATGGTTTGAAAATGTGCTGCGCCATGATAAATTTGATGCCTGATTGTAAGGCTGGCATTTGCTATCAATTCTGGTGTTGATGTTCTTTTGCAAGACTGCCTGGTTTTGTGAATAGTAGCACTTGATTGGCTTCGTTTCGGTTTCGTACTGTTTCGTTTCGGATTGACTTATATGTTTTAGCAGCAAATTCTATTGATGTACACTTCCTGCTGCGTGTTTATCTTTGGATGCTTCTCTAAGTATTTCTCTAATTTGAGAAATTGGTTATGTGTCGCATTTCGGTTATGACGAAGCCTTGGTATATTTGCCTTTCTGAAGGGTAGTTTAATTTGCGTCTGACCCTGGCTTAAGCGTTTATGTGAGTTCATGTATTTCTTTTCCCATAATTTGTATTTGGGATTTTTTTTTTTTTTTGGTTTTTCTTAAACTCCCAAATTTTCATTAATTTGGATGTCAGCGGGGTTTTATTTACACCGTGAATGATTTGACTCCATCTTTTTTATTTTTTCTACTTGTTCCTCCTATTAGGATCCATCCTAATTAGGTATGTTGAGCAGTGAGGTTTCCAGGGGCGCCTTTTACGACTCCACTCTCAATAATGTTGGCGTAAACTTCCGCTCCTAACAGTAAGTCTATTTGACCAGGGTTATAGAGCCTGGGATCGGCGAGCAGCAGATGTTGTAGATAGAGCAATTTTTTAACATCTATGGTGTCAGCTGGTACAAAATCTGTGATCTTCTGCAATATCAGAGCGTTGATATTGGTTTCAAATTTCGTGTTGATTGATTTCATCTTGAATGATGTTTGTGCCTTTACATAGGCAGTTTGAGTTTTTCCTAATCCCGTGATTTTGACATGTGTTGGATTTTACTTCAGTAATGTATGTAACTTGAGAGCTGGAAGCTATCAGTGCTCTCATTGTATATGTTTGTCCGAATGGACTTTCAAAATTGACTAACGCAGGTGACAGTAATGCCTGACTGACGTTAGTCGAAAAGAATGTTTTCATGGCTAGTTCATTACTGTCATTAGGCTCGTTAAGCATCATATCAGCTTGCCCTTGGTTCTGCGTAGGAAAGTTTTCCTTTTCGTTGCTAGATTCGGATAACGGATCTATATGGACGAGAGTATTGTGCCTCCTGTGGCATTGGAGGCACGATTTTTGGCTTGGGCAGCCATTGAGGCTATGTCCTGATGAAAGGAAGTTTTTGCATAACCTGTGGTGGTTTGTGAAATGTAGTCTATCTATGGGAGATAATTTCCTGAATGAAGTGCAATGAAAAAGTGTGTGATTTGACTTGCACATTGAGCATGTGTGCGATTTGTTCAAAACTGTGTAGGCACTTTTGTTAGGGTAATTTCTTTGAGGTGCACTAGTGTGCGAATTTGAGGTTTGATACCCGCTGCGGGGATCTCGAGTACGAACACGTGCCTCGTCTTGGTTTTTGAACTGACGTAGTGTTTCTTGTGTCTTGGTATTGTGACACTCCTGGATTGCTTCTAGAGTGCGGAACCTTGTCTCTAGAAACGTTGACAGATCGGAATATTTGGAAATTTCGTTTCTTGTTCCTTGCTCATGCTCCCACAATTGATGTGTTTCTGGAGGGAGGCACTGAACAAGGTGGTATATCAGTATGGCGTCCCAATGTTCAACTGGAAGCCCTAGATATCGTAGCTCATGAGGACTCTCTTCTGTTTGATTTAGAAGGGAGCGTATGGCGTGAGCTGATTCGGCTTTAATAGTTGCTTGACTCAGTAATATTTTTAGATGAGTGTTTACTAGCACTCTCTTGTTTTCGAATCTCTTTTGTAAGAGTTCCCATGCCTTGAGATAATTCGAATCGTTACGTAATAGGCGTTCTGCTTCCCCATTAACGCTAAGTTTTAGGTTGTGAAGTTTCTGAACCTTTGATAAGTTTGGATCCTTGTGGATCAGCGAATTGAACAGATCATAGACCGTATGCCATGTTTTGTAATTGCCATCAAATATTGGTATTTGTATGGGTGGAAGCCGAGTCTCAATTTTTGGTAGACGTATTGTCTGTGAGCTAGGCTGTTCTGTATTATTAATAATAATAATAAAATAATAATAATATATTTATTTCTGGATATAGTACACAAGATAAGTAATCTTCTAGTTGTAAAATTTTTTTATCTGCCGCTAGAAATAGCTTTAAGTGTATGACAAGCCACACTGAACATGTTGGCTAATAAAGCTTAACTAAGGTAGAAATAAGGACAAGAAATAAAGAAATAACAATATATATAAGAAAAAAGAAAGCAAGACTAACGTAAAATAATGTATAAAGCTTAATGATGAATTACTGCGAAGACAGAAAAAACATGCATGCATACAATTAAGAAGACTGGAAACGTGCTCTTATAAGTCGTCTAAACTTGTTGACCGTGCCAGCCCCCTGTATACTTAAAGGGAGGGTGTTCCATAAACGAGCAGGGTAAGAACTTTCCATGACTAATTTTCGGAAACCAGGAATAATGATGTTTCGATTTCGCCGCGATGTTGTCATTTGAAAAAATTCTCCGAGATAGCCTGGCTTACCTGAGTGCAACAACTTATAAAAATATAGCAAAGCTCTTTGTTCCAGGTAATTGACCAAAGAGTAGCCAAGTACCTGCGGTCGGTAAAAGGAGGCATATTGAAATCTGCGTAGTCCAAAAACAAATCGTACACAATCATTAAACGCAACCTCAACCCTACGTGCACATCCGCTATCTAGCCTTGGAAGTATCAAACTCTCAAAAGTGAAGAGCGGAATTATGAGTATCCTCACTAACCTTAAGCGAATGCCAGTAGGTAGAATGCTAGCTGAAAGCCACAACCTGCGAAGACCACCTTAAATTTTCCTCATCATAGCGTTTACACAGTCACAACATTTCATTTCGCAATTCAAAACTATTCCCAGATTAGTGACTTTGTTTGAAAAGGGTATAGTATAGCCATTTATACTCACTAGTGGTATATATGCTGTGTTCAGATTACTACTGTAGTAATAAAGTAGTAATAGATACACTGTGATTTCTTGGGATGCAGTGGCACACCATTGCATGCCGACCAAGAGCTAATTATATCAACGTCTTCGTTAATGCGGGCCACACAATCCTCAAGAAGCCCAATTGGTCTGCTCAGATATATTTGGACATCATCCGCATATAAGTGCATTTTTACATATTTAACCCTTTGTGGTAAATCATTAATGAACATGCTAAATAGTAGTGGTCCGAGCACCGATCCCTGTGGAACTCAAGGAAGGATTTTATCAAGCCTAATGCAGTTCTGTCTAGGTTGAAGAAAGTGAGGAGTTTATGCAAGAGGAGGCTATGATCGACACTGTCGAAGGCTTTCGAAAAATCAAGTAGTACCATTGCACTAAAATAGTTCTGATCAAGAGCAATTCTTATGTCAGAAGATACTTTTAAACTGCCGATTCACATCCATGAAATTTCCGAAAGCCTGATTGCCAGCACGAGAATAATTCATTTCTCTCCAAGTAACAAACTAGTTGCTTATGCATAACTTTCTCCAACAATTTGGACAGAAAACATAGAATGCTTATAGGTCTGAAATCAGCAGGAGATTCAGGGGTAGATTTCTTCGCAATCGGTAAGACGATGGCGCTTCTCCACTCTCTGGGAAAGGAGGGCGACATCAAGCATGTATTTACTATATGAAGGATGTAACGTGCAGTTAAGGGAAATAATAACTTAATAAATTTAGAGGATATATTGTCTGGGCCAGTAGCATTAGCCTTTATGGAATGCATTGAAGTAGTCAGTTTGAAGAGATCAATCCCACAGAAAGAAAAGCGATTTCCCGCACAATTGAACACAATATCGAATCGATTTTCATCAACTACGCCATGTCCGCTAACTTGCCCTGACATCGCTGAGAAACTATTAGATGCTGCGAAAAAGGTATTAAGCTCATCAGGGGAAAAATCGCATCCATTTTCAACTTTTCCATAGACGTCGCGCCGGCTGTCTTTAAGTTTCGCCACAAAGTTTTGGGTTCAAGATTTACGTCGAGCTTCACCGCGAAATATTGACATTTGGCGCATCTAATTGCAGTTGTGACTCTATTTCAAGCAATATTGAACCGCACACGAACATTTTCTGATCGCAGCCGTCTACAACGTTGACAGAGACATTCACGCTCAGCAACGTGTGGATGAAAACCAAGGACAACCATCCGCAGACATCCGTTCGGATTGGTACATATTTAGTAAACAAGTAGCTAGTCAAAGAGGAAAATATTTCTATTTGGCGATCAACCGATGTACATTCAAATATATCGCACCATGGCAAGCCCAAACATTCCTCGAATATTGCATTCCTATCAATACTATTATAATCAGGGTAAGAATAGTTGGGGGCTGTCATCGAACCTAGGGCAAAGTTATAACAGAGGAAAAGAATGTCACGATCAGGAGTGCTTGGGGGGCTAATTTGATTCTGGTAAGAAACAAATCTAATTGGGATGGATTAGCAGTATTTAAGAAAAAAGTTGGATTCGAGTTTATTACATTAAGGTGCAGGGATTGTAGTAGGTGTAAAAGATTTTGTGTTTGAAGGTTAGGAAGCTTAATATTAACGTTGAAATCACCTCCCACACCCAAAAAATGTTGTGGCTCTAGAAACTAATTTTGTAGTTCAAATAACAAATTTTACATTTGATTCTCAGCTAGCAAGAATTCATCGTAGCTATAACGATTTTACAATTGTTTCTTGCTGGAGTTTGTATTAATGATAGATTTAGTTAATTTGAGAATAATAATTTCGTTATTTTAACATGAAAAATTGTTCCATAAAAATTGAAATCTAGTTAGGATAACGTGCGCTAACAATTTTAGAAATACTCCAAAAATATTTGAATTGACTATTTGCCCCAGTCAAGTCAACTAACTAGGAATGCTGTTGGTTGAGGAAGTGCAAAAATATTTGAAATGACTATTTACCCCATTCTAAAAGATAGAGAATTTTGTAACCTTTAATTTGAATCGAGAAGTTTTCTCTATGTCCATTAGTTATGATGCAAATTGCGATAAAGTGGAAAAGTTGTTTCAGTTTGATAGGGTAAAAAAACACACTATGAAGTATAACGGCTTGAAAAACGTAAAACGCCATTTGACAGAGCTCGGCGAGGGCTTTAATTTGATAATTATACCTTGGCTACCTTGCCAATTTATTTTTACCAATTTCTGCAAAAGAAGAAAGATGGACACTATAGTTCAGTTTCTTAAAGCTGCAGAAACTTTGTACAGTTCATACAAAGCAACTGTAGTAACTAAAGATGAGCCAGCCGAACTTTTGCTAAGGAATTTGTTTTTCCTTTTTTTACTATACATATAAACTTAATCATTAAACTTTACGAAAACTATAGAACTTTTTTTAGTATTCTACGAGAAAAGTCTCTTCGGCTTCGTTACAGCAATTTTTGGTTTTTTCTTTAATTATACAAATTTTCAGGTGGAAGAAAATGAAGACGGGGAGAGTGGAGATGACGAGGATAGAGAATAGTAGACACTTAGAGTTATGGTAAGTAGTTTTAGCCTTTGAGTACCGACGTCCTTGTTTTTACCTTACGTGCAGACCCGTGGTATGACAGACCGCGCAAAATAATAGATTAATTATGGACTCTCATTGCTTAAAATATGCACCTACTTTACTTTATTAATTTTTTTAAATCTTAATGATGATAAAATTATGAAAACTCATTATATTTTTTGCATTTTAATTTACGTTTATAAAAGATAAAATTTAAATGAACTGTTGTAACCCCTCTTTACCGCCATGCTTTCCTTTCAGGAGAAGAACGACAAAGGGGGACGTTCAGGAAGGATTTCTTTGGGGTAATATATACCAATAGATTTAAACAATAATAGTATGGTTTTATTGCGAACAATTTATATTCGTTTTAATATTTAATATTGAGTAAAAGGTTTTTCACTTTAAAACTATCTCGAGCCGTCCGCGTGTGCACTTAATGAGTGCCTATCCTGAACTTCAACTTCTTTAGTGCTGGACAATCAGACGGTAAGCATAGAAAAAAAAATGGAACGATAAGACGATTTCAATGCATGTGACTTCGTTAATTTCTTGGTTTGAACAAAAATGAATAGCAAGCATTTTGCTTACTTTTCATAAGAGGGCTATTTATACGAGAAGAAATTTATGGAGGTAACTAATATGAATATTTGTGCATTTTCGGACATATTAGGAAAATTTATGAGGGTAAATAATTATTAATATTACTCTGATTTTGGATATTGTGTATATTAGATAAGTCTATGAGAATATGCATGGTGTGGTATTTTGGGACCATGAATGCTTATGTTTCTTTAGGAAAATCCATAGGGGTAAGTAATTATATATATGACTGGGATTTTGGGTTCACAACAGAACTAATTTCTTTAAAAATTTTAGTAAAGTGTTTGGGTTATACAAAAAAATATTCGTAACGAAACAAAAATTAAAAAATTAAAAATATAACATATTTTGTCAGTTATCCATTAAAAAAAATTGTAAAATGAAAGCGTTTTGCAAACATCTACTAACAGTCTTTGCACACATAAAAATTTCATAAGTACACACGAGTGGTATATACTAATATACTAATTATTGACTCTGGTTCCTTAAATTCTTTTGAATCTGTTCCAATGTAGTTTTAACAACAGACTTGTTGTTTCTCTAGCTCATCTAGGGCTTTTGTATTTAATTCAATTTCGCCTAGTCTGCTCTGCATCTCCTTTTCGTTGTTACTGTCCATGGTGATAACTAAGAAGTGCATGGCACGGCCTATTCCGTCGAAATATGACCTAGTCTTACGCCTTCCTCGAACCAATTCTTTAATGGTTCTCGTTCATTTCCGGAAACTGTGTATTATGCCGTTTATGTGCTGCTGTTGTATGTTACTCTGGCCTCCTTTGCCCGTAATATTTATGCAGAGTTTATGCACTAACTTCTCTGCATGTTCTGCTAGCCTGAATTGTGTATCTAGCTCATCCACATCTATTTCCATGAGAACGTTCCAGGTGCTATGATACACATGAGGCTTACTAGATCCTCGATAAATATACCTGAGTTATTTAGATGCGTTATAGCAAAAGGCATCTCAGCGATTTTTCCGGTCATGTACCAGATGAGCAAGGTTAGTATAATGATTTTTAGTGCCATTTCTGTGGACAAGTTGGAGGAAGAAAATGATCCTTTCACTACGTTTTACTTACTTTGTGCCATTATTAAACGGGGCAGTGAAGTGCCTTTACCGCCAGTGTTCCTGAAGAGTTGTTAAAATGGGGTTTATTAGAAATAAACAAAGTAGGAAGTCAAGTCAGTCTGGTTCATTTGTTTACAACATGTTTTTATTCGAATATGGCTTCAATCGATTATTGTGTACCGTTACGATACACTTACCAATTTTGACGGTGGTATTTACATCACTTGGTGTGGCTGTTACTTCATAAGATCCTACTCAGATCTGTGAAAACTTATGCTTCCTGCTTTCATTCTTGATGAGGACCTTATCTCCTATGTGGACAGTTAGGGGTCGTACTGCCTGATCATAGTACACCTTTGAGCGATGTTTGCTGGCTAGCAAATTCTTTCGTGTCGTGGCATAGGATTTTTACGCGCCACAAAGTGACAAAAGCGACATCTTTTGGTAATGGAAACCACTTTAGGTTAGTGCCATTATAGTAAACTTTGGGTTCGGAGAAGGTTCTAGGATAAATTGTAGAATATAAATACGGCGCTACTCACATCCAAGAGGGAATCTTATTTCAGACCGTGAAGTGCTCGAAGTAAACTATTTGGATTACGATAATTAGACGTTCACTACTAGCGATAACTAAAGAGTTGATTTGATAACTATTTGTGAAGTTG
Source organism: Dioctria linearis (assembly GCA_963930735.1). Classification (NCBI taxonomy): domain Eukaryota; kingdom Metazoa; phylum Arthropoda; class Insecta; order Diptera; family Asilidae; genus Dioctria; species Dioctria linearis. The sequence goes on along the minus strand of OZ005740.1, from coordinate 74,959,094 downwards.
TGAGAGTAAACAGTAGAGCTAAATAAAGAAAGAACTTTTGAATGATATCTGAAATAATGTGTTTTAAATAACGAACAAACGCCACGCTCGTAACAATATTGCTAAGGAGTTCACAGGACTTATATCTCCCGAAGGACAAAATATTCAAGTACGATTTTACCAAAATTCCTTTGTGCTTGAAGAACCAATATCAAAACATGAACTACCAAGAAATTACAAAAAAAAATTAACTGCACTTTCAGCATCGAATTCGCAATTCCAGTAAATCTGACTGCGTTACTCACTGCGACAAAGATGTTCTTTAAAACTGGTTCACTTTTAGCTACTTTTATTGGATATGTCTATGAAAACAAAAAACGGTATTATATTGAAAAATTCACATTAGCGTTAATTGTTATTGTTCAAACTTCTTGTGTAACTAAATAAGTCCACGATTTAAAAAAAAAAAAAAAACTCATTATATTTAAACTAGAAATTGCACCACTGCACAACTTGATTTTACGTTCTTTTAACGTTTTCTACGAATGTTAAAAATTTCTTGGAATTTCACCTTTTCACCTACTTATAAGATTTCCGATACCGTGGCGTAGCAGGACTTACTTTGATGTGTTCTTTCTTAAATTTGTTCGATCTTTTTGAAATTTGAATTCCAACGGTTTCTCAAATATCAACGTTTCCTTTTTCTGATATAATTTCCTAGAAGGTCTTCCCCTTCTTCTCTTGGCATAAACAAGATGTCTAACTTAACAAAGAACGAGGAGATGAAGAAAAAATACTGACAAGTGTCAATCTAGTTGTGGAGTGGTTCAAGTGCAAGAAGTCCTCTAAGTACATATTATGGTGCGTAATAGTTCCTATTTAAGTTATAATAAATTGTTTTATATTCTGTGTTAGTTTTGTGAATGTCTCAAGCTACCTAATCCGGGGATTACACGAGTTAATAGAACTGACACTGACAGCGTTTGACACTTACACAGCCTAGTGTAAACCAGGCGCGTATACAGGGGGAGGGTCACGGGGGTCATGACCCCTCCCTAAGCACTGGCTCACCTTCGCGCTGAATTGAATGGGACGCTGAACTGTAGTGAGTTGTAAAAGTGTAACAGAGTGCTTTTCGTATGGTATGGACACAATGTGTAGCTGACGCTGGCGATTAATGCTGGTGCTGTAACACACTTTTGCAATCTGTCAGTCAGCCCTGGGATTGGCGTTTGCTTGTCTTCTTTTGAGTAGTAATAGTGGGCGGGTAATAATTGTCAATCGCTCATAGCTCTTCGTCTTTGAAACGTGTACGATTTCTTTATAATTTTCTTGTGTTTTATATAGTGTCGAAAGTTATCTATCATACGTATCACAGAATGGAAAGTAATTTTGGAATACTACATATTTATTTTAGTGTTTGATTGTTTAGAAAAAGGAACGCAATGCATAGCAGCCCGATTATTATGATGCTTTTATGTATATTTTTGTTGCGCGGATTACTCCCATAGATGAAAAAACACACAGTTTCGAGATTTGAAAGTGTTATTGTTTCTAAGAAATTGGTCAGCGGTCTGATTTTCTGACATAGAATCGATGACTGGACAACTTGGTGGGGAGCTCGCAACAGACGCATGCAAATTGACTTAACGAATTCTGATTTAGGGTGCTTCCAGTAGAACCCTAGTTCCATGCAATCATCAACGTATAGCTCACCGTTGATTTTTCTTAGCGACACTGATTGAAGCCTGAGTCATTCAAAATTATTACGGTCGTAGGCAAGCATTAAATTTTTCTTAGAAAAATACTTGCAAATTGTTCTTATGAATTTTAATGAATAACTATTCACCGACAACGGTCCAAACGAATTGGTGGATTGATTCTGGTGGATCACTCTTTCGGACAGTATGGTTCCAAAGAATTATATTGATTTAGGTGCCTTAGCTGGGCTTGGTAGCTAAAGATATTTATGAGCGTTGGCACACATACATTTTGTTCTTAGAAGTTTACTTGAACATTTTTTTACAATATTTTTATACACTATTGGTAGCTCAAAACCTTCAGTTGGATTGATTCGAGTGCCACCAAAATAGATTCTACAATTTTACGTCAGAATTTTTACGGCAAAACTATAAACATAAAATCCATTCGCTTTCTTCTGTGATAGTTGGCGTTACTTGGCTTGTACTTTCATATTAATTGAAGTAGTTTTGTTTAATTTAACTTCACGTTTACTTTAAATTTGTAGGAGAAGTATAAAATTGCTATATTAGTTAGCGCTGGAGGTAGAAATAGTAGCGAAAATGTAAAGCGGAAGACAGATAAGACTTTTTACAACTTTTTACAGAAGAACGCAAGATCAGTTAAGTTTCCTTCAGAAGAAATAGTCAGTAAAAATATCATGTACTTCTACTAAATTCATTTGGATGTGACTCAAAGTGCAAACTCGCTCTCAGCCAATCACTTCACCCGTGACAGGATTGCTTGCGACAGCAAATATTTCTACAACCTCTGCACGAAAAGGCGTATCGGTTATGAGTCCTTAATGTCCACCCTGAGATCGACATAATATTATCGATAGGTTTTCCAAATCAAACCGAAAATTCGATTTTGTGATATAACGTAAATATGATTAAATAAAATTTTAGGAGCGACTTCTTCTGACTTTTTCCTCCTCCTCGAACATTTTAGTTGTGACCCCCCTAGACTGCCGGTCTGGATACGCGCCTGGTGTAAACCCCTACTGACTAGTCTGCACGGACAAAATTTCTGAGGAGTCAGTATGGACTAGTCAATAAACTGTCAATAAACTGTCAAATTTAAAATTAAATGGCCGAAACTGAAAATATAGGGACTTAATTTTAAACGAATGGTAATATTTTCGAGATTTGTAGGTACTTTGCAAATGAGTCAAAGTTTGATAATTGTCTAAAATTTATTTTTTAGAGAAAAACATTACGTAAAGAAAACTTAATAAGGAAGAAAATCTTAAATTAATAGATACTTATGAGACGAATCCTGTGGGATAAAATATAGTATGGAATGAACTGGCAAAGTAGTTGAAAATGGACACAGATTTTGTTTAAAAAAAAAGTAAAAGCCCTCCGTGGTACATCCACAGAAGAAAGAAATAAAGCAATTTGTCGGAAGTATGGTCGGAGGATGTTTACATGTCAAATCTCTTTTGGTATGAAAAATGATTTTCCTTGATCGGATTATCAGCAAAAGAACAACTTCATACAATATTGAAATAAGATAGGTATATTAGTTGGTAGATTTACTTTTAATTTCTTTTAATTTGACTTTGTAGGAAAACGATTCAGACATTTTTGCTAGTGAAAGCAATGACAGCAAAACAAATTTAAGTTACACTACACCCGAAAAATGCACTAAAAAATCATTAGGCAAAAAGAAATATTTGAGTGCAATAGAAAATGTTCTGGAATTTACATCGCAATCAACAAAGAAAGCAGCAAACCATGAAATTGACAATTGTCAATTTGTCAAGATTTAAATGCAGCAAAACTTATTGAATAGACGATTGGATTTGCTTTCAGCAACAAAAAGGATAAGAATCATACTGAAACAACGCTTCTTTAGGCTGATATCAACATCGACTGCCCTATCGCCATTATCAACGCCGATTTCATACCACACCTGCGGAGTTACCGACATTGTATCTGTTGCTTTAGAATTATCTAATTTCAGATTCCAAGATACTGCCACTGACCAGTATGCACAGTATTTTTAGTGTCAGAGTAACGAATAATAATATTATGAGAAAAAGGTTTATTTTATATATATTTATATATATATATATTATTTATACCAAGGAATAACGAATCAAAATTAGTTTTATAAGAAATAAAAGTTTATTTTGATTTAAATTGTTATTATTTTTTTTTTATAACCTTAAGGAAATTCGGTTAAAAACACTTGCATATAGCTTTTACAAATGTCGGCTTAAATACACTTATTGTGGATGGAGAAATTCGGGCAAGGTACTTTAAGGGGTTTATAACTGTCACCAGTAGCGAAGAATCTTAATGTACTTCTGATGTTATTATTTTTTGCAACTGCAGTATATTCTCTTCTGATTATCGGATGCATCTAACAATTTAAGAGAATTATTTCACGTAACGAATATAGCATTTGGATATTTACCATTTCATGTAATTCACAAAAAAAAATTTTCATAAGACAGCCTTGGAAAATTTGTATGATTTCTATTGCCATCATACACCAAATTTGGCGACAAATTCGTCTGTATGTCGAACATTAGTATTTTGGAAAGAAAAATTTTTGTCCATTATCTCCGTTTTCGCTGAAATTTTCTCTCGCCCTTTTAACATTATCCAAAATTGTAAAAAGCAATAAGCCCACCACTGCGATATGCCGATATCTGCATCGTTTGATGACATTTTGAAAATGAAATGACTGTCAGTTGATCGAACGCAAAACGTTTGTTGTCAGTAAATTTGAGTGATGAATTCAGTACTGTCCGTCAGCACTACTGACTCGCGTAATCGTCGGATAACCTAATGTACCTAAGTATCTTAAATTTATTTTATCTAATTACATACGTGGATTCTAACCTCTAATGTGCATGTAAACAAACCTACTACCCTACGTATTATATGTGAATCTTAACCTTACTTATATATAAATATTCTAATCTACCTTAATTAATGATTATATATTCTATATTTTATTTACCTGATTTCTAGAGAAGCGATGATATTCATCTGAGAGTTCGATGTAGAGACGTCCGTATGGTCAGATAAATTTCTTTGCTTTTGTTTTCATGTTTTCTGGCCTTTAGCTTAACAATTAAATGTTTTTATCGGGTTTGATACGAAACATCGAAAAATAAAACACCGATAATGAAAATGTCGTAAGTAAAAAAGTTCTACCGGAAGATTTTATATACGTACATTGCTTTGATTACAAAATCAAAACGATTTTGTTAATTAAATAAAGAAACCTTCTACAAAAATCTTAATTAATTTACAAAAAGAACCAAAACTATAGAAGAAATAAATATACCAGACCCTTTGAGAACTGTGCAAGAGAAATGCTTTTGTTTTGTGATAAAATAAAACAATTATTATTGTTTGCAGTATAAGTAATTTGAATATTGTGCGGCAATTAAAGATACATACATGTACAGGTGCATTTATAGTTGTACGAACATAATGCGACCAATTTTCGTAATTTATAGATTAGTAAATGGGCAAGTCTTTCCTCTCATTTAGTGTGTAATGTGTAGCAAGAGCAAAGAATGCTATAATGAAGTTTTCTATGAACTCTTGAAAATAGATAATAATTAATCCTGTTTACATAATCAGTGATTAAGTTTCGTTCTGTTTTTCATTTTCGGAATTTCCGAAGTTTTCGAACTTTTGAGTTAAAGCAACTTTCGGCACTTTCAACTCCACAGAAAAGCTAGTCGACCTTTCCATATTAGCTAAAATTAAACCTTCGTATTTTTCGACATTTTTACTCCCTCTCCAGTTTTAATTTCTGCACTGCTGGCATTCGACGTTGAACGAAAGCTATAATAAACATTTTTTTTTTTGGTTTCGGCTCGTTGTTTAAAAATTCAATACAAAAGGGGACCTGTCTGTGTACCTGCAAAGTTGGATGCTGTAGACATAGGTACATAACTACTTGAACGTACTCACGCTCTAGTCTTATTCTCAGCGATAAAATATGGAGACGTAAATTTCACTTTGTCGTCTATCCAAGTCTGTACAATTAGCTTAATTTTTCTTTAATTGTGATTATTTTCAGATTCCAAATTATTTCACATAAGTTTACGTAGGAATATAAATAAAATTAACTTAAATTGAAAAGAAAACAACTTTTCTCATAAAATTTGCCACCAATTTTCTGTTGAAATTTGTGAACACCAACATTGCTACCACTGCCAGAATTGGTACCCAGTTGAGAAATATTAACCGCTATTGTATATACTAATTGCCTTTATGTCACTACATATACATCGTAGGTAGAGGTACCTAATTGCACATTTTCGCCAACGCCAATCAAAGCAAAGGAAAGCATCGTTAAAATGGAATTTATGTTTGCAGGGAAAATATGCGCTGCTAATTATCTAATTAATTCGTAGCGTATGACTTTTTTAGGATTACCTTCCGTTAATTACTTCATCTGGTGGAATATTTAGCAATGGCTGATGTCGTCGTCGTCAGGTTAGATGGTTGTGGTTGCAAATACCATATTCGTGAGCACAATTGCATGTATGTCCGTCGATCGCCGCCCTATATCAATTAGCGAAGCGTATATTACCCGTTTAGTTGCGCCTCAATAATTTCGCTGTTAGAATGAGAAAGTTGATGGCTACTAAATCTAGCATTATTTGGGAAGTGAGACCTTTTAATTGCTACTAATTTGCGGGGATTTTGCCAAGTGTGTAGGAAATCTTTCGAATATTTACGCGCAAATTATCTTTACGTGCTATTGGGTACCTTGTGAAATAGTAATTTTTTTTATTTTCTACTTAATTGTTCAAAGTAACCGGATACATGTGCACAGGTACTATGGGCATAAAAGGTTAATGAGGATTTCGTGAACAACCAAAGTGGGATGTGGTAATTAATACCTTTATCGTTTTTCACGTGCCGCTGGTAGTGTAATGGTTAGTTTCATAATTAGTGTATTTTAATTCCATCGGCACCCATCTTTGCTGGGATGGATTTATTTGCATACATAAGAGTGATACGGTGACAGTTAACTTTGTGGATCAGAGCATTATTATAAAAAAAACTAAGCAAAGTGACCATTTGAAAGCCATTGGTTTGGTCTGACATGCAAATGATACTTCACCCCGTATTTTGGTACTCACTTAAAATTGTTTTAAAACATACATAGTTTGAACAGAGATGAATATTTCACTTTGCCCCTTGTAACAAGAAAAGCTTTAACGAATTGAATCATTTGTAACTCTATATGTACGAAAGTTATCGCCGAATTCTTTTCAATTGATTTCAATGTAGCAGATCAGTAGAATTTTGGCGGAAAATTGATGAAACTCATCTAAAGTAAAGTTGCGTGCGCTAAAATACAGCCGTTTTTCCAGACGAATATTGCACGTTTATATAATTCTTAGCATTGTCTTAGCTATATATGGCCTTGTTTCTTGCTACGTAGCACAGCCTATATAGGACTGTTACTTTAACACTGATTTTCTGCGTTTTACTTCATCTGTCAGAGCGTTTGTCATTTCAACTTTACATGATGTCAAGTAAGGAAATAGCGAAGCAAATTCTTGTTAATTATTGAAGGAAAGGCCAGAGGGAGAGGAAAAGAAGGCAATCGCAAAAGAGGAAAAAAATAAGGTAATATATATAACATATTTTAAGCAGCTTTAACGAGTTTAATGAGTGTTTTTAGGTTAATTATATGAAAGCATTAACAAACTGTTAAAATGTATAGTGAAGCAATGCATTCGATAATTTATAATTTCAGGCCCAGAAAAAGATTATTATGGGCCCAATTGCGGAGCAAGGATGTTTGGGAAAACTTATATGCAAACTTGGATGACCGAAGATGGCGTGAAAAGTTTGGAGTAAGCAGAGAACAGTTTGACTACATATGCAACGATTTGAGAAATGAAATAAAGCCAAAGTTTAAACCCGTCTCCGATAAAAATGTTGTTCGTGTTGAGTCGAAAGTTGCCATAGCTTTATATAAATTAAAAAGTTGCGGTGAATATCAAGTGATTGGGAACATATTTGGTCTCCAAAAATTGACTATCCATTTTATTTTTTACGAAGTTATAGAGGCAACTGTAAATATATTAACCCCGAAATGGAATAAAGTGCCAAACTTAGAGAACGCTCATCAAATATCATCCCACTTTAAAAGCATATCAAAAATTAGTCATATACTTGGAGCTATTGATTGGACACACATCGAAATTAAAGCACCATTAGAAGGCAATAGAGATTTATTGAACAGGAAAGGCTGGACATCCATTATTCTACAAGCTGTAGTAGATGACCATTGCAGTTATACCTATTTGATATTTCCATTAAAACCAGCCCTTAATGCATTTGTTAACATTTCAGTTTTCGAGATATATCGTGTAAATTTCTTGGTAGTGCACATGACGCACTTGCATTGAAGGGTTAAGTCAACAGGCAAAATATTTTGCTTTAATAATAATGTCTATTTTTCAGTCCGAATACTACATTAACAATACTACAATTCCATATTTTTTAATTGGGGATCCTACGTATCCGCTGCTTCCTTGGATTATGAAGGATTTCCCAGGGCAAAACTTGGATCCAATGCACTTTACGTTTAATAAGTCCTAAAACAGTGCTCGTGTTAAAGTGGAGCAAGCATTTGGAATGCTGAAAAATAAATCAAGAACGCTTTTGAAAAAATCGTATATCAATTATGAATTCGTACCGAAAGTGGTTGCAGCTTCCTGTACTTTTCACAACCTTGCTCTAAATGATGACCTGTCCTTGCAAAACAGCAATGATACATTAGAAAATTACGGAATATTACAGCAACCCGATACTGTGGCGAGTAGATTTCCTGATAATGCTGCAGGCATAAACATTCTAAATCTCTTATTTGAAGAATTTTGTTGAGAAAGCTTGTAAATTAAAATTTGATTACCAAAATAAAATGTTTATTCAAATTTCATCGCAAATACACTATTACTAATGGCAAAAAAAAGAAAACCAAATAACCTTCATTTTTATTTTAAACAAAATTACTATGATTACCGGGTTTCACGAACGCATTTTTTTTTTATTCTCCGGCACAACAGCAAAAGCGCTTTTTTCGTTTTTGCTGTTGTGCGGAAAAATGAAGAAATGCCTTCTTGAACAAGTTTAACAAAATATAATATTAAATGGCAGCTCTAGTTTCAGTCTTCACAGATTGGCTACTCTTCATCCCGTATCCTCTGGGATCTTATTTGCCTGATTAAAATTATAATAAAACATAAATTCTCAAAACACAACAAAAATAGATTCTTTCCTTATCTAGGAAAATTATGTGGGTAATATTTTTTTTTCACTCGTCGGAATACACATAAGAATAAATAGGAGCAGCACTCTGCGACGAATTTGCTAAGTTTGCAAGAAACTCTTCATCACGTTCTTCATTCGCTCCTCCCACCCTTTACTTTGGATCTGCAGATTTCTCAATTCTGCAATTCCCGCTTTTATTGTTATTTGTCTTCCACTTTAAAAACTGCGATTTCAATTTTGTATATTTATATTTTATTTGTTCGTAGTCTCTGTCATAGCCAAGCCTCACAATTTTTGCTCAACTTCTTTAAAACATTCGTTTACTCGAACTACTTTTGAGTCCAGCATTTTCGGCAACTTGATAACGATACAGATATCTAAGAATGTTTGGATTTCTGCATGAACCCAATTTTTACTTTTCTTTTTTGTTGTCTTAGAACAATAAAATTTAAATATTCTATTAGTACTAACTACTGCCCGCTGGAGTTAAAGTGAGGTTATAAATTATCAAAACAAACTCAATGAAGTATATAGCATTTCAGATGTGGTTTATGTGCTTGCTACAAAGTTATTTCTCAGCTAAAGTAGCAGTGCTAATGTGGGAGACTCTGCTACAGTAACAAGTGTTTATGTGCTGAAATTTAGCACAGCCCGCCAATTTAGCTTTGCTAAACTTTCGCACATAAACAGGGCCTATGATTGTTACTTTTGTCTCGCTAATAGACGTTCTCATGTTCCACTGTCAGGAATTAATTTGAAATTAATGTGTTTGATGTAACTTATTTTAATATTACAAACAAAAGATAAGTATATCTGGTATATCCATCAGTACCTATCCGTAAAATATATCCTGAACAATATTTCGAAATTTTTCCAGGGTTTTTCTAGAATATTTCCTTTTATTTAGCATATGCCTCTTAAGTGTTATTAAAGCCATATAATTAAATCTCTTTTTATGAATATGGATAATATAAGGAAGGCACCAGAAATGGAGTACTCGCGAAGAAAGATCAGGATAAAATGAAAATATCTCTCCTGAGTTACGTAAAAATATATTAGAAGTAAAAAATGCTGCTGTTAAGTATGGGAATGAATAAATTAATTATTCAGGATAGGTTATGTAGAAAAGTATCTGAAACCTACCACACAAACGGTGATAATTTAGTAATAACGGTGGAAGAAGCAAACATGTTTTATGAATGGTATACAAAGCTTGCAAAGTTTTGGTTCCCTCTTAAAAATTGTTATATTCCTACTAAATTTTATTAAAAATGACCAGAGAGAAATATCCTTTAAATATGATCGTTCAAGCAGAATTTGTTTAAATAAATTTTTTTATAGAAGTCATTCGCTTACACTCCGAGATGCAAAAAGTTTAGGGAAAGAGAGAATTTATTTAACAGAGAGTACTTGCAGAAATCGTTTAGTTATCAAAGGAAATATTGTATACGGAAGACCAATTATGAAGCTATGCTTCTCGATCCACGGCGAGGCAAACTGTGTTCCTAAAACAGATAAAGTCATTGCTTAGAAATAAGTATTAGATTCAATTGCGTCTAGAGAAAGACATAATAAAAGTTTTGTACACAATTTATGCAGATGGAAAAATGTTATAGCTGTTCGTTATTATACCCTAGATGAAATCTATAGGGGTATACTAAGTTTGTCATTCCGTTTGTAACACCTCGAAATAATGATGGTAGAGCAAAATGATTTGGACACCCACGCATAATATTAAAAGTTATTTTGATTTTTGCATGTCCGTCCGTCCGTCCGTCCGTCTGTCTGTGCGCACGATAACTCGAGAACGCGTATACTTAGAGAGGTGAAATTGTGTACACGGACTTTAAAAAAAAAGTAAAATTAAGTTCGAAAATGAGACACATCGGGCAACTCCTTCGTGGGGTTGCCATACAAAAATATCGTTTTCCGTTATATATTTGAACACTGGCTGAGAACGCGTCGATGTAGAGAACTGAAATTTGGTACGTGCTGTTCTCATTGTACTAGCAAAAATTTTCAAAAATGGACTAAATCGGGCAACCCTGTCTTGGTGTTGCCATATAAAAATTTAGGTTTTTTATGTATACTGTGAAAACGATAAGTCCAAGTACTAAAAACTTCTTCAGAATGTGAAATCCTACAAAATTGGTTATAATCATTTTTTCTGTCCGACGAAGCGTTCTAGAAATATATGCGAAAAACCACTGCAAAAATCAAAATTGCTCAAATGTGTACCCATACGAAATTTCATACGAACATTCATCTAGGGTATCATAAGAATTGGTCTTAGACCAATATAAGCTTTTTTACTTGTTTTTTCTGAATATATGACCAAATAAAGACATTATTGATAATGTAGGTATTAAGGAGTTGGATTCTGTGCAAGACGGATTCTGTTTGTATGTGAAATGAGATAATTTGGCTAATATATAGCGAACTGTGTCAATTTAATATTTATGAAAAAGGAAATACTATCAAGAATTATACAGGACTATTGAATCAATTGAACGTCCTAATTTAGTAAAGAAACATAATTTCCCTGCATGATATTGCACCCATTTATTCCATTTTTCTTCCTTAATTGTAGTCATAAAATCACATGAATTGATCCTCTTCATGCATTGCACTTACTAGATTTAGTCCCCAAAGGAAATTTCGGCTTTCTAAGCATTAGGAAATGGCTCGCTAGGAGAAGGCATGGCTTCAAATAATGACGATTTTGTTGAAATTGACAACTGTTTTTAAGGTTTACGTCTACGCAAATGAAAAAAGGGTTATCGTTGGAAGAAGAGTATTGAGTTGAAAGGGGACTACACTTCGTAAAATACATATTTTTTTCATAAATTTTGTGTTTTCTGTCTCAGGCAGACCACTTTTCGAACAAGCTTCTTATAAGTCATATTATGTGCGTTTTTAAGAACAAACATCATAAGAATCTTAAATTTAACATTTTATTATGAACTATTCAACTGCAGTAGGTATTACGATTAAGTGCACTTACTACAAGATTGAACTTTTAAAATCGGTTTAGATTTGATTTCTAACAAACAAATAATATTGCTAAGAGATTCTTCTCATAATTTCATTCGAGAATAATGTCAAATTCGTCTATCGAAACCATTTTCCTAACATCCAAAAGTAATACTTGCACAAGGATCAAATCCTCAGGAATAGTCCGCGTGCATTCTGTAATTGTCTACGAAGTGCAGAGCTCTATTCCGTGAAACCACTTAAATTTAATAAACTCTCAATTGCTCACTTCAAATTATTATGATGGGCTATAGTCTATATCAATATAGATGAAGGTATATATACTATATATATAAATCTGAAGACTTACCTACCTACAACTAACCTGACATCACTCACATTTTACAGAAAGGTTTACGCAGTGTGCAAGGTGACGACAAGACGACTTAGGTAATTCCAGTATTATAGTTGATATTATTCTCCAGCAATCAACCCCGAAATTAATTTTCATTCACATCGAAAATGTGAACGAAATGGGGCGTTTAGTCTACGTCTCAGCTCATGTGTGATCCAGAAAATTACATTTAGAAGAAACCCTCAGCTGCAGGACGAAAAGTTAAATAACAGGGGAAAGAACAGGGTCGTGGTAGTACGGTTATACAGACTCATGAGCTCTTATATGAAGAGAAGTTGATAGCGGATTACTAAAGCACTGATATAAGGAGTTTCTGAGGATATTTATCCAAAAGGCAACCGCTGTTAACACAAGTGCTTTCCCTGGTGTCATTCAGACAATATATATATGTAGTAGACTAGATTAGATTAGATTAGATTCGTAGAGGGGTGTGTAGGCGTCAGCCTCGCAATCACCGCGACCTAAAAGATCTATTGTGAGTCCCCGTTGAATTTATTCCCTTTCTAGGTTCAGACTGTTAATAAAGTCTAGGATCCTTCTGGGATTGAGGTTCCGTACCTAGTTAGGTGTAGGAAAAGCATGTTCGAGATGGAGTAGTCTCCGCCTGGTCAATGTTTCGCAGTTGCAGAGCAGGTGCTCCGAGGTTTCATGAGCATCCTGGCAAAAGCGGCAGGATGAAGTCTCAGCCAAGCCCATCTTGTTAAGGTGATACCTCAAGGGGCAATGGCCTGAGAAGAGTTCTGTAATTATTTTGAGCTCTGTTTTCTTGAGAAGTAATAGTTCTTTTGTTTTTCCTCCAGAGGTGTCGATAAACTTTTTTGCCTGACGAAGTCCTTGTAGCCTTTCCCAGTATAGGGATTTTTGTTTGTTCTCCCAGTTATTTAGGGCAGCTTTGAGGTAGCACTTTGAGGTGCCACAGAATGGCTCCGGTCCGACAAAGGGAGTTTCCGCTCCTCTTTTGGCTAGGCCATCAGCAATTTCGTTGCCTTTATGGCCCTCATGTCCAGGTACCCACATGAGGATAACTTTGTTTCCTCTTGATAAATCTTTTAGGGTTTGTAGACACTCCCAGACTATCCCTGACTTGATGCTGTAGGACTTTAAGGCTTTGAGGGCAGCTTGACTGTCCGAGAGAATATTAATAGTTGAGCCATTTATGGCTCTTTTAATGCAGGTATTGGCGCATTCTTCTATGGCCAATACCTCGGCCTGGAATACGGTAGGGGTAGAGCCCAGGGCCTTTGATATATGGCATCTGGGGCCGTATACGCCCAGTCCGACTCCACTGTTTGTTTTTGAACCGTCTGTATACCACACCATCGATCCTTGTTGAAAGGACGGTTTAGTGGAACGACATTGCTGTCGGTTTCCTAAAATCACATCGAATGGTTTTACAAAATCCACCTTGGGTGTGATTATATCAGATATTGTCGTCATTTGCTCAAAGCGTATCTGTTTTAAGATACTTAAATGACCAACCAGATTCCCTGGTTTTAACTGTTTCTCCTTTTGCAGTCTAATAGCACTGGAGATTGCTTCCTTTTTCACCTGCAGATGTAGGGGTGGAAGGTTTAGTAAGGCTTCCATGGCTGCTGTAGGACAGGTCCTCATGGCACCAGTTATTCCTAGACAGGCAAGCCGTTGTGTTTTTTGAAGCAGAGCCTCAGCCTTCTTTTCATTAGTTTTTGGCCACCATGCGAGGGCCGCATAGGTGACCATGGGTCTAACAACCGTGGTGTACATCCAGTACATCATTTTTGGCTTCAGACCCCATGTTCTGCCAATGAAGCGACGGCACGTGTAGAGAGATCCTATCGCTCTTTCCGTCACTCTAGACAGATGCGAATTCCAGGAAAGTTTCTTATCTAAGGTGACCCCCAGATATTTGACTTCTTCTGCAAATATCAATTCCGTGTTATCGAGAAGAGGAGCCTTTAGTAAAAGCTTTGATCTTCTCGTGAACGGAACGATAACCGTTTTGTTTGGGTTTACACTGAGGCCTTTAGTTAAGCACCAAGTGTGGACTTTAGAAAGGGCTTTCTGCATGAGATGTAGTAGAATAAGTGCCATGGCAATATACTGTCATAGAAACTATATTTCAATACCTATGAACGTTTTGAGAATAAGCACAAAGTAAAATGCTTAAGAGAAAGTAGTATAGCTAGGACAGCACCAGGACATTTTTTCCATACAAAAAGTGCAAGGTAGAATCCAACTATTTTGATGGCTCTGGACCGAGGCTCTGGGCCCCTGGGGGATTCCGTCTAGTGGTCTACGTCACAGGGCCTGCCTGGGGGAATTCCTTCCTACCGTCTGGCTGACCAGGGCATGATATCAACTGATTAGCTGATCCCCGTCAGCTGTTCAAGCTCTTGCCTTGCCTACTTTTTTAATAAATTGAGGTACGGTGAGCAATTTCGAGGTGGTTCTGAGGCCGCTTTTGTACTGAAAATTTGGCATCTTGTGAAGGGGCGGGAAGCTTTATTAGTGGAGGTTGCTGGTTAAGTTTGATCTGGTCTTGGAGGCTACAATTTGACCTTGAGGTGCCCCCCTCCTGTGTCTGGGTACTGGAGGCTGAGAGCTTTAGTGGCAATATCTGATACTATGACTAGGATTGTCTGTGGTGTGTTGGATTCAGCTACGTTACCTATACCAAGGCTTGGGTAGAATGTATACGGCTTAAGTAATGATGTGATATACCCTAAGCGAATTTATATCGGGGGCTGTATACTTGCCAGCTTGAGTTTGGTTTCAGTCATTTACTTTAGTATGAGTGCCTGTGGTATGTTGGGCTGGGCTACTTGGTGGCTGAGGAAACGTTACCTAGGGCGTGTGTGGATGTGTGCAGCTGGTGGATAAGAAATGTTGTGAAATTAGTGTAATTAGTATTAGTAATAATTCAAGTTAACTCTACAATATGCCAATAGATTCTAGATTCATGGTTATAATGCCATTTA
Organism: Dioctria linearis; assembly: GCA_963930735.1. Classification (NCBI taxonomy): domain Eukaryota; kingdom Metazoa; phylum Arthropoda; class Insecta; order Diptera; family Asilidae; genus Dioctria; species Dioctria linearis. Next base: position 74,943,759 of record OZ005740.1, on the reverse strand, counting down.
TTGAAATAATTTGTTTTAATTGTATTATAGCTTAAGTCTAAAGTCGTTTTTTTCTTTAGTTCAGCAAGCCAAGATTTCATAGATATAGATTGATCCTTATAATGAATATTCCTTATGCCTTTACACCAATGTGGCTTTAAAAGGTTCGTGGTGCACCATTTTCACAAATAACATCTATCCATCTTTACTTTTGCGATCTTTGTTGAAATATCCTGATTTTTCGACCCGTTGATAGGGGACAGTCGACTCGTTTTTGGATGAAAAACTTTCTTCTTTATTTCTGGAAAGCATCGATTTCATATATGTAGACTGAGCCTTATATGAATATTCTTTACTCCTTTCATCCGTAGGCTTTAGAAGGTTTGTAGTGTCCTTAGAGCTCATGTTGAAATTATTCTGTATTAATTGCAAAAACAAGTTATGAAACTACTATTTATATGTATTTGGCACATTGTCTTGACCTCTGACATCACCTTAACCTTTGAAACCGAAAGTGTCTGCACTTCGGTTCACTTGGATGATGAGTAGTGCAAGTTGTATGGGAGATTATAATTAGCTGTGAGTAAACTGTAAAGAAGAAGATTTCTGGTAACAGTATGTTCCATACATAATCTTACAGGTGGAAGAAAATTTTACAAGAATCTGGTAACTGCATTTCCTTATAAACCTTATATAAATTCAATTTACGAGGCATACCTTAAAAAGTGCGATTCAACTTAGCACTTGAAGTTCTCATTTTGTATACTTGGAGAGCTCATAAAGGATCATGTAAACTTACACTGTATGCAGATGTTGATTTCAACAACAGATTCATCAAACACAGGAAATTTTGATTACATACAGCTCTGTACCATAAGATTATAAGAATTAGTACTTTTTAATTTTTAATAAATGATATTTTATATATGGCCTTCTTTTTATTCAATTTCCCATACTAAGTCCGGAACTCCCGAATAATGTTTGACCACCACAACGGGTGGTGGTGGCGGTGGGTGGTGGTGGTGGGGTGGTGGTGGTGGGGGTGGTGGTATTGGTTGTGGTGGTGGGCGCCTGGTTTTGGATGGCGCTTGAAACGGATATTTGACGCCTGGTCTCAATTTGACGCTGACCTCTGACGTCACTTTGACCTATAAGGCCAACCGGAGGTGGGGTCAGATAACAGCTTAACAGCTTTTTAAACAGCTCCGATAACAGCTTAACAGCTTTTCAAACAGGTCTGATAACAGCTTAACAGCTTTTCAAACAGGTCTGATAACAGCTTAACAGCTTTTAAACAGCTCTGATAACAGCTTAGCAGCTTTTCAAACAGCTCTGATAACAGCTTAACAGCTTTTCAAACAGCTCTGATAACAGCTTAACAGCTGTTAAACAGCTCTGGTAACAGCTTAGCAGCTTTTAAAACAGGTCTTATAACAGCTTAACAGCTTTTAAACAGCTCTGATAACAGCTTAACAGCTTTTCAAACAGGTCTGATAACAGCTTAACAGCTTTTCAAACAGGTCTGATAACAGCTTAACAGCTTTTAAACAGCTCTGATAACAGCTTAACAGCTTTTAAAACAGCTCTTATAACAGCTTAACAGCTTTTCAAACAGGTCTGATAACAGCTTAACAGCTTTTAAACAGCTCTGATAACAGCTTAACAGCTTTTAAAATAGCTCTTATAACAGTTTAGCAGCTTTTCAAACAGGTCTGATAACAGCTTAACAGCTTTTCAAACAGGTCTGATAACAGCTTAACAGCTTTTCCAACAGCTCTGATAACAGCTTAACAGCTTTTAAAACAGCTCTGATAACAGCTTAACAGCTTTTAAAACAGGTCTTATAACAGCTTAACAGCTTTTAAAACAGCTCTGATAACAGCTTAACAGCTTTTAAACAGCCCTGATAACAGCTTAACAGCTTTTCAAACAGGTCTGATAACAGCTTAATAACTTTTCAAACAGGTCTGATAACAGCTTAACAGCTTTTAAACAGCTCTGATAACAGCTTAACAGCTTTTAAAACAGCTCTTATAACAGCTATTCAAACAGGTCTGATAACAGCTTAACAGCTTTTCAAACAGGTCTGATAACAGCTTAACAGCTTTTAAAACAGCTCTTATAACAGATTAACAGCTTTTCAAACAGGTCTGATAACAGCTTAACAGCTTTTCAAACAGCTCTGATAACACCTTAACAGCTTTTAAACAGCTCTGATAACAGCTTAACAGCTTTTAAAACAGCTCTGATAACAGCTTAACAGCTTTTAAGTAGCTCTGATAACAGGTTAACAGCTTTTCAAACAGCTGTGATAACAGCTTAACAGCTTTTAAACAGCTCTGATAACAGCTTAACAGCTTCAAAAACAGCTCTGATAACAGCTTAACAGCTTTTCAAACAGGTCTGATAACAGCTTAACAGCTTTTAAAACAGGTCTGTTAACAGATTATCAGTTTATAAAACAGCTTTCTCAGCTCATCCACAGATAGAAGGGCAAACCCTAGAGTAATCAGAGTCAAATTGAGACCACGCGTCAAATATCCCTTTCAAGCGCCATCCAAGACCAGGCACTCACCTCCACAACCAATACCACCACCCCCACCACCACCCCACCCACACCCACCACCACCCACCACCAGTGGTCAAACATTATTCGGGAGTTCCGGACTTAGTATGGGAAATTGAATAAAAAGAAGGCCATATATAAAATATCATTTATTAAAAATTAAAAAGTACTAATTCTTATAATCTTATGGTACAGAGCTGTATGTAATCAAAATTTCCTGTGTTTGATGAATCTGTTGTTGAAATCAACATCTGCATACAGTGTAAGTTTACATGATCCTTTATGAGCTCTCCAAGTATACAAAATGAGAACTTCAAGTGCTAAGTTGAATCGCACTTTTTAAGGTATGCCTCGTAATTTGAATTTATATAAGGTTTATAAGGAAATGCAGTTACCAGATTCTTGTAAAATTTTCTTCCACCTGTAAGATTATGTATGGAACATACTGTTACCAGAAATCTTCTTCTTTACAGTTTACTCACAGCTAATTATAATCTCCCATACAACTTGCACTACTCATCATCCAAGTGAACCGAAGAGCAGACACTTTCGGTTTCAAAGGTTAAGGTGATGTCAGAGGTCAAGACAATGTGCCAAATACATATAAATAGTAGTTTCATAACTTGTTTTTCCAATTAATACAGAATAATTTCAACATGAGCTCTAAGGACACTACAAACCTTCTAAAGCCTATGGATGAAAGGAGTAAAGAATATTCATATAAGGCTCAGTCTACATATATGAAATCGATGCTTTCCAGAAATAAAGAAGAAAGTTTTTCATCCAAAAACGAGTCGACTGTCCCCTATCAGCGGGTCGAAAAATCAGGATATTTCAACAAAGATCGCAAAAGTAAAGATGGAGAGATGTTATTTGTGAAAATGGTGCACCACGAACCTTTTAAAGCCACTTGTGTAAAGGCATAAGGAATATTCATTATAAGGATCAATCTATATCTATGAAATCTTGGCTTGCTGAACTAAAGAAAAAAACGACTTTAGACTTAAGCTATAATACAATTAAAACAAATTATTTCAATAAATGGCATTATAACCATGATACAATTTTTATTTATAATTCATATTTTAGACTAGGCTAGACTTAATATATTTTCTGCGGTATACATCGCTTAATAGTGATAATTGAAGCAAGAATGATTATTGCTCACACCGTGTGTCGCTTTCAACCATATTTGTTGTTTGCAGATGAAGTGAACCTACTTTCCTTATGTAATCTTAATCATATTATGTAATTTTTTCAGACTTGGTAATATTTAAAGATGAATAAATAATACTTCCATATCCTACTAGAATTATATCATTCCAAATACCCACTCTCAACATCAGGGTCTACACTATTGAACTTGAAGCATTATCAACTTTTTTTCGGCCTTTCTGATACTCATACAACACTATTTCGAGGAGATAAATACCAAATACCATCCATCAAAACTTTTAACGTAATACATAGCTTACAACCCCCCATCACGATCTTCACTATGGACTTGGAGAATTATCAAATATCCAGCGAGATTGCTGATTAGGATTTTACTGCTTATTCATAGCTCCCATACAACTTCCACTACTCACCTCAGACAACATATCATACAACATTAATATTACAACACAGCGTTCTTCTATCAAAGCTTTTAATTTGACCCACTCTCAACTTAATGTTAAGTAAACAATGCACCTGCCCCAATAGAATGAAGATAAAACTATCATATTCTTATCAGCTTCATGTGAACTATGATATCATGGTAAATAACTCTGTTACTTTCCAATGCTTACCAGCCCCAGCCACAAAAAGCAAAAATCAATTTGTTTATTTTATTCGAATGTATTTGTTTAAGCAAGAAGTTATATTACTAATTTATATTACTCATCTGAGTCGACATATCATCCTACATTAATATGATAGCTCGTTAATGCTTTTAATTAACCCACTCTCAAGCTAATGATAATATGTAATTTCTTCAGATGTGGCTGCTCAAACCACTTTCATGCTAGGCTAACAAGTTCCACTAGAAAGATTTCATGTAGCAACACTGGTCATGCCATTACACGTTATCACCAAAAATTTGATGCAAAGTCTTTTACTATACCAATAAAACTTTCACTACTCATCTAAGTCTCATATTATATTAATAGGTATCACCCTACATTGATATCATAGGTGATCAAAGCTTTAAATTTAACCTGCCCAAAAATAAACTTTATTGAAAATAAAAAAACAATTTTTCATAAAACCTAAGATTTTTCAACACACGCACACACACACACACATACACACACACACACACACACACACACACACACACACACACACACACACACACACACACACACACACACACACACACACACACACACACACACACACACACACACACACACACACACACACACACACACACACACACACACACACACACACACACACACACACACACACACACACACACACACACACACACACACACACACACACACACACACACACACACACATACACACACACACACACACACACACACACACACACACACACACACACACACACACACACACACACACACACACACACACACACACACACACACACACACACACGCACACACACACGCACACACACACACACACACACACACACACACACACACACACACACACACACACACACACACACACACACACACACACACACACACACACACACACACACACACACACACACACACACACACACACACACACACACACACACACACACACACACACACACACACACACACACACACACACACACACACACACACACACACACACACACACACACACACACACACACACACACACACACACACACACACACACACACACACACACACACACACACACACACACACACACACACACACACACACACACACACACACACACACACACACACACCTGCATCGAAAATTTTGTGATTAGGTTTTAATTTCCATTACTTCATGTTTCTTAACATTCGAAGCAGCCGTGATCTATTTTTAGATATCGAATATCATAGCATGATCCGTCTTGTTTATAAGATATTTTTAATCCCCAACTTACGTTATAGTTGTTGTTGTTGTTTTTTCAGCAAAAGAAATTTTCAATTATAACTTCCACCACTCATCTAAGACATCATATTCTACAGATTAATATCTGTTGTTCTTGTTTTCAGCTAAAGAAATTAGGAATCTTTCATAAATCGCCCAATTTGTTTACTTTGCTCGGCTGCTGTGCGAATTTGTTTACATTATTCGACTGCGAATGTGTTTACTTTACTGAACTGTGATAATTTGTTTATGAAAAGAATCAAATTAGAAGTGTTACACCTGATGAGCAAAATTAGGCATTTGCTAATTTCCATTACATATCTCAGTCAACATATCTACCTACATTCACCACCAAACCAGCTTCACCTGATCTATTTTTTAGATATATCACCTGAGAAGGTAAGATCGCTAGTATCTTGAACCATAGAGGATTTCTGATGAAAATTTTATCCCATCCCTAGTACTAATACTATTGGCATGAACAAAAAATATCCTAGGACTAACTTGAATTATTACTAGTATTAATTATACCAGCAAAGATAAGATCGCTAATATCTCGAAACCCATAGCCCGTGGAGGATTTCTGATGAAAATTTTGTCCACCTCTAGAACTAAGACCCCCACTGGCACCTTCTAGAATCTATTGGCATATTGTAGAGTTAACTTGAATTATTACTAATACTAATTACACTAATTTCACAACATTTCTTATCCACCAGCTGCACACATCCACACACGCTCTAGGTAACGTTTCCTCAGCCACCAAGTAGCCCAGCCCAACATACCACAGGCACTCATACTAAAGTAAATGACTGAAACCAAACTCAAGCTGACAAGTATACAGCCCCCGATATAAATTCGCTTAGGGTATTTCACATCATTACTTAAGACAATCCTAGTCATAGTATCAGATATTGCCACTAAAGCTCTCAGCCTCCAGTACCCAGACACAGGAGGGGGGCACCTCAAGGTCAAATTGTAGCCTCCAAGACCAGATCAAACTTAACCAGCAACCTCCACTAATAAAGCTTCCCGCCCCTTCACAAGATGCCAAATTTTCAGTACAAAAGCGGCCTCAGAACCACCTCAAAATTGCTCACCGTACCTCAATTTATTAAAAAATTAGGCAAGGCAAGAGCTTGAACAGCTGACGGGGATCAGCTAATCAGTTGATATCATGCCCTGGTCAGCCAGACGGTAGGAAGGAATTCCCCCAGGCAGGCTCTGTGACGTAGACCACTAGACGGAATCCCCCAGGGGCCCAGAGCCTCGGTCCAGAGCCATCAAAATAGTTGGATTCTACCTTGCACTTTTTGTATGGAAAAAGTGTCCTGGTGCTGTCCTAGCTATACTACTAGAGAAAACGTATTCAATAAAGAAATATTTTTGCTGTCTACGGAGCTTCCAGCATTAAATCAAGATTTCAGGTAATTTGGATTACACACCGACGTTGTCGTTGGTGTTGCAGTAGTCAGTAGTGTACAATTAATGTTGTCATCATGATCATTATCAGCACCGTCATCATCACCGTTATCATCATCATAATCACTGCTTACTCTGAAGGCCCCCTCAGTCATATAATGTGCCTCCTCTCACTAACATAATATGATGAAATGTGGACGAATTCTCCTCACTAAGGAGAACTTTGCAACAAGATTCCTGAACATAGCAGAAATAATAACCAAGTGTTATTGAAAATATCTCAGAATCGCTGATAGCACTGTCGTTTTTGTGTGTTATAATTAAAGGCTAAAAAATCTAAATTTCTTGTCGCTTCGTCCATATATAATTGAATATTCATTTTAAGGATTAAATTCAGTAAGATCGTAGTAATTTGTATAGATTGGTCTAAGAATTGAGCACCACAAATAAGTGAAAGAGAATTCGAAAGTTCTTCATATTTTCAGACAATCCCTTACGATCTGTCACAAAAACAGTTTGATACTGATACAATAGCGCAGTGTGATACATCTTAATTGCCTCAATAATACATCTTAATTGCCTCAATAACTTCTTAAGAAGCTTATTGTAATAACACTATCAAACACTAAAAAGACTAAAAATTGTAAATTTGAGTTTAGTATCAGAATCGCAATATGATTTGTTCTCACCAATTGTGCGAACTCTGCGAAAGTTTCCATGCAAGATTGTGTATGGTGCATTCAACCTCGGTGAATTAAACTAAATCTTAGCAGCATAGACGCGAATTTCGAGTCACATTTACGCCGCATCTCTTAATTCCACAAATTTTCAGATATTCGCGTTATATGAAAATTGAAAACAATTTCCGTTATAAACTCTACTAAAAATAAATTCTCACATCTAGGTCGGGGCTGCTCGTATTGCCTTAGTACCTTAGCTTCAATTCGTTCGCTCAAAAGAGAGCAATCAAGGTCATTGTAGAATATTTCCATCACGCATACTTGTGCTGCAAGTCGCGCACATCCTTTCACCATTCCATATAATTTCGGCCGTACAGTAAAATTCCGTGACGTTGTCTTATCCCGAACGGTGCGAATATGGAATAGTATAACATGTTCTGTTTTTCCTCGGGCTTAAAATCTGCGAAGCTTCGAAAGTGACATACGTCAGCACCTTCGCCACTTTCCTTATGCTCCCTAATCCTTTTCGTATATCCTTTCTACCATGCTGTGCATCTGCAATCTCTGAGATCTTTTGTGCCTTTTTAAGCGGCCAATGTCAGACTCAGATGCAATAAACACTTTTGCTCTGAAACAAATTCATAGCGAATTGGTCAATATGAAACTGACCTAGTTTGCTGCTGAATCCACAGCTCGACAATTGAGTGACAAAACTGTTTTTACATCGAAAAATATTTGAAAAAAATTTCTTTGCAAAAGAGGGCAGGAAATTGAAGTTCGCTATGAATTTATTTCATAGCAAACCTTTCAAGGCATTCAGGTAAGTACGTAGTATTTCGCGTAATATATAATTCACACTTAAATTTTTTTTTAAGTGCATATATGTATGAGGTCAGCTTGGCTGTTCACTTTGGCGTATACGGGAGGCAGGAACAGAGCCGTACTGATGAGTATATTATTATATTATATTTTATATATTATATTATATATTTCATATTATATCATTTTTTTATGTAAAAAGAGGCAATAAGCAAATATCTGGCTCCTTCCTTTGCAAGGCGGTCTGCAATTTAGCTGCCCCTTATGCCTTTATGCAATGGTGCCAAATGAGAGTGATCTTATTTCGACTAGTTTCTTCAAACTAGTAAGATAGTCCCAGATTACCTTAAATTCAAAGGTATACGAATTGGACGCTTTAAGTGCTGCTTAGCTCTGTGATAGTACATATATTTTTGTTCCGCAAGCATGTCCTTATGGACGATTTTACAAACGCGGAGTTCTAAAGCTCAGCCTGGAAAATGGTGGGCGAAAATTCTAGTCCCCTAACGAGTTGGTCGTTTGGCCTATATATGACCACGCCTGCTTTGCTTGCCATTTTGGATCCATCCGTGTACTACTTAAGAGATTCTTTTTCATAGAGTAAGCCACCAGAATGGCAGTGTTGTGGGTAACTTAAGATTACCTTAGATGGTGTCTCAAAATTATTGCATTTCGGCAGAACATCTGACGTAGGATAAACCATCGGGTCCTCTATAAATTCTTCAAGGAGTATCATATGGCCAGATATACCGCAAAGTATTTCACCTAATCACATATTTTCAGTACCTACCTCACTGCACCGCGATTTCCATATCTTTATGAGCCGTAACGCCTATCATCCTGAAATACCTAGTGATTTTTTGTTCAGTTTGTGTAGACCAACATTGAGGCATTAAGTTTAAGGCATTAATAGGCTTGGTTTCAAATGTCCCACAGTTGGGAAATGTTTCTCCTGGATGTCACTATAATATCACATATACCAAAACAATAGTCGAAGAGGTGATTAGAGTAGGCTTAGATTTGCCGCGGTGAGTTTTTTGTTTCCAGCTCAAAGGAAAGTATTGTGTGTATTATCTAGCTGGTAGGATTCATAGATTTTCCAGCTCGATGCATACACGACCGTGGGGAAAAGGCCTTTGGGGGGGGGGGGGGGGTGGAAGAGACAGCAAAAATCACCGCATATGGGGATACACGTTAATGGATCCGAAAGTGTCTGAGAAAATTGGAAAACCATCACTCCGTGTAGTACCTACACAATTTCATTATAATAGGGAAAGTCATTGAAGAAATCACTTCAGTGTTGGAGGAAACACTAAAATTTAAACAATTAATTAGACGAAATGGTGGAAATACTAAATAACGAATAAGTACTCAAAGTTTGAGGCAGAGACTTTTGTTTCATCCAAACTCTAATTTTACTAAAATTGCGGCACGAAAAGCTATGTAGGATCTCCGAATTGAGTAGGTCAGAACTAAAAACAGAAGTATCTGCCATCTGATTAAACTATGGCAATTCCAGTTACAAGTTCAATGCGGTTTTAAATTGATCAACTCAACAACGAATTATAAAATTTCTAGTTTGTTAACTACCCCTTTATATCTAGTTATTTTTATACTCTAGATGAAATCATAGAGTACCTACACTAAGTAACTAAGTAACGCACAAAAATAGTTCTAGTAGAGGAAAATGAGTTGGACCCCAACGCATAATTTTTAAATCTATTTTGATTTTTGCATCTCCGTCTGTCCGTCCGATAACTCAAGAACACGTTCACTTAGAGAGCTGAAATTTTACAGGATTTTTAAAGAAAAAAAGTAAATTTAAGTTCGAAAATGGGACAAATCGGGGGTTCGTAGGGTTGGCATACAAAAATTTCGTTTTTCACTATATATTTCCACACTGCCTGACAACGTATCGATGTAGAGAGCTGAAACTTGGTACATGGTGTTTTCATAGTAGTGAATAAAGATTCAAAATAGATTCAATCGGCCAATCCCTTCTTTGTGTTCCCATATAAAAATATAGTTTTTTACGTATTCTGTAAAAACGATCAGTCTTAGATGGTACTAAAAAGTTCTTCAGAATATAAAATCCTATAAAATTGGTTATTATCATTTTTTCTGTCCGACGAACCGTACTAGAAATATATACAAAAACCACTTCAAAAATCAAACTTACACAGATGGGCATTCATCATAAGAATTGGTCTTAGACCAGTTTACTTGTTATTATTATTATTACCAATTCTTGCAGTCTAAGGAATTTCATATTATTGCTAAGTTTTAATTAACTCATTTATATGATGACAGTCTAAGTACCTACTAAATAAAAACTAATTCTAAGCTCATTATTCGCATAAACATGAGATTATGTGTGAGCGCTGTAGTGGTCTAAGCTAAGGATTTCTATTTATCAGGTTTATAGTTTAATAGATTAAGCTAACTTGGAATTTTACAAAATTCAAAACACAATTTAAATTACTAATGAAGGGGAAGTTATGATTACCAAATTCAATTTTCTTCAAAATGATTTTGTACACTGTTAAAAATATGAGAATATATTTTAATACCACTTTAGTAGTAATACATAAAAAATTAGATTTTAATGAATGTGGCAAATTAAGGCAATATTTTAATTCCCACATACAAGTTTTTAATATTGTTAAATAAATTTTATAATTAGCTAACATTATATTAAAATTCAATACCAAATAGTATCAAATTTTAATCCAGAAGAATATAATCTAATACAAAGGGCGTTACCAAAAAGTTGCAATCCACAATATATTAAAATGTAGAATGTATTAAAAAGTAATCCAGAAATAATAAAATGTAATACAAATATTTAAACAGTAATAGACAAGTATTGTATTCTAATCCCAGACGGTATTGAAAGTGACGCGGAAGGGAAGCTTCATTAGCAATAGAAATTGAAATTTGTAAGTAATTATTGAAATTAACTCTTTTGTCATATACTCTAGGTATAATCTTCAAAATAGTTTAGATTTTATTCGATCTAATCTGAGATGCGGATGTAAATCACAAATTTTGTTAGAAAAATTCCAGGAATATGCTAATATTGCCATTGATGTATTAAAAGAAATGCTTGGAGGTGAAGATTGTTTTCAAGGTACATGTTTATTTCAAAATCTACATTTTATACACAATCTTAAAATTTACTAACATTTTTAATTGGACTGGAACTCAGAAGAAAAACTATTTTTGGCATGCCTGGAACTGTCCAAATCAAAAATAAAGGAAAACCAAAATTTTCCGCTGTGTTATCGAAGTTCATTAAAATATAAAAGGTTGGACTTGCTACTGTAGCGTCCTACATACATACATATAGATATAGTCCAGGCATTTTAGAATTTCACTTCGGAAAAATTCGAACCAAGCTGAAAATTGGTATACACTTACCTTTCAGGTCTCCAAATAAGGTGTGAAAAGTCTCCGAAATTCGGTTGTCTGCATAACATTTGACAGCCCAAAACCGGGTAAAAAAATGACGTTTTTCAGTTTTTTTCACACTAAGAGTGAAATATTATTTGCCGTATTTTTATTATGATAAGACGGTTGAAATTATCGTTATAAGTACAACGTTTTTGATTGATACGCATATATGCGCATACGTTGTTGTAAGTATTTGAGTTAATTAAATTAATAAAAAAGAAATAAAAAGAAATTTAGTTCTAATTTTCTAGTTTTAGTCATAGCAATGTATTGTACTTTGAATTTGAATTAGTTGATGGTATTTTTTTTAATAGAAATATGATATTTAAAATAAAATTAGTTCCAATATCAAAGGTTACTATCCCATATATTTCAATTTAATATTTAATTTATTACAGTCTAATATTAGTAGGGGTGAAATTCATTAGCTGAGAATATTAAATTGAAATAAACTGTATAAAGAAGTAATATAGTAAAAATATTTCTTTTTAATAGCGAAGTTATTAAAATTACGTGTTAATATCTTCAGAATAATACAATTTAAAAAATGTTGGGTGTTGTCAGATATTTAGTACCAAAAATATTAGATTTTCAACCGTGTAGTTTAATTGTTACTTGAGAAAGCATTATATGCTTTTGAATCAGTTAGGTATACTAGCGTGCCTTTATGATTTAGATTTCTTACGGGAAGCTACCGTCAATGGCTTTTTAATACCGAGGGTTGAAGCCGGGCTCTTTATTCGAGTGATTAATTATATACTATTAAAATAAAAAAGCAAAAAGCAATATTCGTCGTCCCAGGACTCCATTCTTTACATACTACTTTTTAATATGTATTAATGACCTAACTGACCTTCTGTAGCAATAAGAAAATGTTTGAGACATTTTTCGAATGACCACATCTCTATTTACGAAAAAAATTGTCGTCCCTAATCCTATAGAAAACTTGGAAATTTTACGGTTTAACTAACAACACTATGAGCATTAATTTCAAAATAAAATAAGAGGAAATTAACAGGAAAATTAACATGGATAAAAGATATTGTTTGATCTACACAAATCCATAAATTTGTAGTTCCATGACCTTTTTTTTTAAAATAATTTTCGTTCACATCTAAGTTCCTAAAAAGACACAAAATGAGAGAGAACACAAAATATCGAGCTCAGAAAGGATAAAAAGTAGAAATACTTATTTAAAAATAAATTGTCATCCATAGCATATTTACATTCCATCTCTATTTCCACAGTCTTCAAACAAATTCCTCGAACAACTTGCATATTCACGCCTAAAACTCTGGTCTATTCTTTCTTCTGGTACACACAATTCCAAAAAATACAATAGTATTATTATTTTAAATAAAAATAAACTAATTATCAGCAAATCTTACTCGAAGCATATATTTTCAATCTGTAATAATGTTCCAGGGCAACACATCACGAGGCAAAGGCATAACTGTTCACGGCGGCTATAAAACCGACGAGCTACAGCAGATTTAAGCAATTTTCTTTCAGATTTACTCTGAACACATCCTCCATCAAAATGTAATCTGTTTCCTATTCTATGCTAAATTCTAATTTTGCTTCCATATATAGAAATCTAATTCTGTGAAACTCCAAATCTCCCAAAAAATCCATCTAAGCTGGAATTTCCTGCTGCTGCGAAGATTTACTTCTGCTACACCTTCATCCTTCACCTAAGCAGGAATTTCGTCCTCCTGCAGAAATTTACTTCCGAATTTATTACGGACCACGCGTCCGCTCGGCATATACG